>CM070635.1:21376584-21970829 GCA_036346255.1 Ampelocalamus luodianensis
CTGAAGCACTCGCGCAAAACTGTGTACATGCTGCATTCTTGAACCGGGAGGTTATAAATCCAAATGGGAAGTTCCACAATGTAGATTGAACTTGATTGGGATAAGATATTGAACTTAACCGTACATATGTGTAAATGTACATGAATGGTTAATTTTAGTTAATTGATTTGTGAATTGGAGGTGTTTGTTTCTGAAATGAATGTGAATTGGATGTGCTAGCTTGTTTCTGAAATGAATGCGAATTAGATGTGCTAGCTTGTTTCTGAAATGAATGCGAATTGGGTGTGCTTGTTTCTGAAAGAATATCACAGACGGTTCCTTAGGACATACCGTCTGTGATGCATCATCTCTCACAGACAGTTTAATCTACAAATCGTCTATGATGCATCAGATATCACAGACGGTTTAATCTACAAACCATCTGTGATGCATCAGATATCACATACGGTTTCATCTACAAACTGTCTGTGATAGTAGACTATCACAGACGGTTTTATATACAAACCGTGTGTGACAGTAGACTATCATAGACGGTTCTGAGTTAACAACCGTCTGTGATAGTATGTATCACAGACGGTTTTAAAAACCGCCTGTGATGACTCATGTCATCACTAACCCATAGACTCAGATGGCTCACGAAACCGTCTGTGATGGTGTTTTTTAACCGTCTGTGAAAACCTTTTCTGTAGTAGTGCTAGCACATGATACTGGCGAAAAGCTATGGAAAACTCTTCCCAAGTAATATTTTGTGGCATCTCATGCACGGCGCATAAGTTTTCCCACCATTCGGCAGCAATGCCTTCTATTTGGTGAGTGGCATAGAGAACATTCTCATGACTGCTGCATTGGGTGATTAGCAGCTTCCTTTTAATGACACAAAGCCAATCATCGGCTTCAACCGATGAGACATTTCCAAAAAAGGTGGGTGGGCGGGTTCTCAAGAAGTCTACAAGTTTGGATGATCCGTGATGACTATGGTTGACTGGTACTGTGCTGTTGTTCTGATTATTGCTCAAATTCTGAATCTAGTTCATCATCAAGCACATCATCTGCGTCTGAGCTGCCATTAACGCTCGAAAATTCTGCAAGTTGATTGGGGGTGCTTGTGGTGAAACTATTCTTGTAGTAGCATGATGAGTCTGAACCATCTGGCGACGGCTCCATGGGTTAGATAAGATAGCAAGCACAAGATAAGTTAAGAACTAATCGAGGGGGTGGGTTTTACCCAACAAACACAGCTTCAAGAAATCAACTGAAATACTTATATTAATTAGGGTCTTAGCATGGCTACAACAAATGCCTAAGGGCCTTTGCAGCTCATACTTGCACACAAGAAAACAACGAACCTGACACACAAACTACCGCCGAAAGGGTGACATTCCAAATCTTAAATTGACGTGACTCAAACACACTGAGCCTCAACTGAATTAACTTAAACTTGAACTAACTACTCAGTGAGATAGCCTCCATGGCCAAGATGGTGCTCCCGCCTTTTGTAGACTTGGAACTATGCTGGTATCCTTGCAAACTGATCTTGGGGCTCCGGAACTAATGCAGCAGGAACAGGCGTTCCCGGTGTAGGCACAACTAGCTCCTCCGGTGCTTCGGGCTCTGCTGGCTCCTCTGTTTTTTCTGGGCCTTCTTCTGGATCTTCCTTTTCAGGGTCTTCCTCTTTAGGGTCTTCCTCTTCAGTGTCTTCCTCGTGCTCATGCAAAAGCTTCCATAGTTCTACAGCAAGTTCTCCCTTACGCTTATCGTAGTTCTGAAGATGAGGCATCTGTCAAGACGGCCAAGAGGGTAGTAGCCAAATTAAAATGGCGGGGAGAGGAGAATTTTAGCAATAGTTGAATCAAGAGAGACATAAGAGGAGTTGAGCCGTTCAATTAATCTTGCAAGTTAATTTTGCTTTAGAAAATAGTTTGGACACTCTAAAGATAGCCGATCTAACTAAGGTCAAGACCTACAGTTAACCTGGCTCTGATACCACCTCCGTCAGGACCCAAAAATGGAATTCTGGACCCTTAGTGTATTCTGCACTAGTCTAGGATCACGCTAGTGCACACAGTGTCAATATAGATGAATACCGATCCACACAGATTGAATAATAACATAAACGATTAACTTGAATAACAAATATGGTTTTGACCTTATGGTCGAGTTTATATTTATTAAACCTCGTAGGGCTCGCAATTATTGAATAAGCAGCGGAACAAAATAAACTCCAATGGAAACTCATTAATTCACCACAGGCAACCGACTGGGATCAATGACCTAACGATCAGCACCTTCGTAGTACTCCTCCTCGAATGCAGGCGATGACTCCTCCACTTCTGTTGATTCGATTTAGCAAGTATGAGTACACAACCGTACTCGCAAGACATACCACATAATACAATGTATAGATGCAGGCTTATTCCAAAAGGAAATGGCTTCTGTGGTTGTTTTACAGAAATGCAACATTTGTAATTGAATACGAATAATAGATTGAAATGTAATTTAAAACAAATAAACAATAATAATTTAATAGTTGTTTTCACAAAGGGCA
This sequence comes from Ampelocalamus luodianensis, assembly GCA_036346255.1. NCBI lineage: Eukaryota > Viridiplantae > Streptophyta > Magnoliopsida > Poales > Poaceae > Ampelocalamus > Ampelocalamus luodianensis. The sequence goes on from CM070635.1 coordinate 21,379,130, forward strand.
CAAAGCCTAATCAAATTCTTCCATACAGCTCCATGAATAAATTCACACAACAGCCCCTTTCTAATTGTTTTATGAAAATCTACCCCTCGTGTGAAATCCCCAAGCATGACCATGACTGCGGACATGGCTATTCGAATAGATTGATTAACACTCTGCAGAGGTTGTACACTTTACCCACAAGATGCAATAAACTTGTACGGAGCTGATCACAATAAAACCTTTCAGAAACTTCATCTCAAGTATTAACACTCTTGATGAGTTTTTACGGTCGTACCAACCCTACCACAACACTTTGGCAGGACGCACACCGTTGGACCTGGAAACGGTGAACCGATGTGACCCTACCACAGCGGTACACACCTCCACCCATTTCTAACCTACGACCTAAGTAGTCAATGTTGGGAATCCATAACTTACTAAGTTAGGCCCGTCTCATCAGGCATGTTGTCATACAGTAGGGCTCAGTTCAATGGCACACAAAGTTAAGTCCTTAATTGACCAAGGCAAGACTTCCAATTTGTAACTATGCCACACAGATTATTGTTCCCATTCACACAGTTCCACCATATCACATAGTATCCACCACTTGCCTTAATCTAAATTTTTTCCTACCCTGTTGGTTAAGTGCAACACATGCTATCATAAAGTAATAAGACACAACACACAGTTTTATCACGAAGTTCTATATTCACATAGTCAAATTTATATTTGCAACTCACATGAAATGATGACTCATTGCATGGCTAAGCAAACTAATCGTATCTAACCAACCCACATTGGTGCTGTCAGACCCGGGAATTAATACTCCCGGATCCTCTGTGCATTTCTGAACTAGTCCCATTATTAGTAGTTAGTTCACACAGTAAACAAATATGGTAACAAAATCATATCACAATTTTATTAATAAACAACAGCGTTGATTACAAAGTAGGCTTACAGGCCCACAATAAAATAAACACAGCGGAAGACGAAGATGTAGTAGGGTCGGTTAATGCCACGAGCAATCGATCGGGAAGCGGCCTAGTCGTCGAGGTCCACATCGGTAGCAAAGTCCTTCTCCTCTGAAATGTTTGTTTGCATAAAGCAAGTATGAGCACAACTTCCGTGCTCGCAAGTTACACCCGTCAAGTAACAGAACGACATGCATATATGGATGTAACAATAGAAAGGCTTATTGGTTTATTTGCATAAAGCAGCATTTCTTTTAAATATTGGTACTAAGTTTCAAAGTAGTTATTTTATAACTAAAATTTATAAAATTCTCAATTTTATAGTCAGATAACATTCACACATGAACGGTGAAGGATACCCTCCTATCACATGGCTCCCTGCCCAAATCCCATTTGGATAAACCCGTTTTGAAGAACTCTTTTTCAAATAAAACCAAAGTCTAACTTTGAGCAGTTCTGCTAGCATGTCCATGACCGTGGACACGGCTATTCGAATAGTTTTACGCTCTGCAGAGGTTGTACAGCTTTACCCACAAGACACGACTTCTCTAGTTTGTTCGGCATCCGTCGATACCACCGCTCACTACCTTAGGTGAGCAGTCTAGAGCATGTAACAATGCTTTTACAAAGCGTCATTCCACCGCAGTCCACCCTCACTAAGGTTTTGCTTCCATTGGCTACAACCATCCGGAAGCCCCCTCTTGTGCCAGGTGGGGGAGCATAGTCATGAATGACAACCCACCGAAACAGTTGGATCAACCGTAATGGAACTTTGCAAATTAGTCACCAGTCCGACCCATACTTGGGACATGTGGTGGTACGATGGTGGCTTAGCATCATGCACTCGAAGACCGGTCCTTAACAGACTTGGGCAACTTTCCAACGAAACCCATGGGCCTCAACCATACCCGATTGAGCCCATGCATAAACTTGCACCCACCCAACATCCATTATGCCCAAGTCCAAACCTTTTTCATTTACTTTTCAAGTCATTTGTAAAACTCCCATGACACACCAATGCCAAGGGTACAATTTAAACAATAATTGATTGTTGGCTGAAATTCCCCAAATGAAACAAGTTTGGTCTATAAGCATGGCTAAGCAATACGTTTAAATGATCATAGTTCATACTATCGTATCAACCAGGTTTTATCTAGGGTGTCAATGTGTTTGATTCAATATCAACATGGGTCATACAAAGGATTTAGGTATAACTATGAATTGAAAAACAGGAATTTATATTACTGAATATAAATAAGCATGCAGTAATAATTTAAAAACAGAATATAAATAATTTAAAATAATGGGATCAGTATGATCAAGGGTATAACTTGCCTTGGTTGATGAGGTGACGTTGTTTTTCTTAACAGATCAACTTAACAGAACGTCTGGTGTTGAGGTGACGTTGTTTTTCTTAACAGGTCACCTAGTACTCACAAGTACTATCTTCAGGTAGTCCAAGTGTACGATCACGATGATCATACAGTCAAAATCAATCCTCTTATGTTGCTCTTCAAACGGCGTCGCGTCGAAATCTGACTCTCAAGTCGTCGAAAACTAACGTGAAAAGAAGCCAAATTCAAACTAAATTCAAATAACAAGTCAAATGAACACCAAATTGAATACTTTTGATTTGGTTAGCTAGATTATAATTTTATAAAATTTTGCAACTTGAATCACCCAAATTGGAGTTTGGATGCAAAAGATATGAATTTTAGAAGTTTGAGTCTACATGGAATAATGAATTAGGGTTTAAAGGAGAAACTGGCCAAATGAACTCAAAATTAAATAATTTTGGTTGAGTTGGCTAGATCTTGATTTTATATGAATTTAGGAATTTGAATCGACGAAATCGGAGTTCGTATGAGGGCGAACGAACCCCGGGAAGTTCTAAATCTAAATAAACCCTAAAATCAGATTTTATTGAATTTCCTGAATTATTTTTCTAAAGGAAATCCTAATTATTGCGCAAGCTGACATCAGCGGCTGATTTTCTTTTTCCGGCCGAATTATTTTCCTAAAGGAAAATAATTTATTTCACTAACAGGTGGGCCCCCAAGTCAATGGACTGGGTCCATGGTCCAGTCAACGGTCCAGGGTGGACCCGGTGCACGTGAACAGTGCACGGGGGTGGGGTGCTGGCACGGTGGGGTGACGTGGCACCACATGGCGCTGACGCGGGCGCGAGGTGCTGAGGTGGCCGTGAGGTGGCGCACGAGTGGCGGCCACGGTGGCGGCCACGTCGGCGAACATCGGCGGCGGCTCGGGGTCCAAAGGTGCCGGCGAACGGCGGCCCGGCGAGGTCGGGCGAGGGTGCCAAAAGGGAGAGCGGAGGATGGCGAACCTGAGGCGCTTACCCGGGTGGTCGGAGGAGGATGGAGGCGACCGCGGCGAAGAAGGCGACAGCGCGGGCGGTGGTGGCGCGAAGGAGCTCCGGCGATCTCCGGTTCAAGTGAGTGCGCGCACCGGGACGGCGAGGAGGCGACGGTGCTGATGGTGTTGGCGGCGACGGCGTGGGGGCGGTGCCGGCGCCAGAAAGGGCGAGGGAAAAGCTTGTGGCCGGCGGCGGCTAAAACCTCAAATCCGGCAACTAGAGGAGAGGAGATGTGAATGGCGGCGTTGGGATGAGCGGGGAGAGGCGCACCCGGGGCTCTCTTAAATAGGGCCGGGGCGGGGCGGAGATGGCGAATCGGGCGCGGTGGTCGCGGCGTTGATCGCGGGGGTTCCGGCGATTTCGCGCAAGACGGAGGGGCAACGGCCGGGAGGAGGGGCGGCGTGACGCGCGGTATTCAATGCGCGTGTCCGTGAGAGGAGAGGAGGCGAGAATTGCGGCGTTGACGAGCTCCATGCGGCGCGGCAATGGCGGGCGCGCTCGGGAAGGAGAAAGGAGCGGAGAAGAAGGGGTGACGTGGCTGGGGTTGCGATGGCCGTCGGATGGTGATCCGATGGGGCGGAGAAGGTGGGTGGCGTGGGAGCTTGGATGCCGTCCGATGTAAATCGGATGGTGCGGACGAGAGAGAGGAGAGAGAGGTGTGGCGTAGGAGCGGGCCAAATGGGCCCGAGGCGCGGGAGGAGGAAACGGGCTGGACGAGGTTTCGGCCCAAAGGGTTTTAGGGATTTTAAATTGCTTTCTTAATTGATTTAATTCCAGAAATTCGAAATAGCTTTGGAAAATAGCAAATTACATCCAAAATTTCTAGAAAATTCATGAAATTCCTAGAGGCATTTTGGATTTAATTAAAATATTTCCAACTTAAAGTGGGCTATAGTTTTTGTAAATAAATTATTTTGGCTTTGAAATATTTAGGAAAAAGCTTTTAAAGACTCAGGAAATTCCAGAAATTAATTAAATTTTTATTTTTAAGATAAAACCAAATAAGACTTCAAGGAATTCAAATAACTTTTGAATTTTGACTTTTAAAACTTCAGAAATTAAATTCAAGCAATTAAACTCTGGCAAATTTCAGAAAAACTAGTAAAATAATATTTTTATTTATTTTTATTTTGGTAACAGAACTTTGGGATGTTACAAACTACCCCCCTTAAAAGGAATCTCGTCCCCGAGATTCAGAGTGGCTAGAAAGAAAACTGGGATACAAGGTTTTCAACTGGAGTTGTTGTCGTCTGCATCCTACTCCTTGTTGAATAGAGCCTGGGTTGAGACATCATCTTTCAGAACGACGGGTGTTCTTCATCTGCTGGTTACTCCAAAGATTTAGGAAAGGAGAGCAAAGGATAGGGAAGAGGCAAATATGAGGGACTAAGGGGATAGAGCGAAACAAGACTCTCAAACGAAAGAACCAACTGAAAAAGCTTTCAAAGAAACTTAACACGACGTTCTATCGATCGAGACTTTTTAATTGGTGAAGCGACTCAATGCACAGAATGAGTCTTGGCAAACTTATACTATATGGCTGGGCTGACATTGTATCTTCTGCTCGTGATCTTCGATGATGACGTTTCCTTGACAGCCCCATGTCTTGTGATCTTGAACGTAAGGGTTAAGAACGTGTTGACCATCTATAGAAATTTTCAAAGAAAAGAGGATCCATTTAGCTTATAAAATGGTGAAGATAGAATTGGGTGAGGAAGAATTTCTATAAAGAAGCTATAGATAGATGACCAAGATGAGGAGAGAACAATTTGTTTTTCTTGTGATAAAATAAGTTTTGAAGTTTTCAACTAACGGCCATTCTGACTAGGTCACGACCTACAGTCGATATGGCTCCGATACCACTTTGTCAGACCCGGGAATTAATACTCCCGGATCCTCTGTGCATTTCTGAACTAGTCCTATGATCAGTAGCTAGTTCACACAGTAAACAAATATGGTAACAAAATCATATCACAATTTTATTAATAAACAACAGCGTTGATTACAAAGGAGGCTTACAGGCCCACAATAAAATAAACACAGCGGAAGACGAAGATGTAGTAGGGTCTAGTTAATCTGCCACAGGCAATCGACTGGGGAAGCGGCCTAGTCGTCGAGGTCCACATCGGTAGCAAAGTCCTTCTCCTCTGAAATGTTTGTTTGCATAAAGAAAGTATGAGCACAACTTCCGTGCTCGCAAGTTACACCCGTCAAGTAACAGAATGACATGTATATATGGATGTAACAATAGAAAGGCTTATTGGTTTATTTGCATAAAGCAGTATTTCTTTTAAATACTGGTACTAAGTTTCAAAGTAGTTATTTTATAACTAAAATTTATAAAATTCTCAATTTTATAGTCAGATAACATTCACACATGAACGGTGAAGGATACCCTCCTATCACATGGCTCCCTGCCCAAATCCCATTTGGATAAACCCGTTTTGAAGAAGTCTTTTTCAAATAAAACCAAAGTCTAACTTTGAGCAGTTCTGCTAGCATGTCCGTGACCGTGGACACGGCTATTCGAATAGTTTTACGCTCGCAGAGGTTGTACACTTTACCCACAAGACACGACTTCTCTAGTTTGTTCGCATCCGTCGATACCACCGCTTACTACCTTAGGTGGCGGTCTAGAGCATGTGACAAGGCTTTACAAAGCGCCATTCCACCGCATCCACCTCACTAAGGTTTCGCTTCCATTGGCTACAACCATCCGGAAGCCCCCTCTTGTGCCAGGTGGGGGAGCATAGTCATGAATGACAACCCACCGAAACAGTTGGATCAACCGTAATGGAACTTTGCAAATTAGTCAGCCAGGTCCCGACCCATACTTGGGACATGTGGTGGTACGATGGTGGCTTAGCATCATGCACTCGAAGACCGGTCCTTAACTGACTTGGGCAACTTTCCAACGAAACCCATGGGCCTCAACCATACCTGATTGAGCCCGTGCATAAACTTGCACCCACCCAACATCCATTAGGCCCAAGTCCAAACCTTTTTTATTTACTTTTCAAGTCATTTGTAAAACTCCCATGACACACCAATGACAAGGGTACAATTTAAATAATAATTGATTGTTGGCTGAAATTCCCCAAATGAAACAAGTTTGGTCTATAAGCATGGCTAAGCAATACGTTTAAATGATCCTAGTTCATACTATCGTATCAACCAGGTTTTATCTAGGGTGTCAATGTGTTTGATTCAATATCAACATGGGTCATACAAAAGATTTAGGTATAACTATGAATTGAAAAACAGGAATTTATATTACTGAATATAAATAAGCATGCAGTAATAATTTAAAAGCAGAATATAAATAATTTAAAATAATAGGATCAATATGATCAAGGGTATAACTTGCCTTGCTTGATGAGGTGACGTTGTTTTTCTTAACAGATCAACTTAACAGAACGCCTAGTGTCGAGGTGACGTTGTTTTTCTTAACAGGTCACCTAGTACTCACAAGTACTATCTTCAGGTAGTCCAAGTGTACGATCACGATGGTCATACAGTCAAAATCAATCCTCTTATGTTGCTCTTAAAACGACGTCGAAATCTGACTCTCTGAAGTCGTCGAAAACTAACGTGAAAAGAAGACAAATTCAAACTAAATTCAAATAACAAGTCAAATGAACACCAAATTGAATACTTTTGATTTGGTTAGCTAGATTATAATTTTATACAAATTTTGCAACTTGAATCACCCAAATCGGAGTTTGGATGCAAAAGATATGAATTTTAGAAGTTTGAGTCTACATGGAATAATGAATTAGGGTTTAAAGGAGAAACTGGCCAAATGAACTCAAAATTAAATAATTTTGGTTTAGTTGGCTAGATCTTGATTTTATATGAATTTAGGAATTTGAATCGACGAAATCGGAGTTCGTATGAGGGCGAACGAACCCCGGGAAGTTCTAAATCTAAATAAACCCTAAAATCAGATTTTATTGAATTTCCTGAATTATTTTTCTAAAGGAAATCCTAATTATTGCGCAAGCTAACATCAGCGGCTGATTTTCTTTTTTCGGCCGAATTATTTTCCTAAAGGAAAATAATTTATTTCATTGACAGGTGGGCCCCCAAGTCAATGGACTGGGTCCATGGTCCAGTCAACGGTCGAGTAGGACCGGTGCGTGAACGAGTGCACGGGGTGGGGTGCTGGCACGGTGGGGTGACGTGGCACCACATCGCGCTGACGCGGGCGTGAGGTGCTGAGGTGGCCGTGAGGTGGCGCACGAGTGGCGGCCACGGTGGCGGCCACGTCGGCGAACACCAGTGGCGGCTCGGGGTCCATAGGTGCCGGCGAACGGCGGCCCGGCGAGGTCGGGCGAGGGTGCCAAAAGGTAGAGCGGAGGGTGGCGAACCTGAGGCGCTTACCCGTGTGGTCGGAGGAGGATGGAGGCGACCGGCGGCGAGAAGAAGGCGACGGTGCGAAGAGGTTGGTGGCGGCGAAGGAGCTCCGGCGATCTCCGGTTCAAGTGAGTGCGCGCACCGGGACGGCGAGGAGGCGACGGTGCTGATGGTGTAGGCGGCGACGGCGTGGGCGAGCGTGCGGCGCCGGAAGGGCGCGAAAAGCTGCGGCGCGGCGCATCGAAACCTCAAATCCGGCGACTAGAGGAGAGGAGAGGAGATGTGAATGGCGGCGTTGGGATGAGCGGGGAGAGGCGCACCCGGGGCTCTCTTAAATAGGGCCAGGGCGGGGCGGAGATGGCGAATCGGGCGCGGAGGTCGCGGCGTTGATCGCGGGGGTTCCGGCGATTTCGCGCGAGACGGAGGGGCAACGGCCGGGAGGTGGGGCGGTGTGACGCGCGGTATTCAATGCACGTGTCCGTGAGAGGAGAGGGGGCGAGAATTGCGGCGTTGACGAGCTCCACGCGGCGCGGCAATGGCGGGCGCGCTCGGGAAGGAGAAAGGAGCGGAGAAGAAGGGGTGACGTGGCTGGGGTTGCGATGGCCGTCGGATGGTGATCCGGTGGGGCGGAGAAGGTGGGTGGCGTGGCAGCTTGGATGCCGTCCGATGTAAATCGGACGGTGCGGACGAGAGAGAGGAGAGAGAGGTGTGGCATAGGAGCGGGCCAAATGGGCGAGGCGCGAGGAGGAAGCGGGCGGACGAGGTTTCGCCCAAAGGGTTTTAGGATTTTAAATTGCTTTCTTAATTGATTTAATTCCAGAAATTCGAAATAGCTTTGGAAAATAGCAAATTACATCCAAAAATTTCTAGAAAAATTCACAGAAATTCCTAGAGGCATTTTGGATTTAATTAAAATATTTCCAACTTAAAGTGGGCTATAGTTTTTGCAAATAAATTATTTTGGCTTTGAAATATTTAGGAAAAAGCTTTTAAAGACTCAGGAAATTCCAGAAATTAATTAAATTTTTATTTTTAAGATAAAACCAAATAAGACTTTAAGGAATTCAAATAACTTTTGAATTTTGACTTTTAAAACTTCAGAAATTCAAATAAAGCAATTAAACTCTGGCAAATTTCAGAAAAACTAGTAAAATAATAATTTTATTTATTTATATTTTGGTAACAGAACTTTGGGATGTTACAGGTGCTATGATAATACCAACTAAATAATGAACCAATCTAGGGTGACAAAAGATTACGACATAACAATAAGCAAGGTGGATATAACAATTTGGATATTAGCTAAACCCAAAAGCATTTAAATAAATATTTAAAGTACATGCAATAGTTTGAATCAATATAGTTTTGAAAACTGGGATTCAATATGACCAAAGGTATGACTTGCCTTTGAAAAGATCTTGGTACTGGTCTTGGTCTTGAGGCACTCCTTCTTCAAAAACTCTCGAAGTATCAACGTCTACTTGCAAACGAACAAACAAACAAAAATAAACAAAACATAGAAGAAGATCAACACCAAAAATTAAATAAAAATCTCAAATAAATATATCTCGAACTTAGATGAATTTAGAAATTTGAATGGGCCCAATCGGAGTTTGGATACAAAAGATATAGCTTTTGGAAGATCAAATCTAAAGAAATAACCTACATAGGAATTTTTGGAATTTCAGGATTTATCTCTCCACTGGAAAATCAGAATATGATGCCAGCATGACATCGGCCTTGGGATTTTTTGCTGTAAAAGAATAACCTACAAGTCAGTGGCTCGGCTTTTGGTGGACTAGGTGGATCTGGGGTTTGGTGGACTGGACACGCAGACGCTGATGTGGTGGTGATTGGACCGACACGTATGCACCACGTAGGACTAGGAGCTGATGTGGTTGGTGACATGTATACATATGTCAGATCGACGACGGCAAAGCTCGGATTTCAAATGTCATCGGCGATTAACAGTATCTCGCCGGCGATGAGTGGTACCAACATGTAGAGAATGCTAATGCGAACTCGTTGGTGTACTTACGGTTACTTGAGGACAACGGTGGTGGCCGGCGGCAAGCTCGAAGCAGCGAAGGGCTTCGCGTATTGTCGAATGAAGGTTCTGACAAAGATCTGAGGCAACGGATGGGTGCACGAGGGAGCTCTGGTGTCAGTGGAGACGATGGTGCAGATCACGGTGATAGGGATTCAACGGCGGCGGTGGAATTCGCAAAAATGACAACCTCAGATGAAACCCTAGAACTCCAAATTGCGGCGGCACTAGGGCTCGAGGGGCGAAATTGATCGGGGGCTTTGGATGAGGAGGCGATGCGATCCTAGGAGACCTATTTACAGGGGTCGGGTGTGCCAAATTTGGAAATCCCCAAATCGAGTCCGAGATGAACACAAAAGAAATATGTAGTTTAAAGTGGATAGAATCCGTTTCGGGGATGATTGGTTGCAAATACGGATGCGGGATAGCTAGAGATAAGATTTGGCAACAAAATCTGAGAGGTTTTAGTTGGAGAGTCTGTTTGTCGAACGAGCTTCTAGAAGAAGACAATGGCGGACAAAGGCTCGGGCGTGAGGTTGAAGACTTCATGGAGATGACGACACACACGAGCCCACCTAACAACAGAACTAAGGCGCAGGTGAGTTCGGACTGGTCCGAACGGCCAGCGGGTCCACCAGTCAGAGGAACAAGGACGTGGGTGCATTTCGGACTGGTCCGAATGGCCACGCGGCCCACGCGTCAGCGAACGCACGCGCGTTCGCGTTCGGACTCGTCCGAACGGGCCGGTGTGGAAGGAACAAGGCCGCATGGGCTAAATGGGTTTTAGCCCAAAGCTATAACTGAGATTATAATAGTTTTTTTTTGTATTTTAGAAAATACAGAGAATTCAAATAGCAATTAGAAAATAGTAAATAAACTCAAAAAAATTCTAAAAATTCTAGAAAACATATCCAAGCTCGTAGAACCCAAATAAAATAATTTTGACAATTATCCATGTTGAAATTATTCATATTAAATTGTTTGGTACCAAAAGTCTATATTAAGCTTCAATTAAAATTCAAATAAACTCAAGGGTGAATTTTCCAACTACTAACTAAACAAAAGGTTTTTTTTTTAACTTCAGAAAATTGGGATGCTACAAACCCTAATTTGCAAAACCATAATTCTGTTAGATATGATTAAGCCTATTCTATGAGGAGTACTTTGTGTGGGAATTCATGAAACCCTAATTTCTTAAACCTAAAATCTAAATTTTTTAGACCTAAACCCTTAATTTTTGAGATAATTTTAGAACACATATAAAATTGTAGAATCATTACACACTCAAGTCCACTATGTAAGAACCTTCAAAACAAAATTCAAAATTTTTGTCGCAACTTTTCTATATTTAGAAATTCCTACAATCAATATACTTAAATGAAATTGTGAGAAACATTCAGAACGGATAAAATTATGAAAAAAATTACACAAGTAATTACACTCTGTAGGGAGGCTCCACAAAAATTCATAATTTTTTAGCTCATTTTATATATTTAAAAATTCAAGCAAATAGGAGTTTACGATGGCTTCTGTTGCTAATTACTTTCAACGCAGGTGCTAATTTGCGTCCAAGCCGGTCACGGGCTAGATGAGGGAGGCCGGGTGACGTGGAGGGTGTCTGACCGGTCACAGTGGACGAGGCTTGTGGACATCGCATCTGGCTAGTGACCGTGCGGACGAGGCTTCAAATTTGCTATTTCGTTGCGCTAGCCACTACTTCCGTAATAAAACATCCGAACGGTGCTATTTGCACAAAAAATTTTGGTAATGACCCACCACTAAAACCAAACAAACTAGTTGTTGCCATGTATACGAGAAGTCTAGGACAGAGCAACAGATATGTACCAAAATAGTGAAGATGTGTCCTTCCAATGTATGGCCCAAAGAAGTTGAAGCATGGGTCAACCATTTGTGTTATCTAGTGGGCTTACTTGTAATATTTAAATCTTGGGCTAAATAGCAGCCTTATTCGATACTAGGCTTTTTAGGCTTCCCATGATATCCTCCCTCACATAGTTTCCTATTAAAGTCCTTGTGGAAAAAACCCTAGACATCCATCGTACCCATCTTCTCCCCAAACGTCGCCGCCGCCCCATATCTCTACCTCCCCATCACGAACTCCGAATTGTTCCTCCATGCACCTCCGATTTGTTTGCTGGTGAGATTCAGTCCAAATGCTTTGTTGACCAAACTCTGATTTTTTTTCATCTGATCCTTCCACTTCATGTACCTCTCAGATCTCGCTCATCCATCAACCTCCTCGGCCTAGGTCAGTCCCTCTTCCTCCACTATCTAGGAGATTATTATATATTTGTTGAAATATCTTTTAAGTTTTCTTATTATATTTTATGGGGTCGACTATAGCACAGACGACTAAAAACTACAAAAAAACCCAGTCACTTTTTTGAGCCATTGGATCACCATCCAATGGCTTATGTTTTTTCTGTTAAGTTTTGTGCTTATTCAGTTGCTAGGTTTTTGTTGTCTTCCAACTGGGCTGAAACTGATGCTTAATGGGTATGATTTATTCGCTACCAACCCGTTAATGGCCTGCATGCTTATGGGCTATAATTTAAAGACCTGCTTGCTTATGGGTTGCAATTTAAAGACTTGCTTGCTTATGGGCTGCAATTTAAAGACCTGCTTGCTTATGAGCTGCAATTTAAAGGCATGCTTGCTTGTTGCTTCGAGCTATATTGCAATTTAACTTTTGGTGGAACAAAAACTAAAACTGAAAGTTCGTAGAAGGATGATAATCTGTATTCAACAAGATACAAATGAATTAATCAATCCTAAAGTTGTTGAAACCATAACAAATTACAAAAGAAGAAAAAAAAAACTATCCTTCACAAGAACAAGCCTAAACTAAGTGAACCCTACCAAAAAAATACACATACTCAGAATAAAAGAACAATTTATAATTAGCTCAAACTTACAGTAAATCTTTTCTAAAATTGCACAGTGACTAGCAATGTAAGTTAAGCATAAGTACTATGCAATTTTACATTGGAAAGTTATTTTGAAAGGAAAAAACAAGACATAACCACGATGGTTCCCATATAGAACTATACTACAGAAGATGTGAATATGGTTCCAATGGTTGGACACTCACACAAAATTACCCTTCATCCGAAGAAAACAAAAATAGAAGCTACATGAAATCATTTTTAGACTTATGTTAAAAAATTTAGAAGCAAGAAACTAATGAATAAACTGCAAAAAGTAAAGAGGCCTAATAAATGTTGAAACTTGACAAATCTCTGATATTGTTTAGATGACTCACAATGGTAGTGTCAGGAAATAGACAAAAGCTTAACTTTATTAGATCAACAAAAAAATGCTAGGCTTGGTGTACCCTTATAGATGTTTAAACAAAAAACATATTCTAATATAGACAAAAATATTGGGATTAGTGAACCCCTATAGAAACAGAAAATAAAAAAGACAACTATTTTTTTCTAAGCTAGACAAAATATGTACTCTTGGTGAACCCTTGCAAACTAAAGAGTAAAATTACAAAAGTATTAAAAAAGTTGTACGTACAATGAAATAAAATTTAAAAATGAATGAGAATGCAAGTTTTATTGTTACATGTTATATGTATACATTAACTACATGATAATGTTCATATGTTAATTAAAATAGGAATAGGTCAGCTTGGCCAAATTAAAAAGCAATGCAAACCACATGCATACAAAAAAAATAATTATAAGCAAGACATAATGCTGCTGACCTAGGTGAACTCTAAAAGAATTGAGCTTTCTGAGTTCCCAATGTTTTTCAGGTTACATCTAAAAATTTGATGCTTATAATAAAAAAAGTAACACTATAACAAGTTGATTCCATGCAGAACCTTGAGGAGAATCCCACATGAATCAGCTAAATTCAGACATAGTAAACCATAAGTACAACTAATTGAAATCAGAACTGCACAATAGTGAGTAGTTCTGCTTCCCAATCAGAATTGCATAACACTGTAGCATGTTGATTCCCATTCATTCACAAATTGTCCGCACAACATACACCAGGCAAGGCAATGACAACAATGGAATTGGCACAAAAGTTGTACTAAAATTGCACATTACCTAACACCGAAATTTTAATTAAAATGGTATGCAAGGTGTAATTCGACTAGTATTTTCATATATAGGTTACTTCCATAGGTATTTTCCTTTCAATAACCTTGTTGGATCCAAACAGAAATAGAAAAAATTCTAGGCTACACAAAAATTTTCCTAACCTAAAACACATACATAACCTAATAAAATTAGATTAATAGTGAAAATTTAAACAAAAGACTAAATAAATAGAAATTAGAGATAAATTAACAACGTAATATTTAGTTAGTCCAATATATAATAATATCTTATTCTGAAATAAATAAAATTCTTTGCAACTTTTGAGTGCATGTATTTTCCATGGTCTCTTAGATTGTTCTTATTATTTACTAGTTAGTTAGTCCATTATATGATAATATCTTACATAATAATATAATATAAATTAAGATAAGTTTGAGACTTACACACCCAAAAAGAACCTAATAAGACAAGTTTCATTCTAAAAATTTAAATTGCAATCCGAAACAATAGAAATTACAAAAATCTCAAATGTGTAATACATATACAAATTGAGTGCAACTTTTTAACTAGTGGGTAAAACAACAAAGTACACAATTCTCACTAGCCATAGTAGACAATAAGTGAGATATAAGTCTTAAATTTCTGAATAAGTGATTTCTATGTACCAAGAAAAATGTCATTTTCTATAAATACATTAGGTTAATAATTACCCTACAATTTTGATAAAACTTAATAATAACATCCTCAAGATTAAGCTAATTTCATAGGAAAATGTACATGACTTCTAAAACTCAAAATAAACATACAAGATGAACTCTACTAAATTGTCGATTTTATTTATCAAAAGAGAAGTACATATGTCCCATACTCTTAGAGAAAGGACCCTTATAAAATGAAAATTTACAATATAGTCCATTGGATCTTCCAGTAAGGTCTTAAGCCAGGAGATGGATATCAACCTTAAGTACACTTCTGTAGTTAGTTTCTTGACAAATGCAAAGTCAAAATATAGATATATCTAACTTTATCATTAATTGATATATATGTGTATTGAAAACTGCTACTAATCTGTCACACATATTTATAAAAAATTTAGAGGAATCTCACGCCACTAACTACAAGAAGCACTACCAACAAAAAAATTATAGTTTCTCATCATAGAACTTGTCTACTTACTCAAAATTTTGTTTGCCTACATTAGTAATAAGATAAACTTCATATTGAAAATTAAAATAACAGTCCGAATAAATAGAAATCGCATACAGCTCAACACCGTAATAATCATAGAAAAACCTTGGAACTTTTGAGCTTCAATTATTTTCTATATCTGTAACACCCCATCTCAACATTGAGCCTGGAATGCTACTAAAATTAAATTAGACTAAACTAAACTAAGACCAATTACAAATTTTCGGCAAAACCTCCTTTGTATAGTCAACAATACCGAGGTTCCAACAATTAATCATGGCACTTATCAATATCTTCATAATCAAGGTTACACAAGCTTGCAAGATGATCGAATAAACAAAATCCAGACTTGCTATTCTCATTATCACAATTAGCATAAATACTCAAAACCATCTATGAGTGATTCTCAAACAGTTTACTTAATCTTGATGTGTAATTAAATGGCAAACGCCTTATGGTCGTGAGGTAGTGAGTGCATCCAATATCTACTCTCTCTCATGCATGTCGTTCCTGCCAGTTGTACCTAAAACATATCAAAGCAAGGGTGAGCCCACAGACTCAGCAAGTATCAACAAGGCTATAAACAAGAACACAAGCATAGCCA
This sequence comes from Ampelocalamus luodianensis, assembly GCA_036346255.1. NCBI lineage: Eukaryota > Viridiplantae > Streptophyta > Magnoliopsida > Poales > Poaceae > Ampelocalamus > Ampelocalamus luodianensis. The sequence goes on from CM070635.1 coordinate 21,394,728, forward strand.
CAATGATCCACAATAACGTTACACTAATCATAGCTTTCATACTCATGGAATGCGATCAATGCAATGCACCTTTTGAACTTTATCTCTTTTCGCATTTTACAGTGTAATGCGGGTATACATCTGTCGATGTATACCCTTGCACTGTGCCCTCGCACAGGAACCAAAGCCTATACACCACACATGCAGGACCTTTGCCCATCATCTCTATGATGGGGACCTCTTTATTCATTGCCCACATTCCACGAATGTAGGGACCTCGAACATGCATAGTCACCACGTGACCAATCCTCCAATATGATTGCATGATGCACATGAACAAAACATTAAACCATCATACATATGGATTCACAACAACGGCGTGCATGAATAAACTTATTCATACTTCGGGCATTCCTCATCATTGACATTCTTAGCATTCTAGTATCCATGAATAGCACATATATTCATAATACTAGCAAACATGAACAATCCTTCATGAATAATAATTAATCATATCTCAAATATTTACCATCCTTAATCATACATGTCACACTATCAACCTTGCATGGTTAGTACGCATCAAAGTACTAGCACCTTCTATCAAACATTCATACATATTCTCTCAATTAGAGTACTTGCATTCACCAGGATAAAATTGGAACTCATCACAATAACATCAACTTTAACCATAACTACCATTCATCAAGATAAATGGAAACTCATCACATTAACATTCATGCATGGCTATTACGAGCAAAACACAAACACTCTCAGCATACAAGCATAAATATGCTATAACCCGAATACTTGCCTCAACCATGCGAGAACGGTGGGCGAAGAGGGCGCTGCCCACAGGATCACGCTCCCACCTGAACATAAAGATAACCCCAATCTCGACCAACATACTGGATCAAAAGCATAAATAACAACACAAACGAACTCGCTAATCTCCCAAGCGTTTTCCAATCTTCCAATTTCTAGCGATCGCTTTGGTGATCACTGCGGACAGTCAACTTCTAAAATACATAACTTTCTGCTCAGGAGTCCAAATGAGGTGTTCTCAGACTTTATGGAAAGGTAATTAAATTACCCAAATAAACTTAGTTGGGGAGCCCTTTTGATTATGCCATCTACAGCGCCTACCAAGCCAAACTACAGAACAACAATTTTCATGTCGGCTTCTCTGGACAGTACACTAAAATCATCATAACTTTTGCTACGAAAGTCCAAATCTTGCATTCTTTATCTCTATGAAAAGGTATGGAAATTACCTAAAATTTTCGTTATATTGAGATCCTCTGATTTCGTCTTTAACTAATAGATTGACTCAGTTTTCTACAGACTGTCAGGATGTTGACAGATTAACCAGACAGCAGCACTAAACAATTCATAACTTTCTAACCGTTAATCGGATTTTGGCGTTCTTTGCGGCCACTGAAAGCTAAGAACATTATCTACATAACTCTAGGAGACCAAAACTCCTAATTCGTCTTCTAAACACACGAAACTGACCGCGCAATAATCTGGACAGAACGCGATCTATTAAACCGACGCAAATCAATCTACCAAACGACATCAACCGCAACTATTACGCATCAAACAACGAAGAACACGCGACGTTACCCTTGTAGAATCGCAGCAAGATGATGAACTCTCCCACGGTTGATCTCCTCTCCTTTCTTCACTTGATCGGCGGCGGGGAGCACCGACGGCGAGGAAGGAGGCACCAATGGAGGGCACCACCATGGAGGAGAGGTGTGCTACAAGAACCGTGCTACAGTGTGGCGGCACTGTAGCTACAGTGCATCTAGGGTTTTCCCCCTTCCTTTTATTGGTGGCCGACCCCTCATGGGCCTCTGGGCCAAGGTCCAAGGCCCAAGTTGCAAAACTGCAGAAACCCCCTTTTTCATGTCTAATTTCTCTTTTGAACGCTTTCTTTCGTAGAATAAATTGGAGTATTACATTAAAACCCCTCTTTCTCCTGTTCAATCGCTTTGCTAAAAGAAATATTCCCCGATTTTAGTTATTCTCTCCGATTTAATTTTTGGGTATTACATTCTACCCTCCTTAAGCAATTCGACCCGAATTCTATCATCATCTACTAGCAAAACAACAACAACCCCAACTGAAAATCAAGGACTCTCATCGCAACCAAACGTTACCAACTCGGTACTAAAAGAGTCAAATTCAGAATCGAAGATTTATCATGAAAATCTTTCCACCTTCAAATTAGAAAATTTGCAAATAAACAGCAAGATCGCCAAAAGAGAAATCACTCGAATAACCAAATCCATCATATCTTTATGAATAGATAAGAACCACACAAGCCAACATAAAGTCAAACCCAAATTGCGAGCGACGTCAGTCAAAACTCATAGCTCATACAAGATCAAGAGAGTGTTTGATACTCGAGAAACAATCTTTTCTCAATTTCTCCTTTAGAAATAAAATTTCTCTCAACTTTTTGGAATCCAGATTCATCGCACAACACACTAACACATTACTCTTAACTTGGTGATCTCAACGCAAACCCAAATCGAAACACCTTGTCTACACCTTTGAAATAGGACTCGATGATCTCACAAAACATTCTCTAACCGATTTCCTTTCTTGTGAATTCATTTGTGAGATGGCGCTCTAAAGTATCCCCAAATTAGATCTTGCACGGTCATATCACCTCAACCCTTTTGAGAACAAACATCTCGATTTAACATCACACACTCTTACATACTACACCGGAAGGGTGTTATCAACGATCATCCCACTGCTCATAATCCACCCTTATTCTACTTCCTCTACACATAATCTTTGGCGACTCAAAGTTCTAGCATAACAATGCAAAGTCCACATTTAACCTCCAAGACTCTTGCAACTAACTTCTCATATAAAAGATAGGAAAATCCTTAGATTAAATCCACGAAAATCCACAATTCCCACATACTTACTCATCAACATCATTATGAAAATATTTTTTGACCAGTTTACCTTTACAAAGATTATAACTCTCGAAGGTTACTCATTTAAAGCCAAATCACTCTTGACATTACACAACATTTTCCATTATCCCATTAATTGACGTGTGATTCGATTACTTTGTAATTCCACTCTCATTAAACCACATCATCAAGAATAACTTTCATAGCCTCACAATACTACCAAATTGCGATACTCTATAAAATTGATCAATATTTCTATACTTTGATAATTCTAATGTTCCACGAAGTGAACCGGAAGATCTTGGATCACAATCACTATAGGTTCTACTAGTGTAAAAATGGAATCAGTTTAACCTCATAAGACAAACTTCCATTGAGTTAGACCTCTCTCAAAGAACTATATTACAAAATTATTTCGTCATCCAATGCTCATCGAATAACTTACAACCCACAGTTTCACAATTACAATTTTTAAACACCTCAAAAGACTCAAGTGAAACGAATAGGTTGATTCTTCCTCAAAAGAAAGAGCGAATGGAATCAATTTTCATCAACAAGGAAAACATGTGCCACCCACAGTGAACACAAGACTAAGGAAAGCGTCACTTAGGCTAAGTACTCGAAAAACATAAGGAAAGTCAACGATCGAGGGCTCAAGCCCTCACAAAGCGAATACCAAACCACAAATGAGAAGAAGGTAATGCCCTTTCAAAATTGATAAACTCTTATGGAACAAGCGCATAAGGTTTAAGCACTCTCAAATAAAGCGCAAGATGCGAAACGAGAATTAAAGCTAATTACTTATACTTGACTCATTCCTTTAACAAGGAAGGTTATTTTACGTGATTACTACATCACTTTGCCGACTTAAACAAGATAAGCTCTTAAGACCAAATCGTAGGAACAACTTAAGAACCAATAAAAGTTTCAACATGTCACTTTGCTCAAAGCAACTCAATCACCACATAACTCAAGCGATCCAATTAATCACCTTCGCAAAACTCGAAACACTTCTACAAAATCCAAGTTACGAAAGACGATCAAATTTCTTTATTTCTAAAAGAATCATCACCACACACAAGTCACAATCTCTTGCAGATAATCTTACTAACATCAAGAATAATATACTCTGACCATGAATATTTATTATCAACTATTCCATTAGAAAGCCCCTAAAATTCACAATTTGTTCCATACTGCCTTTTTATCCCATCTTCAAAATGAGAGTATACCAAAATCATACAACATCACTACATCAACTTCTTAAGTTTAGAAGGGGTCTACTACCCAATTGAAAAGCTCCTACCAAAACCCTTTCATCAAGGACACAATTTCATCCAATTATTTCACAATTATGTGGGCATAAGCCACCTATTATATCATATCAGTTCAACTTTTAGCGATGCTCATTATCAAACTTCAACACACAATGCTTATCGACAACCCTTGTTGTTATCAACTGGCTTCGTTATGAAATCTAGTTGCTACCTACTTTCCTTCCCAAATCACATGGATATTAACAAACACATATTCAACTGTTCCTCCTCACATTGGATTTCGGCAAAAAAATACACTAAAACTTCAAAAATCGAAATCTTCTATCGATCAAGAGTCTCAACAACACTACAACCAAATTCATCGCGTCATCCTACATAGAAGAACTACATAGAACTCCTCCCATAATTTCTAGATCCACCGATATTCAATCCATTCAACCGGTTATACACAATTCTAATAACTAATCATACTAGGAATATGTAAATCGGCATTCCCTCTAATTTTCCTTTCCACACAATTAAATTAATCCATGGGAACCAAAGAACCAACAAGTTTAACAACCTAAACAGTTTTAATGACCGGACTAGTTCATCAAGGTTCCATACTTCTTGATATCTCTCAATCACTACTCATATATACCGTTCATCAAGAACTAGAAAAGACAACATCATCCTAATCAATTTCACTTCCAAGGTTACTAATTAATATTAATTATTCACCATACCAATGACTCAACTTGATACCCATACCATATCAAGTTATTTGATTACAATCTACGATTTAACCATAACAAGGCATCGAGAAAAGGATTTTAGCAATTTCCAACAGAAAGAGATGCATTAAACTTCATCACTCGGAATAATCCAAAAGTAATACATAGAGCCAAAGTTTTCTCATGTTAACAAATTTGCAACTGAAACTCTCATTACCCAAACTTTCAAACGAATACATGAGTCATTCTTTTCCAATGAGAAAGAAGAAACAACCATGGAATTATCAGTAATGCCAATTGAGGACGATCACAAGTAGTAAAGACAGCTCAACAGTCGAAAAACAATACTTGTTTGAGAGAACCATTAGAGACCATTGAAACACAACCATTACCATGAACCACGAACCCAAGAGAAAATCATCATCCACCACAAAACAAGAATTTGCCAAGATTTGAGGTCAAGAAGGAAAACAACTTTCTAAAACAACTCACGCTCAACTCCTGCAACTATGGTATTCGGGGTAACTACTCTATTCGTCTACCACGAACGGTGGTAAAACCAGACAAAGTCCAAGGCCACAACCACGGCCTCGACTTCGTAACAACCATTACCGACACACATAAACAATATAATCAAATATGATTATACATGATCATCTCATGGCAATCATAGAATAGATTCATAGATATAGAATATCATAACATATCATTTCATAGATTATCAACAAGAAAGACAGAGGCAATTCAACAATTGCTCAACAAATGAAACATAACAACGAGATAATGCGAAGCAATGTAATTCCCAATCCCACCCTCGTACACGATGTGTCAATTTAATATTTTCTATTAACCACGGACCTAAAGCCCGCTCGATACCAGCTGTAACACCCCATCTCAACATTGAGCACGGAATGCTACTAAAATTAAATTAGACTAAACTAAACTAAGACCAATTACAAATTTTCGGCAAAACCTCCTTTGTATAGTCAACAATACCGAGGTTCCAACAATTAATCATGGCACTTATCAATATCTTCATAATCAAGGTTACACAAGCTTGCAAGATGATCGAATAAACAAAATCCAGACTTGCTATTCTCATTATCACAATTAGCATAAATACTCAAAACCATCTATGAGTGATTCTCAAACAGTTTACTTAATCTTGATGTGTAATTAAATGGCAAACGCCTTATGGTCGTGAGGTAGTGAGTGCATCCAATATCTACTCCCTCCCATGCATGTCATTCTGCGCATTGTACCTAAAACATATCAAAGCAAGGGTGAGCCCAAAGACTCAGCAAGTATCAACAAAGCTATAAACAAGAACACAAGCATAGCAACAATGATCCACAATAACGTTACACTAATCATAGCTTTCATACTCATGGAATGCGATCAATGCAATGCACCTTTTGAACTTTATCTCTTTTCGCATTTTACCGTGAATGGGGTATACATCCGTCAATGTATACCTTGCATCCCCCTCAGCACAGGGACCAAGACCTATACACCACATGTATAGGGACCTTTGCCCATCATCTCTATGATGGGGACCTCTTTATTCATTGCCCACATTCCACGAATGTGGGGACCTCAACCCGTCATCTACATGACGGGGACCTCGAACATGCATAGTCACCACGTGACCAATCTTCCAATATGATTGCATGATGCACATGAACAAAACTTTAAACCATCATACATATGGATTCACAACAACGACGTGCATGAATAAACTTATTAATACTTCTGGCATTCCTCATCATTGACATTCTTAGCATTCTAGTATCCATGAATAGCACATATATTCATAATACTAGCAAACATGAACAATCCTTCATGAATAATAATTAATCATATCTCAAATATTTACCATCCTTAATCATACATGTCACACTATCAACCTTGCATGGTTAGTACGCATCAAAGTACTAGCACCTTCTATCAAACATTCATACATATTCTCTCAATCAGAGTAAGTGCATTCACCAGGATAAAATTGGAACTCATCACAATAACATCAACTTTAACCATAACTAGCATTCATCAAGATAAATGGAAACTCATCACATTAACATTCATGCATGGCTATTACGAGCAAAACACAAACACTCTTAGCATACAAGCATAAATATGCTATAACCGAATACTTGCCTCAACCGTGCGAGAGCGGTGGGCGAAGAAGGCGCTGCCCCTGGATCACGCTCCCACCTGAACATAAAGATAACCACAATCTAAGACCAACATACTGGATCAAAAGCATAAATAACAACACAAACGAACTCGCTAATCTCCCAAGCGTTTTCCAATCTTCCAATTTCTAGCGATCGCTTTGGTGACCACTGCGGACAGTCAACTTCTAAAATACATAACTTTCTGCTCAGGAGTCCAAATGAGGTGTTCTCAGACTTTCTGGAAAGGTAATTACATTACCCAAATAAACTTAGTTGGGGAGCCCTTTTTATTATGCCATCTACAGCCCCTACCAAGCCAAACTACAGAACAACAATTTTCACGTCGGCTTCTCTGGATAGTACACTAAAATCATCATAACTTTTGCTACAAAAGTCCAAATCTTGCGTTCTTTATCTCTATGAAAAGGTATGGAAATTACCTACAATTTTCGTTATATTGAGATCCTCTGATTTCGTCTTTAACTAATAGATTGACTCAGTTTTCTACAGACTGTCAGGATGTTGACAGATTAACCAGACAGCGGCACTAAACAATTCATAACTTTCTAACCGTTAATCGGATTTTGGCGTTCTTGGCGGCCACTGAAAGCTAAGAACATTATCTATATAACTCTAGGAGACCAAAACTCCTAATTCGTCCTCTAAACACACGAAACTGACCGCGCAATAATCTGGACAGAACGCGATCTATTAAACCGACGCAAATCAATCTACCAAACGACATCAACCGCAACTATTACGCATCAAACAACGAAGAACACGCGACGTTACCCTTGTAGAATCGCAGCAAGATGATGAACTCTCCCCACGAAGTTGATCTCTCTCCTTTCTTCACTTGATCGGCGGCAGGAGCACCGACGGCGAGGAAGGAGCTCCCACGAGATACGCTAGGTCGAATAAGATCCTTCGCCTTAGATCATCCAAGCGCTTCTTTAGTTCCTCACGGAAGGCGTGCCCGATCGGTATGGGGTCATAGAAACGGTCGAGCACCGGTACTAAATCAATTCGAATTCCACTTGGATGTGGTGGGGCATCACAGCAACTCCATTGGAAAAACATCTAAGAATTCCCGAACCACCGGAATTAATTCTGCAGTCAAAGAGGAACTCGGCTTCCCCACTAGAGACAAAAGAAATCCATTCTTTGCGGCTCGACTACCAGAATACAGACTAGCCAGCACGCAAAGGGAGTAAGAGGGGGCACTCCCCTGAAAAACTACCTCATGCCCAGAAGGTGCCTGCAGGGTTACTGTCTTCCAGAAGCATGATATAACCGCTCGATAGCTATGCAACCAGTCCATACCCAGAATAACATCAAACGGCTCCATCTTCATGATCATCAAATTAGCAATAAAACCTTCCCCATCTAAGGAGATCACACAACCCGAACAGACTGTGGAGCTAGAAAGGATTCCCCCAGGAGAATTAACTAGAACCGACTGAGCTATAGACTGCATACTCAAATTGGCCCGGCTAGCAAACTCTAATGATACAAAAGAGAAAGTAGCTCCTGAATCAAAAAGTACAAATGCCTCCACTGAGTCCACTAGGAGCGTACCTGTCACCACATCGGGACGACCTGCCGTCTCTGCCGTCGGCATGGCATAAGAAACTGCTGCTGGGGCGGAAGGAGCTCCGACACCCTGGTATGGGGTGCGGCGTTCTTTGGAAGTCTGCCGGCGCCGCAATCGAAACGGTGCTGCAGGAACCGGTGGCCAAAAGTACCCCGGCGGTGGAATCCCTCCAGGAAAAGGAAGATAAAGTGCGGTGACCCCAAGGCCCGAGTAGGAGTGGCGCTCACATCGCCTGAGAACCCGTGACGGCGCGCTGCTCGGTGTTGTCACGGTTCTGGCTCCCACTTAATTATACTGGCGGGATTCCGCCGACAACCAACGCCTTGTGGCCCTCCCGACCACGGTGGCGACAAGATCGCACCAAGAACACTCAAGCACGATGCTCATTGCCACACTTGAAACACTTCATACCTTGCCACAGGACGGACGTAATCTGGGAGCACTCACAACAGGTCGAGAAGTGGAGGATGACTGTGGCCTTGAAAACCTGGTCTTGAAAGAATTCTGCGGGCCCTTGAACTTCTTAGAAACTGGCTTCAGAGATGGCCCACTCCCTCCTCCGAAGTTCTTCTTCTAACTGCCACCTGCACCCTCCAGAACCATGGTACCCCCTGTACCTGATAACTCTTCCCCAAGCTGCATCTCAAGTTCCATGCCCCGGGCTTGATCTACCAGGGAGCTAAAGTCACGCAGTTCCAGTGCCCCCAATACCTGGCGAAACTCCTGTCTGAGCCCTCTACGAAACCTCTTGGCCTTCTCTGCCTCATCTGTTTTCACAGAGTACTACCTCAACATTCCTCTAATCCGATATACGTAGGTTTCAATCTTGTGATTATGTAAGATCATCAATACCTCACATTTTTTTTATAATAAATCTCGGATTCCTAGTAGGTGTAAGCATACCTTTACTCACAGTTCATCAAGAACTACTAAAAGACAGCATCCACTTAATCAACTTCAATTACAAAGCTCTGGGTTAAAACCAATTATGCTCCACGCAAATGTCCCTTCTTGATAATTTATGCTATAACAATTAATCTAGATGATTACCACCTCCCATTTAATCACAACAAGACACAATGAGTTTTAACTTTTTTTTTTTTTAGGAAAAGAGGCATAGAACTTAATCACTCGAAATAATCCAAGAGAAATACATAAGCCAAAGGTTTCACGAGTTAAGGAACTTGCAACAAAAAACTTTTATTACCCGCAATGCCAAGCGAATAAATGGGTCAAGTGTGCCAACAAGAAGGTAGAACTCTCATAATAAGGAACAAAATTTCCAATGACGACATTCACAAATAGCAAGAATAGCTCAAGTGTCGAAAAGACAACATTTGCTCTATAAAACAATTATAAACCAATTGAAACCCATCAGCGCAAGCAGCTCAACAGTTGGAAGAACAATGCTTGCTTTAAAGGGTCAAATTAAATCGGTGGAAACGCATCAGCGGAAGGAACTACTAATCCAAGAGAAATTCATCAATCACGATTGAACGAGTAGACCAAATCAAAATTAGGAAAGAGAACAACCTCTCCAAAGATACTCACTATTACCCTACTATGAGCGGTAGTGTAGCACGGTAAAGCCTGGGCCACAACCACGACCCCAATCTCTCAACATGGGTTATCCCCACACCTAATAACCTTGGTATAATACTATAGATATATCGATCATAACAGAGATTAACAATACAACATAACGGAGCGTATATGCAATGCAAAACCCAACCCACCTCACGTGCACGGTGTGTCAATTTAATATTTCAATTACCACGGACCTAAAGCCCGCTCGATACCAATCAGTAACACCCCACCCATCATGAGCACGGAATGCTACCATAATAGCATAAAACAAATTAATTCTAAGGCACTTTACAAAAAAATTTGTGAGAACCTCCTTTGTATAAATAATCATACGGAGGTTCGCATAAGAAACAATAACAATATTCAATTAACAGTCTTCCAATTCAAAACATAATCATAAAGACATTCATATTATGCTAATCAACGCTATTACACAAATCCAACATAAGGCATAACCAAAAGAGAAGCCCTTAAGCGGTTTATTCGATTATTTAAGCATGATTAACTTTATTGAATTATAATCTCAATGTTCGTGGCGATTGCTTCAAAACTATAACTATGCCCTCCCATGCATGTCGCGCCTTTTTGAGAGGTACCTAAACAAACAACAACAACAAGGGTGAGTTCGATGACTCAGCAAGTACACTATAATCAAAGACAACATTCTTAATGGTAATTCAACAACTCAATACACTTCACAACATTTAGGATAAACCATGCACATGCTATGCAGTATGCTCAACTTTCACTTTATCCTTTACTTTGTCTCTTAGCATTACACACAATGCGGTGTGCATCCGTCAATGCACACCCATGCCCATGCCTTCTAGCCTGGGGACCAGTGCCCACATACCACCAATGTGGGGATCTAGCCCATGCTCCACGAGCATGGGGATCTTTGCCCGTCATCATTATGACGGGATCTCAACAATAGCATGGTCAACTCGTGACCAAGCCCACAAATGCCAACATGATGCGTGTGTATGCAATTTCAATAAGAACAATAAATGAACAAATGCATTCACATCTTCATGGCATACAAGTAGACTATTCATAATACAACTTTCTCATCCTTAGGTATCATACTTTTCCAACATCAATCGTAGTATATAACATATGCACCACTACACACGAACTATAATTTTCACATCGCAATGACATTCATGGTTCACACTAAACATTATCTAATATAACACAAGACTCCACTCAATAAGTTCAATGCTATTCCTTAATGCACTTGCAATACAAAGTTACAAAAACATTCATAAGCATACTTCATCATAGAGATGCATTTCAGGTAACGAGGATCATATATAAGCCACTTCCATACTCAAACTAACTAAACAACGACATTCACGACAAACAATCAATTCAACACTCATTCAACATCTGTCTACTAAAATTGTACTTGCCTCAACCGTGCGAAGGTGGATGTCGAGGATAAGGTACTGCTCCCGAGCCAAACCCACACTGGACATATAAATGAGACATGCTAAGGCTACCATGTAGGTCTAATAACAAACTGTAATCACAAATGAACTCATCGTCCACTCGACGCGATCCCGACTCTATTATCGGTGCGATTTCCTTTCCGGAGAACAGCCCCTTGAAAAATCATAACTTCTTGTACAAAATCCAAATGAAGTGATCTTGGACATTCTGAAAAGGTTATTGAATTCCCCTTCTAAACCTAGTTGGTGAGGTTCTATGATTCTGCCCTTTACTAGCCCTACCAAGCCATTCAACAAAGCATCAATTTTTGCGTCGGGTCTCTGAACAGCAACAATAAAACTATCATAACTTTCTATACATTCATCCGAATTTCATGATCTTTACTTTTACTGAAAGCTGGAAGGATTATCTACATTTTTTGTTATGGCGAGACCCTCTGATTTGTCCTCTAAATATACGCTTAGGTCGAAACACTAAAACCTATCAGACCAGCAACCATTCCACAGCATAGACCCAATAAGAATAAAATCATAACTTTTGCTACAGAGGTCCAAATGACGTGATTCTTGTCGGCAATGAAAGATAACGAGATATCCTACAACTCTCTAGGAGATCCCAAGTTCCAATTCGGCACTTATAAAATTCTTACTTAATTAACAAGTTAACTGCAGATTCTCGTCAGGATTTTGGGACAGCAGCACTAAACAAATCATAACTTTCTAACCGTTAATCGGATTTGGGCGTTCTTGGCGGCCACTTAAACCTAAGAATAAACCCCACATATCTCTAGGATATGGGGTCTCCAGATTCTGCTTCTAAGGATACGAAAACAGCCACGCACTAATCTGGACAGAACGCGATCTAAACCCGACATTGCTAGAAAAACAACAATTAAACATCTAGAGCGATGGGACAGCGGTTACCCTTGACGAGCAGCGTGAGCGGCGGCGATCTCCACCCCCAAGACGGCCTCCTCTACTCACCTCCTTCCTCCTCCCATGGCCGGCGGCGGGAGTCGTGCCGGGAGAGTCGTGCGAGGAGGCGCGGTGGAGGAGCTGCCAGGCGGGAGGGGCTGCCATGGGAGGAGGTGCTACTGGTGGCGGCGGCTGCTGCGTAGCGTCGTGCTCTGATACTCCACTACAATGTAGGGCTAGGGTTTGCCTCCCCCTTTTAAGTGGTTCCTCGGTTGGGCCAAAAGCTATGGGCGAAGGCCGAGTTCTAATACTCTTTCTAACTTCTGAATTTTTCTTTTCTAATTCTATTTAATTTCAGTACTAATCACTTATTTGTTTTATTTTTAAACGGGATATTACATTCTACCCCCCTTAAACAGAATTCGACCCCGAATTCTACTTGTCGTTCTATTTGCAAGAACACCACAACTGAAATTAATCACAATTAACACGTGCTCAAGTAAACAACTCAGATTCATTCGCTCATACAAGATTCCAATTCACAAGTTGCTTCCCTCTCGGACTTATGGGATCACATCGCCTTGACGGATACTAACCTCTTACACCTCAACACTAGTCTCGACCTTTGCAGGTACACTCAACACACGGGACTCAAAGGTAGGTTCTTATTTGTTGGCCATGACTCTAACAAAAATCTCAAACTTGGACCTCTCATGTACTCACTCAGCACTGAATATACAAGACATTGCGTACTCGCGCATGTACCGAAATGGTCCTAACGATCGCCAATCTACAAAACTCAGTAACTATCGGAACCTATCCAACACACCTTTGGTTAAACTTTCCTTTTGTACCAAATTACACCATCTGCACAAAACACACGGAACTCTAATTCCAACTCTCATCGATCACTTTATCTATGCAAGCGACATCTCCTTTGACAAGGGACGTACAAAAACTCGCCTACCAACTCACTTATCCGAAGAACTCAACGGAAAAACCAAGTCACAAAATGCATCCAACTCAAAACCATCTCCCACTAGAAAAGCTCAATCCAAAATCAATAAATATATCAAGAAAACTTTTCCACCTTTCAAGTTGGCGGGTTGCCGACAAACACCACAATAGCGAGAGGCGAAATCACTCAAATGACCAAAATAACCATTTTTTTAACCAAAAGAATCAGGCAAACCAAGGAGAATCTTCCCAATTTATATTTGCTTTGTCATAGAGACTATGCTCAAATAAAAACCGGAAACATTTCATTATCCAAGAATAATACCCTTTTTCAAACTTTCTTGTAAGACTTCAATTTTCTCTTAAACCATGAGATTCCAATCATCACATAACATACTAATTCATTTCCTTTAGTTTGGCAACCTCAAAGCTATGCTCAAGGTGAACACATATTCCACGCCTATGTAGAGACTCTTCCAAACCATAATAACATACTCTGATCAACTTCTCTACACAAAGGAATTACTTTGATAAATAATTCCCAACACACCACAATATAGATTTACCACAATCACATCATCTCAATCTTTTAGGGATAATCGACTTGAAATTTACCACATTCACGCTCATTTAGTGCATCCAAAAGATTCTATCAAAGTTAACCATATCTCTTGGAACCTAATCACGGGGAACCAAGATGCTAGCGTGAAAATGTAAAACCCAATTCAACCTCTAAGACTCTTACAATAAATTTTCGGTATTCTTGATAGGTAACCCTCAGATCTGAAGACTCGAATTTCATACACTCAACAATAACCTTAGTTATTAATGTTAGCATTCGTCACCAATCAAGTAACCACTCAAGTTAACTCGTTTCATCAATCTTAGACCTTCTCCAACCCACACCAAGCAAAAGCGGCTACTCGACCACAATATTATTCACAAAACCCTAACTAATTGACTAGGATTCAAACATACTCAATCACTAACATCCATACATAAATATGTTCTTGATCAAGTTATCCATACTTGCTAACTCTAATGTTACACACATTGTGCGCAACCTTGGACCACATCTCGCTATAGGTCCTCCTAGTTGCGACCACTAAATCTGTTAACTCCAAAGTCAAACACCCTATTTAAATCAAATCCTCTCTAAGGTTCAATAAACCAATTTATTACTCAATGCCTCTCCCAAAGGTTCACAGGTCATCCACTAGACCACCACTATTTCATTGCGGATCACATCAGAAGATACTTTGCAACTTAGTTCGATTAACCCTTTCTTAGAAGAAGAGGCAAATAGAAATAAATTTCAGCACAAGGAAAACGTTACCACTTACAGTAATTAGAAGATCAAGAGAGACAATCAAATAACAATGATCTCGAGAATAAACTGATAAAATCATAATTGAGGCACACGCCCCACAAGCAGAGAATAACAAGCCTCAAATGGAAATAAAACTTTGCTTTTGAGATTCGGAAAAACTCTTATGAGTAAGATCAAAATCTTTAAACAAACTTCAATAACCAGAAGTTACAAAACTTGACTCCATTTTCCTTTAACAAAGAAAGCAACTTTCTTTGGGTGCAGTAATCACCATGCCAACTCCACCAAGAAGAAATTTGAAGACCACATCATACTGATCACTAGGAGCTAAAAAAACCTCTCAACATTTCATGTTGCTCAAAACAAATTCAGTTACCATATCAACATGAGGTCCGAAAGATCCTGGACCCAAAACTAGAAACCTTTTCACCTAATCCGTGTCGAGCAAGCGATCCAATCCTTCATACAAAACATTCACTATTATCTTCATAATCCCTTATTGACAATCACATTAACAACGAAATAATACACTCTTAGTGAAAGTCATCCGAGCCTCTCGATCCCATCTTCAACCTCTCCAAAAGAAATACAACCCATACGATTAAAATAAACCTCTTTCAACAACATCATGCTTATCAAATAACAATTTAGCAAAACACGATTTGAGATATCACTTATCATTTATCCATCCAACTATTAGTTGCTCAACACACACTTCATCTATCACTAACAATCGACAATGGTATTCATCACGTATGCTCATAGGGCCCTACCGCTGCTTACCATCACCTATCCATTTATGAACACAAAGTCAACATTCCACTATATACTTAGGGTTTAACTAAAGATTTAATAACACCATCTCCTTTAATCACCGGTTTTCAGAGTACTACCTCAACATTCCTCTAATCCGATATACGTAGGTTTCAATCTTGTGATTATGTAAGATCATCAATACCTCACATTTTTTTTTAATAAATCTCGGATTCCTAGTAGGTGTAAGCATACCTTTACTCACAGTTCATCAAGAACTACTAAAAGACAGCATCCACTTAATCAACTTCAATTAGAAAGCTCTGGGTTAAAACCAATTATGCTCCACGCAAATGTCCCTTCTTGATAATCTATGCTATAACAATTAATCTAGATGATTACCACCTCCCATTTAATCACAACAAGACACCGCAAAAGAGTTTTAACTTTTTTTTTTTAGGAAAAGAGGCATAGAACTTAATCACTCGAAATAATCCAAGAGAAATACATAAGCCAAAGGTTTCACAGGTTAAGGAACTTGCAACAAAAAAACTTTCATTACCCGCAATGCCAAGCGAATAAATGGGTCAAGTGTGCCAACAAGATGGTAGAACTCTCATAATAAGGAACAAAATTTCCAATGACGACATTCACAAATAGCAAGAATAGCTCAAGTGTCAGAAAAGACAACATTTGCTCTATAAAACAATTATAAACCAATTGAAACCCATCAAGCGCAAGCACTCAACGATTGGAAGAACAATGCTTGCTTTAAAGGGTCAAATTAAATCGGTGGAAACGCATCAACCGGAAGGAACTACTAATCCAAGAGAAATTCATCAAGCACGATTGAACCGAGTAGACCAAATCAAAATTAGGAAAGAGAACAACCTCTCCAAAGATACTCACTATTACCCTACTATGAGCGGTAGTGTAGCACAGTAAAGCCAGGCCACAACCACGACCCCAATCTCTCAACATGGGTTATCCCCACACCTAATAACCTTGGTATAATACTATAGATATATCCGATCATAACAGAGATCAACAATACAACATAACGGAAGCGTATATGCAATGCAAAACCCAACCCACCTACTGTGCAAAGTGTGTAAATTTAATATTTCAATTACCACGGACCTAAAGCCCGCTCGATACTAATCAGAACACCTGACCCATCATGAGCTCGGAATGCTACCATAATAGCATAAAACAAATTAATTCTAAGGCACTTTACAAAAAAATTAAGCAGAACCTCCTTTGTATAAATAATCATAGGAGGTTCGCACAAGAAACAATAACAATATTCAATTAACCATCTTCCAATTCAAAACATAATCATAAAGACATCCATATTATGCTAATCAACGCTATTACACAAATCCAACATAAGGCATAACCAAAGAGAAGCCCTTAAGCAGTTTATTCGATTATTTAAGCATGATTAACTTTATTGAATTATAATCTCAATGTTCGTGGCGGTGCTTCAAAACTATAATCGTGCCCTCCCATGCATGTCGCGCCCTTTTGAGAGGTACCTAAACAAACAACAACAACAAGGGTGAGTTCGATGACTCAAGCAAGTACACTATAATCAAAGACAACATTCTTAATGGTAATTCAACAACTCAATACACTTCACAACATTTAGGATAAACCATGCACATGCTATGCAAGTATGCTCAACTTTCACTTTATCCTTTACTTTGTCTCTTAGCATTACACTGCACGCGGAGTGTGCATCCGTCAATGCACACCCATGCTCGTGCCTTCTAGCACGGGGACCAATTGCCCACATACCACCAATGTGGGGATCTAGGCCCATGCTCCATGAGCATGGGGATCTTTGCCCGTCATCATTATGACGGGATCTCAACAATAGCATGGTCAACTCGTGACCGAGCCCACAAATGCCAACATGATGCGTGTGTATGCAATTTCAATAAGAACAATAAATGAACAAATGCATTCACATCTTCATGGCATACAAGTAGACTATTCATAATACAACTTTCTCATCCTTAGGTATCATACTTTTCCAACATCAATGCGTAGTATATAACATATGCACCACTACACACGAACTATAATTTTCACATCGCAACAGCATTCATGGTTCACACCAAACATTATCTAATATAACACAAGACTCCACTCAATAAGTTCAATGCTATTCCTTAATGCACTTGCAATACAGGTAACAAAAACATTCATAAGCATACTTCATCATAGAGATGCATTTCTGTAACAGGATCATATATAAGCCACTTCCATACTCAAACTAACTAAACAACGACATTCACCACAAACAATCAATTCAACACTCATTCAACATCTGTCTACTAAAATTGTACTTGCCTCAACCGTGCGAAGGTGGATGTCGAGGATAAGGTACTGCTCCGAGCCAAACCCACACTGGACATATAAATGAGACATGCTAAGGCTACCATGTAGGTCTAATAACAAAACTGTAATCACAAATGAACTCATCGTCCACTCGACGCGATCCCCGACTCTATTATCGGCTGCCAGATTTCCTTTCCAGAGAACAGCCCCTTGAAAAATCATAACTTCTTTTACAGAAATCCAAATGAAGTGATCTTGGACATTCTGAAAAGGTTATTGAATTCCCTTCTAAACCTAGTTGGTGAGGTTCTCTGATTCGGCCCTTTACTAGCCCTACCAAGCCATTCAACAAAGCATCAATTTTGCGTCGGTCTCTGGACAGCAACAATAAAACTATCATAACTTTCTATACATTCATCCGAATTTCATGATCTTTACTTTTCCTGAAAGCTGGAAGGATTATCTACATTTTCGTTATGGCTAGACCCTCTGATTTGTCCTCTAAATATACGCTTAGGTCGAAACACTAAAACCTGTCAGACCAGCAACCATTCCACAGCATAGACCCAATAAGAATAAAATCATAACTTTTGCTACAGAGGTCCAAATGACGTGATTCTTGTCGGCAATGAAAGATAACGAGATATCCTACAACTCTCTAGGAGATCCCAAGTTCCAATTCGGCACTTATCAAATTCTTACTTAATTAACAAGTTAACTGCAGATTCTCGTCGGGATTTTGGGACAGCAGCACTAAACAAATCATAACTTTCTAACCGTTAATCAGATTTGGGCGTTCTTGGCGGCCACTTAAACCTAAGAATAAACCCCACATATCTCTAGGAGATGGGGTCTCCAGATTCTGCTTCTAAGGATACGAAAACAGCCACGCACTAATCTGGACAGAACGCGATCTAAACCCGACATTGCTAGAAAAACAACAATTAAACATCTAGACGATGGGACAGCGGTTACCCTTGACGAACAGCGTGACGCGGCGACGATCTCCACCCCCAAGACGGCCTCCTCTACTCACCTCCTTCCTCCTCCCATGGCCGGCGGCGGGAGTCGTGCACCGGGAGAGTCGTGCACGAGGAGGCCGGTGGAGGAGCTGCCGGGCGGGGAGGGCTGCCATGGGAGGAGGTGCTACAGTGCGGCGGCTACTGTAGCGTCGTGCTCTGATACTCCACTACAATGTAGGGCTAGGGTTTGCCTCCCCCTTTTAAGTGGTTCCTCGGTTGGGCCAAAAGCTATGGGCCAAGGCCGAGTTCTAATACTCTTTCTAACTTCTGAATTTTTCTTTTCTAATTCTATTTAATTTCAGTACTAATCACTTATTTGTTTTATTTTTAAACGGGATATTACAGCCCCTTGCCATCTCTAAACATCACAACAAGAACAAACAAACATTAAGCACATAGAATAACTAGCGTCACAAGAACCAGTTAAATAGTAACTACAACACAAAGGTAGTCAAGGAGTCAACAGTAGTGTAATGCAAAGCAAAAAAAAATAAACCCAACCCCACCTACTGTGTTTAGTGTGTCAGTTTTTTAATCTTTCATTATACACGGACCTACAGCCCGCTCTGATACCAACTGTAACACCCCAACTGTCAATGAGCCTGGAATGCTACTGGAAATAAACTAATCTAGCACAATCTACAAATTTTCGACAGAGTCTCATTTGTTTAATCAGCTATACCGAGAGTTCGACAATAAATCATAGCATTTAACAAAATTCTCATATTCATGCATGATAATCAAATGAACATACCAAGACTTAGCAATCTCATTATTACAAATAATTAGATACTCAAACCAAAATAAACATCTACTCCAATAGTTTAATTATTTCTGATATGAAACTAAGTGGCAAACGCCTTAAGGTTGTGAGGTAGTGAGTGCATCTAACATCTACTCCCTCCCATGCATGTCGTTCCTGCTATTGGTACCTACAACACATTAAAGCAAGAGTGAGCCCAAAGACTCAGCAAGTATCAACGAGGCTATAAACAAGAACACAAACATAGCATCAATGATCCACAATAACGTTACACTAATCATCGCCTTTTAACTTATGAAATGCGACCAATGCAATGCTCCTTTGAACTTTATCTCTTTTCGTATTTTACCGGTTATGCGGGGTATACAACCGTCGCTGTATACCCTTGCCTGTGCCCTCTGGCACAGGGACCAAGAGCCTATACACCACATGTATAGGGACCTTTGCCCATCATCTTAATGATGGAGACCTCTTTGCTCATATCTCACATTCCACGAATGTGGGGACCTCAAACCCGTCATTGCATGACGGGGACCTCAACAATATAGACTTGGTTACCACATAACCAAGATTCAACAAGCTCAACATGCAGATGCACCATGACAACACCTTTCATATACAGGAATTTCAACGTATTCACATTATCATGTAAGCATCAACGACATGCGAAAGAATCATTAACCAGAACTAGCAGTCATCAAGATAAACGGTAACTCATCTCATAAACAGGAATGCATGGCTAATACGATCATGACACGTCACAATCACATCATGCGAACATAAAAGTACTATAGCCCGAATACTTGCCTCAACCGTGCGAGAACGGTGGACGTGAAGAGGGTGCTGCCCCTGGAACCACGCTCCCACCTGAATATATATTAAAGCACGCTAAGACAAAAATACTGGACCAATAACAAAACCAGAAGTGTACCCGAATTCACTATACTCTCTAGTGCAAACCCCACTCATAACCCTAAATCCACAACGCTTCCCCAATACCGAACAGCCCCCCCTTGTTGTTCCAACAAAACATGCTAATAAAACATGCTGCACTAACTAGCTAATAACTCACATTTACTATTCAAACATGCATGCATGTATACAAAGCTTTGGCCAGATTAGTTAACTACTAATTAGCATTATTTAATTAACATCTCCTCTACTATTCCAATTAAATATATATATAGCAACGAGCCAGCCTATGTATGTCAGGCTAAAGACAAAACTAATAAACTAATACATCACTGCTACTTCAATTAGTGAGCATGCAGCTCTAACAAAATTTCTCTACCTGGCCAACCCATCTTGAAACGCATGCATGCAGCACATCTACTTTCTCTCTTCCTCACACTACAAATTAAATAATCCAAGTAGTCAAACTTGCATGCAGCACTAGACTACTCTCTCTCCTTAGCAATTAAATATTCAAAACACCCTAACCCATTATAATAAAATATTCAACTACTACATACATCTCAGATTAAATAACCGAATGAGTGCATACAACTCTAATTAAATATTCTTGAGAGAGAAATATGTATGCAAGCAGCCGCACTATCTAATTGACAGCTATCTCTTTCCCAATTTTCCAACTACAGAATATGCAAGCAGCCGCACTATCTAATATTTAACTCACCTCTGCTCCTACTGCTCCAACTAAAGCCTATGCAGGACTAGCTAGTCGAAGCAACGATAGGAAACGGGAAAAGACAAGAGGACGCAGCAACGAGCGGCTGTTGAATAACCACGAACCGTCCGAGCAGATACCTGGCTCCCTCGTGTGCGCTGCAGGTAGCGATGGCAGATCGGCGTGTAGGGCTGCAGTGCTACGCTGCCACGCGGCAGACGAGCGACGCCACAGCACCCACGCGAGGCGGTGTGCCTTTGGAGCGAGCAACGGCAGGTGATGATGGCCTATGTGCCAGGCGAAAGAAAAGAAGGATGACGAGGGTGGCGGCGCACGGGAGAAAAAAGAGAAGGAACTGCTATGGTTTTCTAGAATCCACTCTCTCCACGATCCTTATAACCTGGTACAAAACAACTCCTCTCTAAAACTCCAAAATAACCCGTTTTTACGTATCTCTTTTTATCTAATTACGCATGGGTGCTCAAGAGGGTTATTTCAGGATATTATACCTTTGGTTGGAGACACTTTCAGAAGAACCTGGTCTCCCACCTTGAATTCTAGTTCTCGTCTCCTCACATCTGCATAACTCTTCTTTCAGCTCTGAGCAGCTAATAGATTCTTCCTAACCTCTGCT
The DNA here is from genome assembly GCA_036346255.1 of Ampelocalamus luodianensis. NCBI lineage: Eukaryota > Viridiplantae > Streptophyta > Magnoliopsida > Poales > Poaceae > Ampelocalamus > Ampelocalamus luodianensis. The sequence continues at coordinate 21,416,789 of CM070635.1, forward strand.
ACTCTGGCCATCGTCTGCTGAACCCAATCGGGACCCAAAACTACCCGCTCTCCAAACGCGTCCCAGCACAACGGAGATTTGCACTTCCACCCATAAAGAACCTCAAATGGTGTAGTTCGAATACTAGCATGGTAACCGTTGTTATAGGCGAACTCTGCCAAAGTTAGGTGGTCTTCCTAACCTCCATTCCAAGACATAACACAACATCTGAGCATATTCTCCAGTGTCTAAATAGTACGCTCGGACTGACCATCTATTTGGGGATGGAACGCGGTGCTAAGTCGAAGCTGTGTGCCCAAAGCACTGTGCAAACTCTCCCAGAACTTGGAGACAAATTTGGCATCTCGATCAGAAACAATAGTCTTAGGCACACCGTACAACCACACTATCTCTCGCACATAGAGAGGAGCCAAATCACTCGCTGAATTAGTAGTATGAATAGGAATGAAATGTGCAGACATGCTGAACCGGTCCACTATAACCCAAATAGCATCCTTCCCCCACTGTGTGCGAGGTAGGCCCACCACGAAATCCATGGAGATGCCATCCCACGGCCATACCAGAACCTCCAAAGGCTGCAACAATCCTACTGGACGCTTATTGTAACACCCCGGCTATTTGAAAGCCAACATGTTACCTAAATAATCTAACATACAACCATCAAGCAAAGGGTTTAAGCCATACTCATCTAAGGACTTTATGAGTTCCAAATTTAATAGAACAGTGACAGGAATAAAGAATAAATCCATTCTAGCATATCAAAAGGGATGACCAAGTATCAACAGTAGAAATAATCAACCATATTTAGCTTCATTTATTACAGTTCATCACTAAACATATGAAAGGTAAAATCAAGTCTTATTATTGAAACAGGAATATGGTGAATGAGTGAATAGTGTGTGTGTACTCCCTCCCAATAGAGTCATCCTCAACGATCACCTAAAATAAACAAACAAAGCAAGAGTGAGTCCGAGACTCAGCAAGTACAATGGATAATTAAACATACAGCAGATATGAACAAGACCACAACGTTAAAGAATATGAACATAGCGCTGAATGTTTAATGAATGGATCTTTTGAATTGAATGGACTACACTCCTGCTTATACCAGTATAGCTAGTAACACACCCGTCGGTGTTCACTTAAGCCCGTATTTAACAAAATACGGGGATCCAAATTACCGTATGAAGAACGTTTCATACGGGTGTCCAAAACTGGATGCATGAATGAACTTATGAATAATGACTAACATCATCTCCAAACATGTGGATTTCACATATGAAAAGAACATATCATTGAAGCTTGTCACATATCAAATGAAAATACAACACGAACAACAGGCATCCAGTATTCACAAATCATATGCTTGTCGATGTACTTGCCTTTCGCGATGCGATGCGTTAGGAGGCAAAGACGATGCCGCTAACCTCGAAGCCTCACCTCCTACACCATTAATTTACTCAATAAGAACCACGACATCAAGACAACACGCTCCTTAACTCATAACCCTAGTCCCCAATGTTTAATTACACATTTTTACTCAAATTGAACTACATTCCAGTAGGAAACCATAATAGGCAGCAATACTAAAATTGACATAACCTTTGCTCTGACATTCATAAAAATGTAAACTCGGGCTTGTTTGAAAGGTAACGATATTATCTACAACAACCTAGTTTATGGAAATCCCAAATTCTGAATGTACCTAAAGCCAAAAGACCCATGAACACCCTCTGACAGAACTGTCCGACACTTCTGGGCAGCAGCACGAAAATGACCATAACTTCTAATTGGCTAAACCAATCTTAGTATTCTTTATCAATATCAAAATATAAGACCCAGGCCTACAATAACATAGTTGGGTGAAAGCCCTGAATTTGCCATTAACTTGATCATATTTTAAAAGACATCTTGACAGTTCATTCTCGATACGATTCTGGACAGTCAACTTGAAACGGGCATACCTTTTGATGTACAAATCCAAATGGGGTGTTCTTTATCAATACTGAAAGCTAATGAGATTATCTACAAAAGTCGTTATGGGAAAGACTTTTGAATCATCTTCTAACTAGGTCATATTTTAACAATTACGTTGATCGCTAATTGTCGCTGAATCTCAAAGCACAAAGAACAAAGAATTAATCATAAATTTTAAACCGCACTGAATTGAGTGATCTTTACGTCCATGAAAGCTAAGAACGAACCCCACATAACTCTAGGAATTGGGATCCTCCGATTAGGCCTCTAAGAACATTCTCGACAGAACCGAACTACTAGCAAGAAGAACTCGATCCAATCAACCTAATAGAATTCGCATCTAATAAAAATAGAACAATGAAGAACGCCTTGCGTTACCCTTGTAGAATTGCTGGAAGATGAAGATCAACCCCCGCGAAGAAGATCTTCTCCCTCTCCTTCCTCTCTTCTTCGTCCTCCTCTTCTTCTCCCTTAGACGAAGCATGCAAGAACAAGACGGCGGTGAGGGCTAAGGCAGAGGTTACTGTAGTGGCAGCGTGGGCCACTAGCTACACAATACACACATTAGGGTTTCCTCTCCTTTTGATGGTGGCTAGATCCCCCATGGGCCATGGGCCAAAAGGGCTGATTTTCCCTTATCGCTTGACTTTGGGTTGGAAGACTATTTCCTTCTAAATTCTGAATTTTTCCTCTTTTCATTCCCTTAATTTCTTCTCTAATCTTATTGCACTCACTAATGAGAATTGGGATATTACATTCTAACCCCCTTAAAAGAATTCGACCCCGAATTCTACTCTCACCAATCTACTCGAAAAAGCACCAAATCTGAAAAAGAACAACAACAGTTAACACGTCTCCGACGTGAACAACTCTGGACAACACTTGCGCATGTGAGACTCTAACTCCCAAGTCGCTTCTCGCTCATACTGATGCGACCACGGTACCTCAACGGATACCAACATCTTATGCCTCAACGCTCGTTTCGACCTCTCCAGTATACGTACCAAATGAGACTCGGACGTGAGGTCTTACTCGCTATTCAATGGTTCTAACAAAACTTGAACACTCCGGATCTCCGAGGTAATCACTCCGCACCAGAACATACCAGACGTTGCGTACTCTACATATGGACCTGAGACGGTCCTAGTGATACGTCAATTCCCTAACCCCTGCAACTGTCGGAATCGAATGAATGTACCTGGGCCAACTTCCCCTTTGGTACGAAAGCACACAATATGCTCAAAATCGAACTCTTCATCTAATAAGGAGCACCTCCTTTAAACAAGAATGCACAACAGAACTCATTCTTAAACAACTATTTTACAAAGAGAATCCAACTGAAAATAAAGAGTTTTCATCGCTACCACGTAATGCCAACTCTCCACCAAAAGGGTCAAATCCCAAAAGTGACAATTCATTACGGAAACAATTTCACTTTCTAAATAGGCAGTTTTTTAATAAACACCACGAAAACCAAAGGAGAAATCACTCGAATGCCCAACCAAATACTTCTTTTATTCCGTTTGAACTGGAAAGAAGCACACATGCCAACACAGTGCCAACTCAAATTGCGGAAGACATCAGTCAACAACACAAAGCTCAAACGAGAATCAAGAAAACGCTTCACTATCCAAGAAAATATCATTTTTCTCTATTTCTCTTTTAGGAATAAAGTCTCTCTCAAACCTTGGTATTCGAATTCATCGCATACCACACGGGCTCAAACCTCTTAATTTAACATCCTCAAATTCTACTTAAACCGAAATACATCATCCACTCCTTTGTGGAGGGACTTTATTGATTCTACTGAAACACTCTAGACAACTCCTTCTACTGATGAAATTAATTCGATAGATGATTCTCAAAGCATCTCAAAATAGATCTCACACGCAATTACATCACCTCAATCTTTTAAGAATAAACAACTCGAAATTCTCAGCACACACACTCATATACTTCATCAAAAGGGTTCTATCAATGTACATCCCACTGTTTGGAATCCAACCTTATTATACTTCCTCTACACATAATCATTGGGCGACCCAAGTTCTAGCATAAAAATACAAAGCCCAAATTTAATCTCTAAGACCCCTACAATGAACTTCTCATATAGAAGATAAGGAAAACCTCAGATTAAATCCCTAAAATTCCCACAACCCAAACATACTTGCGCATTAACATCAACATGGAAACATTTTTCTCGACCAAATTGTCTTTAGAACAAATCTAACTCTTAGAGAGTTACTCACTAAGTCAAAGTCATTCCTGACAATAACTCAACATTCCCTTCTATTCCAATAATTATCATAACAATTAGATTTCTTCGTAATTCTACTCTCATTAAACTACACCATCATAATCCTCATACACAACCTTACCAAGTACTCAATCGCAATACACCAATGCACTGATCAAGATTTCCATACTTTTGATAATTCTAGGTCCATTAAAATAAACAAAAGATCTTGGACCACATATCACTATAGGTCCTACTAGTTGCAACAATGTAATCATTTTAGCCCCAAAGACAACATTCTATTTAGATAATATTCTCTCTGAGAATTATATCACGAAATCAATTCATCCTCCAATGCTCCTCAAATACTTATAACCCAAGGTCTCATAACAACAATTAATAAACACTTTGAAAGACCCTTTTGAAACAGATCGGTTGATCCTTTCTCAAAAGGAAAAGCAAATGAAAACAATTTTTTTTCTTTGATCACCTGGAAAAACGTCTAGCACTTGCAGTAAACACAAGATCAAAGGAAATAGTCAATTAGGCAATGAACTCAAAAAATCATAAGGGGAGTCCATAGTTGAGGGCACAAGTCCCGCACAAAGCGAATATCAAATCTCAAATGAGAAGAAAGTATTTCAATTGAAAATCGAGAAACTCTTAAGGGCAAAAGCTTTAGGCACATTTTAAATAAACCGCAAGTTACAAAACTTAACTTCAATCTCAAATACTTCTACTTTACTCTTTCCCTTAACAAAGAAAGCTATTTTCTATGATTACTACATGACTTTGCCAGCTTAATCAAGATAAGTTGTTAATACTGAATCGCATGAACCACTTAAGAACCCGGTAGAACATTCTCACGCATTGCTTTGCTTAACAATTTCAGCTACCACAATAATCATGAACTACCAAAAGTTCACGAATGCAAAACTCCAAACTTTTAATTTCACTGATATTAAGAGAGACAATCAAATTACTTTATTTCTAAAGGAATCATCACCACACACACAAGTCACAATCCCTTGCAGATAATATTACCAACATCAAGAATAATTCACTCTTAACACGAATCTTTATCGTCAACTATTCCATTATAATGCCTCTAACATTCACCAAATTGTTCCATACTACTTTTTCATCCCATCTTCAAAACGAGAATATACCCAAACCATACAACCTCACTACATCAACCTCTTTATTTTAGAAGGGATCTACTGCACGATTGAAAAGGTCCTACCAAAACCCTTTCATCAAGGACACGATATCATCTGATGATTCCACAATCATGTGGGCATAAGCCACCTATTACATCATATCATTTCAACTTTTAGTAATGCTCAGCACCAAACTTCAACACACAACAGTTGTACTCCAACCACTATTGTTATCAACTGGTTTCATTATGAAATCTAGTTGCTACCTATTTTCCTTTCCAAATCACATGAATATTTTAAAACACATATTCAATTGTTCCTCCTCATATTTAGATTTCGGCAATATCACTCTAAAACTCCAAAAATTGAAATCTTCTATCGATCAAAAGTCTCAACAACATTATAACCAAATTCATCACATCATTCTATATAGAAGAACTATACAGAACTCCTCCCATAAATTCATATCCACCGATCTTCAATCCATTCAACCTTTTGTACACAATTCCAATAATTAATCATACTAAAAAACATATAAGTCTAACAACCATATATGATCATTAAATAGCCAATTTACGATAATTTCTGGATTAATATCCTCTAAGGCAACGTTCAAACACATCCTTATCATGACCATCACCAATGGTTAGGTTAATCCATTGAGACTCATTACTCCAAATTATCTAAGAAATTTACCAAATTCCACAATCTTAATGGTCAGACCAATTCATCAATATCTCACACTTCTTAACAAATCTCGGACTCCTAGTAGGTATAAACATACCTTTAATCACAGTTCATCAAGAACTACTAGAAGACAACATTAACTTAATCGATCTCACTTCCAAGATACTAGTTGGGATTAATCATGTACCATGCCATTGACCCAACTTGGTACCCATACCGTATCAGTTATCTTCCATGCTTAGAATCTCTCACTTAACACAACAAAATATTGCAAAAGAGTTTTGACACTTCCTTTCCTAAAGAAGAAACATAAAACTTCATCACTCCATTTATTCCCAAAAGAAGTACATGGCCAAGACTTCACCCGATAAAGAACATGCAAAAGATAAATTCTATTATTCAAAATGCCAAGCGAATAAATGGGTTATGCTTCACAACAAGACGACAAAACTCTCTTGAATGGGCCAACCTTACAAATCAATAACGTTCACAAGCAGGAAAAGTATCTCAAAAGTCGGAACAACAATATTTGCTTCAAAGAACAAATACAGCCCAATTAAAACCCATCAACGGCATTGTAACCACCAATCAAAGAAAGTTCATCAACCTCAAGAAACCACAACCAGAAAACCAAATACAAACTTAAGGAAGACAACAACTTCTCCAAAGAACCCATCTCCAACCTCGGTAACTAAATTACTCGAGAAAAACCATCACTAACACCATACCACGAACAGTGGTACAACTTGACCATGCCTATGACCACAACCAATCTCTACCCCTCGATATCCGCTACCTTCACTCATAATAATCATATAATCTTATTTGAAGTATATAAGATCATCTCATAACATGAATCATTAATAAAATATAACGGAAGCGTAAATGCAATGCTTGACCCATCCCATCCTACTATGCACCAGTATGTCAAGTTTTAAGTTAATTAACCATTATCAAATTTTAACAAATTAAATTACGTAAGTTGTTAATCTATTCAGCATGGACCTAAAGATCGCTCTGATACCAACTGTGACACCTCGGCTATTTGAAAGCCAACATGTTACCTAAATAATCTAACATACAACCATCAAGCATAGGGTTTAAGCCATACTCATCTAAGGACTTTAGGAGTTCCAAATTTAATAGAACAGTGACAGGAATAAAGAATAAATCCATTCTAGCATATCAAAAGGGATGACCAAGTATCACCGGTAGAAATAATCAACCATATTTAACTTCATTTATTACAGTTCATCACTAAACATATGAAAGGTAAAATCAAGTCTCATTATTGAAACTGGAATATGGTGAATGAGTGAATAGTACGTGTCTACTCTCTCCCAATAGAGGCATCCTCAACGATCACCTAAAATAAACAAACAAAGCAAGAGTGAGTCCGAGACTCAGCAAGTACAATTCATAATTAAACATACAACAGATATGAACAAGACCACAACGTTAAAAAATATGAACATAGCACTGAATGTTTAATGAATGAATGAAATGAATGGATCTTTTGAATTGAATGGACTACACTCCTGCTTATACAGGTATAGCTAGTAACACACCTGTCGGTGTTCACTTAAGCCCGTATTTAACAAAATACGGGGATCCAAATTACCGTATGAAGAACGTTTCATTCGGGTGTCCAAAACTACCCACATTGGAATGATGGGACTAACATTCCCATACTGGAATTGATGGGACTTTAGACTCCACTCCCGTGGAGCTCCACTCCCGTGGACGGAACTTGAAAATAGATGCATGAATGAACTTATGAATAATGACTAACATCATATCCAAACATGTGGATTTCACAAATGAAAAGAACATATCATTGAAGCTTGTCACATATCAAATGAAAATACAACACGAACAACAGGCATCCAGTATTCACAAATCATATGCTTGTCGATGTACTTGCCTTTCGCGATGCGATGCGTTTGTAACACCCTGGCTATCTGGAAGCCAAAATGTTACCTAAAGGATCTAACATACAACCATAATCAAAAGAATTTGAATAATATCAACTAATGATATAAAGAAATCACTACTTAATAGAACCATGGCATGACAATAGTCTGAATTCAAGCAAGTGTAACGAAGGATGATCGAAGATCACAAGCAATACATAATCAATCACAACATGGAGAAGGTATCCTTCCTTCACCATTTAAATTTATTTATTACAGTTCATCCCTTAACGAATGAAAAATAGAAACTAAATCATATTGTTGAACTTGATTATGGTGAATTGCAAGATTAGTGCGTGTCTACTCCCTCCCGATAGAGCCAGCATCAATGATCACCTAAAATAAACAAACAAAGCAAGAATGAGTCCATGACTCAGCAAGTACAGTGAATAAATGAACATACCACAAATACGAACAAGACCTCATCATTAAAGAATGTGAACATACCCCGAATGAGTGCATGAATGAATAGAATGAATGGATTTAATGAAAAGAATGGACTGCACACATGCTTATACCGGTATAGCTAGTGACACACCCATCGGTGTGCACTTAAGCCCGCATTTATCAAATACGGGATCCAAAATACCGTATGAAGAACGTTTCATACGGGTGTCCAAAACTGCCCACATTGGAATGGTGGGACTTCACATGCCCATACTGGAATTGATGGGACTTTAGACTCCACTCCCGTGGAGCTCCACTCCCGTGGACGGAACATGAACATGGATGCATTAATGAACATAAGTATTATGACTAACATCATCTGCACACATATGAAAGAACATACGCAAGGAACATAATCCTTGGAACCTCTTGTATTCTTTAACCTCCACTCCCGTGGACGGAACATGAATATTGAAGCTTCTCTCATATCGAACAAAACACAATATTAAACATCGAGCATCCATTATTTACAAATCACACAAAAGTCAATGTACTTGCCTTCAAATAAGCGCCATGTAGTAGGCAAAGAAGATGTCCCTAAACCCAAGCCTCTCGCCTACACAAGTAAGTACTCAAATAAATACAACATACAATGTAGCGCTTCCAATAACGTTCTACAACTCCTTCCCGATAACCCACAATTAACTAGTTAGCTCTAATCTGAAAACAGACTACTGTGCACAACCCAAACTTGACAGCAGAACGGTAAAATCATATCTATTGGTCTGGAACTCGGAATGAGGTGAGACCAATTTCTATGGATTCTTAACTGACATAACTACAATACTCTAGTTGACAAGGTAACCCAATTCGGCCAATTTAATTTACTGACAGATAACTGAAACAGCAGAACAGAATCTGTCTACATAAATAAGACAGCAGTAAGAAAACGATCATAACTTTTAATCTACAACTCCGAATTGAGCGTTCTTTGACAATATCAAAAGCTAAGACCAAGGACTACAATAACCTAGTTGTGTGAAAGCCCTGAATGTTCCATTAACATACTCATATTTTAAAAGACAACTTGACAATTTATTCTCGTCAGGATTCTGGACAGCAGAGACGAAAACTAACATAACTTTTTATCCGTACATCGGAATTCAGTGTTCTTAGCGGCCACCGAAAGCTAAGAATAAAACCTAAATATCTCTAGGAGATGGACAACTCAAATTCGGCCTCTAACATCACGAAACAGACCCCGCGACATTCTGGACAGAATCGACTTTCTACTCGCAGCAATACGATCTAATAAAAAATGAACCAAATCGCATCTACCACTAATCAAACGACGAGGATCGCATTCGTTACCCTTGCAGCAACTAGGAGCCGATGGTTGATCCACGAAGATGTTCCTCCTTCTTGATTAGCCAATTCCACTAAACACCGCCCCACGTTCGCGAAGCCGGCAACGGGAGATCGGCACCAAGGGATGGCTCCGGGAGGTGGGGTGCTGCACTAGGGGCTTGGGCGGTAGCAATGGAGGTGGAGAAGGGCTGCAACCAGCAGGGGAGGCGCAAGATGGAGGGGAAGGGGAGAGGAGGAGGTGGCGGCCAAGGTGGGGAGGAGAGGGGAAAAGGCGGCTAGGGTTTTGGGGAGGTGGCACCTCCCCAATGGCCGGCCAGCCTCATGGGCCAAGGCCAGCCCAGTTGCCAGAAAACGCAAAACCCCTCTAATCTCCCGATTAAGCGTTTTCAAAAGAAACCTTCTATCGATTAAGTATTTTCTTCGAAAATTATTTCTAGCACTATCGAGAATTACATTAATTCTCTCTCAATTTGAATTGTACGCTCAAAAGTAAGTCGGGATATTACATTCTACCCCCCTTAAAAGGATTCGACCCCGAGTCTAAACGCCGATCTACAACAAAGAAAATCACGATCGAATTTAACAACGGTAACCAGATACTCGTTGCGAACTAATCCAGATAATGCTCATGCATGCGAAATTCCAACTCCCAAGTAGCCTCTCCCTCGGCCCGAAGAGATCACAACACAAATACGTAAAACGATGACTGTCCTAACTGCCAACCCGGCATATCCAGGTACACTCATCAGAAGATAATCGAAGGTAAGATCCTACTCGATGGTCAATGACGTTAAACGATCAAAGTGAAACGTGCTCAAATCGAACTCTTCATCTAACAAGGATCACTCCTTTAACGAAACATACGACAAAACTCTCTTTAAGCAAACTCTTTACCGCAAGAAACACATCTGAATAAGAAAGATTCACATCACAGCTATACGTTATGTAACATCCCAATTTTGGGCTTGTGTTTCAAATGTAAGAAAATCAGTAGAAATTAAAACTTTTTCTTACATCATGTAATTCCTGTGGTGCCAAGAAATTCTTGTACAAGGAATTATGGAAATACATTGTCACAAGTCTTGTTGATCCAAATCTTGTTATTCCAAAACAATCTTGTCAAATCTTATGATCATCCTCTGAAATATTTTCCTAAGTCTCTGTGATGGTATGTGACCCTCTGAAAAATCTCACAATTTTTAGAAATTGTTTGAAAATTTTAGAGCGATCAAACTGTTTGACTCTCACCAAACATTAAAACAGAGCCTTGCAGAATTTTTGGAGATTTATTCGCAGCATAAAAATCTCTGAAAATTTTACACAAGGTTAATATCTGAGTTAGCAAGCTCCTGTAAAATTTTCATAATTTTTGGAGTTACTTTGCTACCTCAAACAAATCTTTCAAAGTCTCTGTTTTTATTTCAAAGTCAAACTTGGTTTACTGTTGCTTGGGTTCGAGTCAGACTCGGGCTCGAGCCAATCGACTTGGTCCAGCCAACTAAACGCACCGAGCCACTCTTTAAAGAGCGCGTTGAATCTCAACCGTTAGATCTAAATCGCACGCCCGCGCGCTGAAACCCTTCGGACCCTCCGTTGCAAGTTTGATTGTCGACCGCTTGATTTCCATCCAACCATTGAGATCTTCCGAACCTTCGGACCTCGGATGCATTTTTGAATCGAGCCGTTGGATTAAGATCCAACGCCGCGTACTTCTTCGTTGTAAATAAGAGTTGCGACGTGGAGCAACTGAGCCGTCCGCTTTCTAATCGTAGGGCTCGCAATCTCCCGTCGTGTTTTAAGGCCCGTAGGCGTGGCACTATCTCACCGTTCGTGTCTCATCCAACGGCCGTGAATCGCCCGAGCTTTTGCGCTGGTCATCTTCAACATCCCGCCGTGCGAAAACAGTGCAAAGCATGGAGGTGTCATGTAACATCCCAATTTTGGGCTTGTGTTTCAAATGTAAGAAAATCAGTAGAAATTAAAACTTTTTCTTACATCATGTATTTCTGTGGTGCCAAGAAATTCTTGTACAAGGAAGTGTGGAAATACATTGTCACAAGTCTTGTTGATCCAAATCTTGCTATTCCAAAAACAATCTTGTCAAATCTTATGATCACCCTCTGAAAATATTTTTCCTAAGTCTCTGTGATGGTAAGTGACCCCTCTGAAAAATTTCACAATTTTTAGAAATTGTTTGAATATTTTTAGAGGCATCAAACCTGCTTGACTCTCACCAAATATTAAAACAGAGCCTTGTAGAATTTTTGGAAATTTATTCACAGCATAAAAACCTCAAAATTTTACACAAGGTTAATATCTGAGTTAGCAAACTTGTAAAATTTTCATAATTTCTGAGTTATTTTGCTACCTCAAATAAATCTTTCAAAGTCTCTTTTTTTTCAAAGTCAAACTTGGTTTTATCGTTACTTGGTTCGAGTCGGACTCGGCTCGAAGTCAATCGATTTGATCGAATCAACTAATCGCACCGAGCCTCCTTTTAAAACGCGCGCATTCTCAACCGTTAGATCTAAATCGCACGGCCAGCGCGCGTCAGATCGCTTCGGACCTTCCGGTTGCAAGATTGATTGTCAACCGTTAGATCGCAATCCAACCGCCGAGATTTCCGAACCCTTCGGACCCTCGGTTGCGATTTTGAATCGGAGCCGTTGGATTAAAATCCAACGCCGCGCACTTTCGTTGTAATTTGAGTTTGCAACGTGGGGCTATCTGAGCCATCCATTTCTAATCTGAAGGCTCGCAATCTTCCGTTGTGTTATAAACCCGTAGGCGTGGCACTATCTCACCGTTCGCGTTTCATCCAACTACCGTGAATCGCCCGAGCTTTTGCGCTGGTCATCTTCAACCTCCCGCCAGTGCGAAAACAAAGGCAAGGCATGGTGAGGTCATTTCTTGCTCCTAAAGCCACCCTAGCCGACGTGTAGGAGTATGGGAGGTACATCGAGCTAGGCCATGCCCTAATGCACGTCTTCACCTCTTTTCCTTGTCTAGTGCGTGGTGCTTTGTGTTTTGCCGCCCGAGAGAGGGGGTGCAAACCCTAACACTTTCGTGGCTTTATAAGCACCCTCATTGCTTCCTAGTATCTCTTTAGACCACCACCAAGCTTCACTCACAAAGATTGGAGCTTAATACCTCAAAATAGCAAATCGCCATTGTTGACCCGTGGAGCTCCATTGATGTTCTTGGTGTTCCAGTGGTCCTCCTTCATGTTTCTTTGCCCTAACCTCATCTATTTATCACCTTGAACATTTCCCCTCACTTAATTTTGGAATTGATTCTCGTGAATTGTCCAATTTGGGGTTTGTTCAAATTCGCCAATTTGGTCATCTTCTTCCTCACTGTGAGTGCTCCATTTTCCAATTCTTTGCTCTTATAGCTTCGTGGATCATAATGAAGCTATTTTGATACTTTGGTATCACTCATTTGGCTCAGGTGTCAATTTGAACCTTCTTCTTCAAGTCCGTGAAGCCACCTTGATCAAGCATCTCCGCCATCTTGAAGCTTCTAGTCGCTAAGGTAGCTTCTTATTAGTCCTTAGAAGCTCGCACCGCTTCCTTGGACCGCATGAGCTTTCGCTATTTTCATGTTTAGCAATAAAGCTCCGTTTTCATTTCGACTAGCGGCGTGCCGACCCTCACCGCCGCGAGAATGCTACCATTAGACTCGTTGTGCTATTGCGATTCCATTTAGTACTTGGTGAGCGCGCGCGCAGTGTCGCGGCGATTCGCCGTTGAAGCCACTCGGGTTTGCTTACGCACGCGCTCCGTTTCGTACTCATTAGGACGCATTAATTACCAATCATTAGTTATTAATTGTGTCTTAGTCATTATTATTGAGCCAGCCACCGGTGGGCCCAATATCCTTAAATCAATCTCGTTCACTCGCATCGTTCGACATCATTAATGTCAATCATTGCTTAATTAAATGAGTCGGCATTTAATCGCCGCCGAATTAACCTCGGGTCACGTGATGGTGGGCCCGAGGGTTAGAATCAAATCTCGCGATCATTAGAGTCTAATTAATGTCAATCATTAGAATCATTAATTTGGTCTTAACCGCCTCGCTTAGTCGCCGACTTTGGGCCCAGCATCGTGCACGTGGGTTAAATCGCTGCGATCGTGACTGGAGTCACCGACATGCGGTCCCACCGTCGCACCTCTTTTGAACTTCAATCAATAGCCACCGCCGATCCCTTGATCAACGGCCTAGATCTTGTATGCGTTCGACCTCCGGTCCCCTCATCATCTTGGACCGCCCATCTTGCGATCTGCGTCGAGATCATGTGTGCAATCGGACCTTCCGGTTAGATGTGGGTTCTAAGCCGCTCATCTTTAGATCTGCGGTCGTGAGTTCACCGAGGCAACCGCATCGTCCGGTTGCATGCACTGTTGGGCCGTTGGATCTTGATCCAACGGTGGACCCCGATTAGGTTTTGCGCGCGCGCTATTTCGCAGCGGCGTGGGTGTTGGATTTTAAATCTACGCCCACGGCGCCACGTCGTTTTCTTTGTTTTGGGTTGTTCGGTATTTCGTAAGTATTTATTTAACGATCAAAATGATGTAAAACTTTAGAAACTCATAACTAATTCGTTTTAGCTACTTTTTAGTTAATTCCAACTGTAATAAATTATGTTATCACTTTAGCTTATTATAAAAATGGATTTAAGCATGTTCGAAGAGTAAAAATTGTATAACTAGGAATGACTTGATTTTGTCATTTTGAATATTCCAAAATGAATAAAACTTTAGAAAATGCATATCTTGCTCTGTATGTCCAAAATGAATGATTCCAACCTTGATAAGTTTGTTATTAACCCAATGTTAATATAAAAATGATGGTAGGTCCAAGATTGTAATGAAACCTTGGTTAATGATTTAGTACCTATTTTCAAAGATTTAGAAAATTCTAGGAGACTTATAAAATGCACCAGTAATTCTCTGTAAATGCAAAATATATATGATAAATTCTAGAGAACCCCTCTGTTGGTATACTTCACTGTAAAATTAGCTTTGAACATATTTATGCTCCTGGAAAGTGCATTATGCCAATTTTGCATCTTAGAAAATCATAACTAAATCACTTTAACTCCAAATGACCTGAAATTTTATATGGGTTATTTCAATACCAGTAGGTAGCTACCATAAAAATTTCAGCTTCAAAATCTTTCTAGAAAATATTTTTGCTACAGTGTTAATTATGGCCGAAATTGTATGTTTAGGCAAAATCTTTTGCACCACAAATCCAAATTAGGTCTTTCCAGTTTCTATGTCTAGGTATATTCGTATTCTACCTTATGTGTAAATTTCTGTCGCATTTGGTTAAGTTTTGCTTGCTTTTTGTTTATTTGTGGTCTGCCTTATTGGTTGTTCTTGGTTCTTTTGACTTTCGCTTAGGATTCGACATTTGCGGTAATCCCGAGAACGATCCTCCGCAACCAATTGAGCAGCAGCAAGAAGGCAAGCGTTTGATCATGTTAATCCCAGTATTTTAAGTATTTATGTTGATTACAAATTCTATGTATGCATTGCTACTTTGTTTTAATAGTTGGCCTAGTAGATGCATTTCCTTAGCAAATGATTATCCTCTACTACCATGAGCCTAGGTTACTTGTCTGTGAGTTAGAGTTCGTGGATGGGCTCTTGTCACTTAGTAGTTGCGAATTAATTGCTTAGCCATGCTTAGCTTCGGTAGAAATGGGCGGTTATCGACTTGTCGATAACCTTGGTCACACAAAACTTATTATGATTTATGATTTCCACCTTGTGCCATGTCTACTTGTGAAAACTAAAACTAAAAGCAAAATGATTTAGACTTGGGCACAATGGTATGTTGGTGTGATTCTCGGGTGTGGATCGATTGGTGCCTAAGTCACCAAGGACCGAACATCTTGTTACACTAAACCAAGCATTTTAGCGTGCATAACCACACTAGAGGGTATGGGACCTCTCTTGACTTAGTACTTTGGCGTGTATTGGCTCCGGTCGCAGGAGGTCGCAGGAGGGATGGTGTTGGGAGCATTGTAGTGTCCGAAAGACTTCACCGGGATGGGATTTGTTGTCTTTCGACTTGCAATGTAAGCGCATGGTGTTTCTACCCATACGAGCTGCTCGTAGTTCATACACAATATTGGAAAGCGTCTCAGAGGACTTAGCCATGGCCGCATACCTACGGAAGTGTGCTTTGGCTTAAAGGCGGTCCGGAGTGTGGGTACATTGGTACACCCCGCAGGTTAAAACTATTCGAATAGCCTCGCCCTAGGTTATGGACACGCTTGGGGAGGTCTTTCAAGAGTTAGACTACAACCTTTTAAATTAAAACTTGATGGGTGGTACGAATCGGGATTCGTGCTATGTTGTGGTGGCTATTGGGATAGTCACTTCCAGGTGGTTACTTGTATGTATCTTTATTACTGTTATTTCAACATTAAAAACAGATTTGCAAACTTGCTTTTAAATGTATTACATTATTGCAAATAAAGTTGGCTTCATGCAAAATGAGACATACAACCTCCACCTAAACAAGCTTGCATGTAGTTATGAATAGGTCCGCTATTCCACACGCGATCTTATGGTACAAAGACAATCTTTGTGCTCGGATGCTATGCTTAATTGTTTTGTTGCAGAGGAAGGAGGTGAGCTCAAGGGCCTCACTTTTGTGAGTCTGTGTTGTGGTAGCCATGAGCGACTAGCTTGGCGGCCCGGTCGGTTGCCTTGTGGGTGTTTGGCTAACCGGTCGACTTTTGTTCTAGCCATCTTATGGCACTTTTGCTTCCGCTGTCATTCTTGTTTATTGTTATATTTGGCCGGTCGGCTCTCTTTTGTAATAACTTTACTTTATGTATGTCGTTGTTGACTTAGCGTTGTATGTTGTATGGAAGTGATGTGTAATTTTGTGATGATGTGCATATGTTGCAATTCTGGGAAACATATGCCCATCGAGGCTTAGAATGTTTAATTAGTAATGCTAGAACCATTTGGAGGTTAAGTGTTACTAGTTAAATATTCCGGGTCCTCACAAAGTTGGTATCAGAGCCATACTGACCGTAGAAACCCCTAGCTTGGTCGCCTCTAGGATACTTTGAAAACTTACTTTCAAATAGTTTACGAAAACTTAAGTAAGTTCTCAGATTTTACTCCTTACCTATCTTAGCTTGCTCATCTCACCTTACTCTCACTTAAGTTTTGAAAAAGTTGTTCCTCTCTTCCTTTCAAAAATCAGCCTTTATCGATTAACTTGGCTTTGGGAGAAACATGAGAGCTTGGAGGAAGGAATTTGGACAGCTAGCTAGTGGTGAGTAAATAAGGTAGGAAATGAGAGGATAATTCACTAAAACTTGTGGGAATAAAAGGGTAAGAAGTGATATGAGATTAGCTAATGCCTATACTATATTAGGTGGTTATACCTTGATTTCTGGACTGTTTTGAGTTAGAATTTGGTGCTGAAATTTTGGGTCTTCTCAAATGATTACTCGTTTTCCATACGAGTTAGTCATAACAGGAAGGTGGTTGTTATCTTTATGACCCTGCTGCGATTTTATGTTGATACTTGAGCCTTTAAAGAGTGTTTTGTTAAGAGGTTAGTAGTTTTCTTTGTCTCCTGTTCCGGAGTTGTGTTTTAACCTGTTTTTGTGGAACAGATGACAAGAACCACTCGCAATAATCACCGGCTGGTTACGATGAGGAGCTTCCTCCTCCGACCATGGCCGAGGTTCGCTCGACGAGCGGAATCGCATGGACCGCACCCGTATCTTGGAGGTCATTGCGAGGAACACCGCTCCCGCCGCCGCTCAGATCTCGAGGTGGTGGCCACGGTCTCGTGGTGGGCTTGCGGAGTTTCTCCGCACGCAGCCACCCACTTTCTCTCGATCGGAGGATCCACTCGACGCGGATGATTGGTCGCGTCTTGTTGAGCTAAAGCTCAATATCGCCAATGCCGGAGCAGAGGGCACTCTTTGCATCCCATCGCCTTGAGGGTGCAAAGACTATCTTGGTGGGAGAACTTTCTCGCCATGCAGCCCGCAGCCACGTTGTCTCGTGGGATGAGTTTCGACCGCCTTTCGTCGGCCCACATACCGATGGCCTGATGAAGCTCAAGAAGAAGGAGTTTCTGCGCTTAGCAGGGCGCAAGTCTGTCTCGGAGTATCTTTACGAGTTCAACCACTTGGCTCGTTATGCTCCGGGAGAGGTGGCCTCGATGAGGCTAAACAGAGAAGTTCATGGATGGGTTGTCCGAGGAGCCGCGGACAAGCTATCTATAGTGGACTTTGTCGACTTCCGTGCCTTGGTTGACAAGGCCATCGCCGCCGAGCACAAGGCGGCGCGGGTGAGTCCCGCAAGCGCAAGTGGGAGGCACATCGGTCCGCACAGCCGGCCTCACTCGCCCCGTGTTGGGCCCACACCAGGCTCGTGCTTTGGCTTCACCACCGCCAAGGCCGCTGGCACCGCTGCTCGCCCCCGCAGCCGTGTTTCACCCACGCACTGCGACCAAAGAAGCAGTTGCGCCCGCAACCCACCGGCCGATGTTACCCGCCGCCGCAACAAGAAGGGCCATTATGCTAGCAGTTGCCCTCGGAGGTTCGAGCGCCCTCGCCCCAATGGAGGACGCGGGAATGGTCACACACCTGACCAGAAGGTGATCCAGAAGACCCAGGGTGTCGGGAGTGGTCGAGTCAACCACATCTCGGCTGAGGAGGCACAGGAGGCGCCCGACGTTGTGTTGGGTACGCTCCTTGTTAATTTACATCCCGCTACGCTTTATTTGACTCGAGCTTCGATTCTTTTATTTCGAGGTCTTTTGTGTTGATTGTGGGCTTCACTGTGTTCCTCTGGGATTCCATCGCTGATTCGCTCTCCGGTTCGGAAATGAGAGTCACCAAGTATGCCGGATGTCCCTATCCACATCGAAGGAGTGGGATTCTTGGCGACTCTTATCCTACTCGACTCCGCGCTTGGATGTGATTCTTGGCATGGATTGGTTGTCCCAACACTTGGGGCAAATCGACAGCCAGAAGATTGTCTACCTCACCGATCCTTCAGTGAACAAGTTGGGTTTTCGCCACGCATGCAGAACCCCATCTTTATGTCCTTGAAGCGGGCATTGGAGATTCACGACGCCCCCACGGTGTGTGACTTCGCGGATGTCTTTCCGAAGATTTGCAGGATGCCTCCTGCTCGCGATCCGAGTTTGTGATAGAATTGCTGCCCGCATCGCCCCTATTTCTAAGAGGCCGATCGCATGCCTCCTAATGAGTTGGAGGAGTCAAGAAGCACCGGGTGAGCTGCAAGGAAGGGTTTTATCCGTCCTAGCTCATCTCCTTGGGGTTGTCCATTATCTTTGTGAAGAAGAAGGACAAGACCTTGCGCATGTGTGTTGATTACCGTCCGCTTAATGAGGTGACGGTAAAGAACAAGTATCCTTTGCCCCGTATTGATGATCTTTTCGATCAATTGACCGAGCACGAGTCTTTCCAAGATTGACTTGAGACTGGCTATCATCAAGTCGATCGGCCGAGGATATCCCTAAGACGGCCTTTGCTACTCGTTATGGCCTTTACGAGTACACCGTCATGTCTTTTGGTTTGACTAATGCCCCGCTTATTCATGAATCTTATGAACTCGGATTCATGGAGTATTTGGATAGGTTTGTGGTGGTATTCATCGATGACATCCTTATCTACTCCAAGAGTGAAGAAGAGCATGCCGAGCATCTTAAGCTTGTGTTGGGCAAGTGCGTGAGCACCAGCTTGTATGCCAAATTCAGCAAGTGCGAGTTCGTTGAAGGAAGTGGCATTCTAGGCCATGTTCTTTCAGCAGAGGTGTGGTCGTGGATCCTAGTAAGGTCGTGATGTGCTATCTTGGGGTCAGCCCAAGTCGGTCACGGATGTGCGGAGTTTTCTTGGTTTGGTCGCTACTATCGCCGCTTCATCGAGAATTTCTCCAAGATTGCAAAGCCTATGACCGAATCGCCAAGAAAGACAAGAAGTTTGAGTGGTCCGCTTGTGATGTGAGTTTTCAGAACTCAAGAAGCTGTTGACCTCACCCAGCTGCTTGTTCTCCCGATATTCACAAGAGTTTTGATATCTTTGTGATGCTTCTCCGTGGTCTTGGTTGTGTTCTTATGCAGAGGGCAAGGTTGTGGCCTATGCATCGCGGCAGCTGAGGCCTCATGAACTCAACTATCCTACTCATGACTTGGAGTTAGGCTGTGGTCCATGCACTCAAGATTTGGCGGCATTATCCGATTGGTAACCGCTATAGGTGTATTCGACCACAAGAGCTTGAAGTACTTGTTCACCCAAATGATCGAACCTCGTGCAAAGAAGATGGTTGGAATTGATCAGGACTATGACATGGGCATTCAGTACCATCCGGCAAGGCCAATGTCGCGGATGCACTCGATCGGAAGGTGTATTGCAACATGTTGATGCTCCAAGAGCGACACCGCTCTCATTTCGAATTTCAGCGCCTTAATTTGAGTTTGACCGAGCACGGTTCTCTTGCTACATTGGTTGTGCAACCAACCTTGGTGGACCAAATCAAGGCGCACAGCAATGATGCATGTTGGTGTGAGCGATCGCGAACATCAAGGATGGGATAGCCGTGTTTTCGTGAGGATGAGCATGGCGTTGTGTGGTTTGGGCAGCGCCTTGTGGTCCCTAAGGTCATGGAATTGCGGGATTTGATTCTCCGAAGCCCATGATTCTCCTTTGTCTATTCATCCCGGGCTACCAAGATGTATCGTGACCTTCGCCGAGATTCTCGTGGACTCGCATGAAGCGCGATTGCCGTGTTCGCGTCGAGCGCGACGTGTCTTTGCCGGTGAAGGCCGAGCATCGGCCCCAGCAGTCTTCTTCACCTTTGCCGCCGAATGGAAGTGGGATTCGTTGGCATGGACTTCATCACGGGTTGCCCCGCCGTCAAAAAGGGAATGATGCTATTTGGGTCGTGATCGACAGGTTGACTAAAGTGGCACATTTCCTTCCCCGTCAAGACTCGACCGTGTGGGGCCTTGGCCGAACTTTATGTCTCGAGGATTGTGAGTCTTCACGGTGCAGCCAAGACGATTATTTCGATCGTGGTGCACTTTTCACCTCGCGGTTTTGGCATAGTCCGCAGAGGCTATGGGGACCCGCCTTCATTTCAAGATGCCTTTCATCCTCGGATCGATGGTCGACGGAGCGAGTCAACCAAGTGTTGGAAGATATGCTTCGTGCTTGTGTTCTCTCCTATGGGAAGAAGTGGGAGAAATGCCTACCATTTGCCGAAGTTCTCCTACAACAATAGCTTTCAGCCGCTCTTGGCATGGCACCTTTGAGGCTTTGTATGGGAGGAGATGCAGAACCCCATTGAACTGGTCGAGATCGGTGAGCGCGATTTTCGCCGGACATCGATCAATGAGGCCGAAAGTCAAGTTCGCTTGATCCGCGAGCATCCGCGCACGGCCCGACCGGATAAAAGAGCTATGCGGATCGTCGTCGCCGTGAGTCGAGCTTTGAGCCCAATGACTTTGTGTATCTCAAAGTCTCACCTTGAAGGGCCATCGCGTTTTGGCATCAAGGGCAAGTTGGCTCCTCGATATGTTGGGCCTCACCGTATCATCGAGAAAGTTGGAGCAGTCGCGTACAGATTGGAGCTACCAGCTGCACTTGAGGGGGTGCATGATGTGTTCCATGTTTCACACCAAGAAGTGCCTCCGCGTCCGATCGAGGAAGCTCCATTGGAGGTTCTCGATGTGGAGAATTTGACCTACCACGAGCATCCTGTTCGTATTCTTGAGGAATCTGAACGGAGGACGAGGAACCGTGTCATCAAGTTCCTTAAGGTTCAGTGGTCAAACCATTCTGAAGATGAAGCAACTTGGGAGCGCGAAGATCGCCGCCGTGTGATTTTCCTTCTTTCTTCTCGAGTAAATGAGAATCTCGGCCGAGATTCTTGTAAGGGGAGAGTTGTAACATCCCAATTTTGGGCTTGTGTTTCAAATGTAAGAAAATCAGTAGAAATTAAAACTTTTCTTACATCATGTATTTCCTGTGGTGCCAAGAAATTCTTGTACAAGGAAGTGTGGAAATACATTGTCACAAGTCTTGTTGATCCAAATCTTGCTATTCCAAAAACAATCTTGTCAAATCTTATGATCACCCTCTGAAAATATTTTTCCTAAGTCTCTGTGATGGTAAGTGACCCCTCTGAAAAATTTCACAATTTTTAGAAATTGTTTGAATATTTTTAGAGGCAGTCAAACCTGTTTGACTCTCAGTCAAATATTAAAACAGAGCCTTGTAGAATTTTTGGAAATTTATTCACAGCATAAAAACCTCTGAAAATTTTACACAAGGTTAATATCTGAGTTAGCAAACTTCTGTAAAATTTTCATAATTTCTGGAGTTATTTTGCTACCTCAAATAAATCTTTCAAAGTCTCTGTTCTTTTCAAAGTCAAACTTGGTTTTACTGTTACTTGGGTTCGAGTCAGACTCGGGCTCGAGTCAATCGATTTGATCGAATCAACTAACTGCACCGAGCCTCCCTTTTAAAACGCGCGCGCATTCTCAACCGTTAGATCTAAATCGCACGTTCGGCCCGCAGATCGCTTTCGGACCTTCCGGCTGCAAGATTGATTGTCAACCGTTAGATCGCAATCCAACCGCCGAGATTTCCGAACCCTTCGGACCCTCCGGTTGCGATTTTGAATCGAGCCGTTGGATTAAAATCCAACGCCTCGCATTCTTCGTTGTAATTTGAGTTTGCAACGTGGGGCTATCTCGAGCCATCCATTTCTAATCAAGGCTCGCAATCTTCCCGCTGTGTTATAAACCGGTAGGCGTGGCACTATCTCACCGTTCGCGTTTCATCCAACGGCCGTGAATCGCCCGAGCTTTGCGGTCATCTTCAACCTCCCGCCGTGCGAAACAAAGTGCAAGGCATGGTGAGGTCATTTCTTGCTCCCTAAAGCCACCCTAGCCGACGTGTAGGAGTATGGGAGGTACACCGAGCTAGGCCATGCCCTAATGCACGTCTTCACCTCTTTTCCTTGTCGTGAGTGCGTGGTGCTTTGTGTTTGCCGCTGAGAGAGGAGGGTGCAAACCCTAACACTTTCGTGGCTTTATAAGCACCCTCATTGCTTCCTAGTATCTCTTTAGACCACCACCAAGCTTCACTCACAGCATTGGAGCTTAATACCTCAAAAATAGCAAATCGCCATTGTTGACCCGTGGAGCTCCATTGATGTTCTTGGTGTTCCAGTGGTCCTCCTTCATGTTTCTTTGCCCTAACCTCATCTATTTATCACCTTGAACATTTCCCTCACTTAATTTTGGAATTGATTCTCGTGAATTGTCCAATTTGGGGTTTGTTCAAATTCGCCGAATTTGGTCATCTTCTTCCTCAGTGTGAGTGCTCCATTTTCCAATTCTTTGCTCTTATAGCTTCTGTGGATCATAATGAAGCTATTTTGATACTTTGGTATCACTCATTTGGCTCAGGGTGTCAATTTCGAACCTTCTTCTTCAAGTCCGGCGAGCTTTCACCTTGATCAAGCATCTCCGGCCATCTTCGAAGCTTCTAGTCGCTAAGGTAGCTTATTAGTCCTTAGAAGCTCGCACCCGCTTCCTTGGACGCAATGAGCTTTCGCTATTTTCATGTTTAGCAGTAAAGCTCCCGTTTTCATTTTCCGGCTAGCCGGCGTTCCAGTCCCTCACCGCCGGCGAGAATGCTACCATTAGACTCGTTGTGCTATTGCGATTCCATTTTAGTACTTGGTGAGCGCCGCCGCGGCCAGTGTCGCCGGCGATTCGCCGTTGAAGCCACTCGGGTTTTGCCGGCACAGCGCTCCCGTTTTCGTCAGCTCATTAGGACGCATTAATTACCAATCATTAGTTATTAATTGTGTCTTAGTCATTATTATTGAGCCAGCCACGGTGGGCCCAATATCCTTAAATCAATCTTCGTTCACTCGCATCGCTTCGACATCATTAATGTCAATCATTGCTTAATTAAATGAGTCGGCATTTAATCGCTGTCAGAATTAACCTCTGGGTCGCTGACTGGTGGGCCCGAGGGTTAGAATCAAATCTCAGCAGTCATTAGAGTCTAATTAATGTCAATCATTAGAATCATTAATTTGGTCTTAACCGCCCTGCTTAGTCGCTGACTTGTGGGCCAGGTGCAGCTTGTGCACGTGGGTTAAATCGTTGCGATCGTGACTGGAGTCACCGACATGCGTCCCACCCGTCGGCACCTCTTTTGAACTTCAATCAATAGCCACCGTCGATCCCTTGATCAACGGCCTAGATCTTGTATGCGTTCGGACCTCGGTTCCCCTCATCATCCCGGACCGTCCATCTTGCGATCCGCGGCCGAGATCATGTGTGCAATCGGACCTTCCGGTTAGATGTGGGTTCTAAGCCGTTCATCTTTAGATCTGCGGTCGGAGTTCACCGAGGCAACCGCATCGTCCGGTTGCATGCACTCGTTTGGGCCGTTGGATCTTGATCCAACGGTGGACCCCGATTAGGTTTGGCGCGCGTGCGCTATTTCCAGCGTCGCGTGGGCGTTGGATTTTAAATCTACGCCCACGGGCGCCCACGCGTCGTTTTCTTTGTTTTGGGTTGTTAGGTATTTGGTAAGTATTTATTTAACGATCAAAATGATGTAAAACTTTAGAAACTCATAACTAATTCGTTTTAGCTACTTTTTAGTTAATTCCAACTGTAATAAATTATGTTATCACTTTAGCTTATTATAAAAATGGATTTAAGCATGTTCCAAAGAGAGTAAAATTGTATAACTAGGAATGACTTGATTTTGCCATTTTGAATATTCAGAAAATGAATAAAACTTTAGAAAATGCATATCTTGCTCTGTGTATGTCCAAAATGAATGATTCCAACCTTGATAAGTTTGTTATTAACCCAATGTTAATATAAAAATGATGGTAGGTCCAAGATTGTAATGAAACCTTGGTTAATGATTTAGTACCTATTTTCAAAGATTTAGAAAATTCTAGGAGACTTATAAAATGCACCAGTAATTTCTGTAAATGCAAAATATATATGATAAATTCTAGAGAACCCTCTGTTGGTATACTTCATCTGTAAAATTAGCTTTGAACATATTTATGCTCTGGAAAGTGCATTATGCCAATTTTGCATCTTAGAAAAATCATAACTAAATCACTTTAACTCCAAATGACCTGAAATTTTATATGGGTTATTTCAATACCAGTAGGTAGCTACCATAAAAATTTCAGCTTCAAAATCTTTCTAGAAAATATTTTTGCTACAGTGTTAATTATGGTAGAAATTGTATGTTTAGGCAAAATCTTTTGCACCACAAATCCAAATTAGGTCTTTCCAGTTTCTATGTCTAGGTATATTCGTATTCTACCTTATGTGTAAATTTAAATCGCATTTGGTTAAGTTTTGCTTGCTTTTTGTTTATTTGTGGTTCGTCTTATTGGTTGTTCTTGGTTCTTTTGACTTTCGCTTAGGATTCGACATTTGCGGTAATCCCGAGAACGATCCTCCGCAACCAATTGAGCAAAGCAAGAAGGCAAGCAGTTTGATCATGTTAATCCCAGTATTTTAAGTATTTATGTTGATTACAAATTCTATGTATGCATTGCTACTTTGTTTTAATAGTTGGCCTAGTAGATGCATTTCCTTAGCAAATGATTATCCTCTACTACCATGAGCCTAGGTTACTTGCTGTGAGTTAGAGTTCGTGGATGGGCTCTTGTCACTTAGTAGTTGCGAATTAATTGCTTAGCCATGCTTAGCTTGGTAGAAATGGGCGGTTATCGACTTGTCGATAACCTTGGTCACACAAAACTTATTATGATTTATGATTTCCACCTTGTGCCATGTCTACTTGTGAAAACTAAAACTAAAAGCAAAATGATTTAGACTTGGGCACAATGGTATGTTGGTGTGATTCTCGGGTGTGATGGATTGGTGCCTAAGTCACCAAGGACCGAACATCTTGTTACACTAAACCAAGCATTTTAGCGTGCTAACCACACTAGAGGGTATGGGACCTCTCTTGACTTAGTACTTTGGCGTGTATTGGCTCCGGTCGCAGGAGGTCGCAGGAGGGATGGTGTTGGGAGCATTGTAGTGTCCGAAAGACTTCACCCGGGATGGGATTTGTTGTCTTCGGCTTGCAATGTAAGCGTATGGTGTTTCTACCCATACGAGCGGCTCGTAGTTCATACACAATATTGGAAAGCGTCTCAGAGGACTTAGCGTGCGGCATACCTACTGAAGTGTGCTTTTGGCTTAAAGGCGATGCAGAGTGTGGGTACATTGGTACACCTGCGCAGGTTAAAACTATTCGAATAGCCTCGCCCTAGGTTATGGACACGCTTGGGGAGGTCTTTCAAGAGTTAGACTACAACCTTTTAAATTAAAACTTGATGGGTGGTACGAATGGGGATTCGTGCTATGTTGTGGTGGCTATTGGGATAGTCACTTCTGTGGTTACTTGTATGTATCTTTATTATCTGTTATTTCAACATTAAAAACAGATTTGCAAACTTGCTTTTAAATGTATTACATTATTGCAAATAAAGTTGGCTTCATGCAAATGAGACATACAACCTCCACCTAAACAAGCTTGCATGTAGTTATGAATAGGTCTGCTATTCCACACGTCGATCTTGCGGGTACAAAGACAATCTTTGTGCTCGATGCTATGCTTAATTGTTTTGTTGCAGAGGAAGGAGGTGAGCTGAAGGGCCTCACTTTTGTGAGTGTGTTGTGGTAGCTTTATGAGCGACTAGCTTAGCGGCCCTGGTCGGTTGCCTTGTGGGTGTTTGGCTAACAGTGCCGACTTTTGTTCTAGCCATCTTATGGCACTTTTGCTTCCATTGTCATTCTTGTTTATTGTTATATTTGGCCGGTCGGCTCTCTTTTGTAATAACTTTACTTTATGTATGTCGTTGTTGACTTAGCGTTGTATGTTGTATGGAAGTGATGTGTAATTTTGTGATGATGTGCATATGTTGCAATTCTGGGAAACATATGCCCATCGAGGCTTAGAATGTTTAATTAGTAATGCTAGAACCATTTGGAGGTTAAGTGTTACTAGTTAAATATTCCGGGTCCTCACATGTCAAGTCTTGCTCCCTACAGTCATCCTAGTTAACATTTAGGGGTATGGGAGACATATGCGGCCGAGCCATACCCTATGCCATCATCTCCACCTTTTTCACTTTCGGCCATGTCTTGTGCTTTGCACCATGTCTCCCGAAAAGCATTATTGTCAAACCCTAATGCTTTCAAAGCTTTATAAGCACCCTCAATGCCTCCTGGTATGTCTTTAGACCACCACCAAGCTTCACTCACAGTGTTGGGGCTTAATACCTCAAAAATGGCAAACCGCCATTGTTGACCCGTGGAGCTCCATTGGTGTTCTTGGTGTTCCAGTGGTCCTCCTTCATGTTTCTTTGCCCTAACCTCATCTATTCATCACCTTGAACATTTCCCCTCACTTAATTTTGGATTTGATTCTCAGGAATTGTCCAATTTGGGGTTTGTTCAAATTCGGCCGGATTTGGTCATCTTCTTCCTCAGCTCAGGTGAGTGCTCCATTTTCCAATTACTTGCTCATGTAGCTTCTGTGAATCGTTATGAAGCTATATTGAAGCTTTGGTATCACTCATTTGGCTCAGGGTGTCATTTTCGGGTTTTCTTCTTCAAGTCCGGCGAGCTTCCACCGTGGTCAAGCTTCTCCGACCGTCCTTGAAGCCTCTTCTCGCTAAGGTAGCTTCTTATTAGTCCTTAGAAGCCATGGCACCCGCTTCCTTGGACCGCAGCGGAGCTTTTCGCTATTTTCATGTTTAGCAGTAAAGCTCCCGTTTTCATTTTCCGGCTAGCCGGCGTTTCAGTCCCTCGCCGCCGGCGAGAATGCTACCATTAGGTTCGTGCTGCTATTGCGAATCCATTTTGGGTCTTGTTCACCGCCGCCGCGGCCAGTGTCGCCGGCGATTAGCCGTCAAAGCCACTCGGGTTTTCCCGGCACAGCGCTCCCGTTTTCGTCAGCTCATTAGGACACATTAATTGCTGATCATTAGTATTAATTATGTCTTAATCATTATTATTGAGCCACTGACCAGTGGGCCCAATCTCGTTGAATCAATCTGTTTACCCGCATCGCTCCGACATCATTAAGGCTTAATCATTGATTAATTAATCTGTCGGCATTTAATCCCTGTCAGAAACCTCCTCTGGGTCGCTGACTTGTGGGCCCGAGGGTTTAAAATCAAATCTCAGCAGTCATTAGAGTCTATTTAATGGCAATCATTAGAATCATTAATTTGGTCTTAACCACCCTGCTTAGTCGCTGACTTGTGGGCCCAGTGCACTGTGCACGTTGGTTAAATCATTGCGGTCGTGACTCGTAGTCACTGACATGCGGTCCCACCGTCCGCACCTCTTTTGAACTTCAATCAATAGCCACCGTCGATCCCTTGATCAACGGCCTAGATCTTGTATGCGTTCGGACCCTCCGGTTCCCCTCATCATCCTGGACCGTCCATCTCGTGATCTGCGGCTGAGATCATGAATGCGATCGGACCTTCCGGTTAGATGTGGGTTCTAAGCCGCTCATCTTTAGATGCGTGGTCGTGGAGTTCACCGAGGCAACCGCATCGTCCGGTTGCATGCACTCGTTGGGCCGTTGGATCTTGATCCAACGGTGGACCCCGATTAGGTTTGGCGCGGCGCTATTTCCAGCGTGCGTGGTAATGTTGGATGTTAAATCACGGCCCACAGGCGCCCACGTCATTTTCTTTGTTTTGGGTTGTTACGTATTTGGTAAGTATTTATTTAACGATCAAAATGATGTAAAAACTTTAGAAACTCATAACTAATTCATTTTAGCTACTTTTAGTTAATTCCAACTGTAATAAATTATGTTATCACTTTAGCTTATTATAAAAATGGATTTAAGCATGTTCCAAAGTGTAAAATTGTATAACTAGGAATAACTTGATTGGCCACTTTGAATATTCCAAAATGAATAAAACTTTAGAAAATGCATATCTTGCTCTGTGTATGTCCAAAATGAATGATTCCAACCTTGATAAATTTGTTATTAACCCAATGTTAATATAAAAATGATGGTAGGTCCAAGATTGGGACAGAAACCTTGATTAATGGGTTAGTACCTATTGTTAGCATTTAGAAAATTCTGGAAGGCTTATAAAATGCACAAGTAATTCTCTGTAACTGCAAAATATATATGATAAATTCTAGAAAACCCCTCTGTTGGTATACTTCTCTGTAAAATTAGTTTTGAACATATTTATGCTCCTGGAAAGTGCATTATGCCAATTTTGCATCTTAGAAAAATCATAACTAAATCACTTTAACTCCAAATGACCTGAAATTTTATATGGGTTACCTCTATACCAGTAGGTAGCTACCATAAAAATTCCAGCTTCAAAATCTCTCTAGAAAATATTTTTGCTACAGTGCTAATATTGGCCGAAAATGTGTTTTTAGGTAATATCTTTTGCACCACAAATCCAAATTAGGTTTTTCCAGTTCCTATGTCTAGGTATATTCGTATTCTACCTTATGTGTAAATTTCGTCGCATTTGGTTAAGTTTTGCTTGCTCTTTTGTTTATTTGTGGCTCGCCTTATTGGTTGTTCTTGGTTCTTTTTGCCTTTCGCTTAGGATTCGACATTTGCGGTAATCCCGAGAACGATCCTCCGCAACCAATTGAGCAACAGCAAGAAGGCAAGCAGTTTGATCATGTTAATCCCAGTATTTTAAGTATTTATGTTGATTACAAATTCTATGTATGCATTGCTACTTTGTTTTAATAGTTGGCCTAGTAGATGCATTTCCTTAGCAAATGATTATCCTCTACTACCATGAGCCTAGGTTACTTGCTGTGATTTAGAGTTCGTGGATGGGCTCTTGTCACTTAGTAGTTGCGAATTAATTGCTTAGCCATGCCTAGCTTGGTAGAAATGGGCGGTTATCGACTTGTCGATAACCTTGATCACACAAAACTTATTATGATTTATGATTTCCACCTTGTGCCATGTCTACTTGTGAAAACTAAAACTAAAAGCAAAATGATTTAGACTTGGGCACAATGGTATGTTGGTGTGATCCTCGGGTGATTGGAATGGTGCCTAAGTCAACAAGGACCGAACATCTTGTTACACTAAACCAAGCATTTTAGCGTGCTAACCACACTAGAGGGTATGGGACCTCTCTTGACTTAGTACTTTGGCGTGTATTGGCTCCGGGTCGCAGGAGGTCGCAGGAGGGATGGTGTTGGGAGCATTGTAGTGTCCGAAAGACTTCACCCGGGATGGGATTTGTTGTCTTTCGGCTTGCAATGTAAGCGTATGGTGTTTCTACCCATACGAGCGGCTCGTAGTTAATACACAATATTGGAAAGCGCTCGAGGACTTAGCCGTGCCGGCATACCTACGGAAGTGTGCTTTTGGCTTAAAGGCGATGCAAGTGTGGGTACATTGGTACACCCTGCAGGTTAAAACTATTCGAATAGCCTCGTCCTAGGTTATGGACACGCTTGGGGAGGTCTTTCAAGAGTTAGACTACAACCTTTTAAATTAAAACTTGATGGGTGGTACGAATCGGGATTCGTATATGTTGTGGTGACTATTGGGATAGTCACTTGTGTGGTTACTTGTATGTATCTTTACTTATCATTACTTTGATAACTAAACAGATTTGCAAACTTGCTTTTAAAATGTATTACATTATTGCAAATAAAATTGGCTTCATGCAAAATGAGACATACAACCTCCACCTAAATAAGCTTGCATGTAGTTTATGAATAGGTCCGCTATTCCACACGTCATCTTGCGGGTACAAAGACAATCTTTGTACTTTCGGATGCTATGCTTAATTGTTTTGTTGCAGAGGAAGAAGGTGAGCCGAAGGGCCTCACTTTGTGAGCTGTGTTGTGGTAGCTTATGGGCGACTAGCTTAGATGTCCGGCCGGTTGCCTTGTGGGTGTGTGGCTAACCGGTCGACTTTTGTTCTAGCCATCTTATGGCACATTTGCTTCATTGTCATTCTTGTTTGTATATTTCTATTTGGCGGTCGGCTCTCTTTGTAATAACCTTACTTTACTTTATGTCGTTGTTGAACTTAGTGATATATGTTGTATGGAAATGATGTGTAATTTTGTGATGATGTGCATATGTTGCAATTCTGGGAAACATATGTCCATCGAGGCTTAGAATGTTTAATTAGTAATGCTAGAACCATTTGGAGGTTAAGTGTTACTAGTTAAATATTCCGGGTCCTCACAAAGTTGGTATCGAGCCATCTTGACTGAGAAACCCCTAGCTTGGTCGTCCCTAGTATATTTTGAAAACTTACTTTCCAAATATCAGTGCTTTCCTGAAAATCTTAAGTAAGTTCTCAGATTTTACTTCTCATCTATCCTAGTTTGCTCATCTCACCTCATTCTAAACTGAATTTAAAAGCTGAGTTTTCCTCTCATCTTCTTTCAAAAGATAGTTGTTAATCGATTAACTTGGTTTTGGGAGCACCATGAGAGCCTTAAACTGAGTCTTGGCTGTGGAGTATGAAATAGGCGCCCCTGGAACTTCAAATTTCGGCTAAGGGATTGAAGGAGAAATTCTGGACAGCTAGTGCATATACTGGACAGCTAGCTAGTGGTGAGTAATTAAGGTAGGAAATGAGAGGTAAATACAACTAAAAACTTGGAGGATTAACAGGGTAGGAAGTGATATGAGTTAGCTTAGTGTCTAACCCTCCTTTAGTACGATTTTCACCCTGTTCCTATCTGTCTCGAACAGAATGTAGTACTCTGAAATTTGTCTTCCTGAAAAATTGATTACTCGTTTTTCCATACGAGTTAGTCATAACAGGAAGGTGGTTGTTATCTTTATGACCTTGCTGCAATTTTATGTTGATACTTGAGCCTTTAAAGAGTGTTTTGTTAAGAGGGTAGTAGTTTTCTTTGTCTCCTGTTCCGGAGTTGAGTTTTAACCTATTTTTGTGGAACAGATGGCAAGAACCACATATGATCAGTACTGGTTCGATGAGGAGCTTCCCCTCCTCCGACCATGGTGAGGTTCGCTCGATCGGCGGAATCGCATGGACCGCACCCGTATCTTGGAGGTCATTGCGAGGAACACCTCCGCTCCCGCCGCCGCCAGATCTCGGAGGTGGTGGCCACCGGTCTCGTGGTGGGCTTGCGGAGTTTCTCCGCACGCACCACCCACTTTCTCTCGATCGGAGGATCCACTCGACGCGGATGATTGGCTGCGTCTTGTTGAGCGAAAGCTCAATATCGCTCGCGCCGGAGCAGAGCGGGCACTCTTTGCATCCCATCGCCTTGAGGGTGCAGACTATCTTGGTGGGAGAACTTTCGCCATGCAGCCGCCGCAGACACGTTGTCTCGTGGGATGAGTTTCGACCGCTTTCGTCGGGCCCACATTCCCGATGGCCCGATGAAGCTCAAGAAGAAGGAGTTTCTTGCGCTTGCGGGCGCAAGTCTGTCTCGGAGTATCTTTACGAGTTTAACCACTTGGCTCGTTATGCTCGGGAGAGGTGGCCTCGATGAGGCTAAACAGAGAAGTTCATGGATGGGTTGTCCGAGGAGTTGCGGGACAAGCTATCTATAGTGGACTTTGTTGACTTCCGTGCCTTGGTTGACAAGGCCATCGCCGCCGAGCACAAGGCGAAGGCGCTGGTGAGTCCCGCAGCGCAAGTGGGAGGCACATCGGTCCGCACAGTGGCCTCACTGCGTCCCGTGTTGGGCCCACACCGGGGGCTCGTGCTTTGGCTTCACCACCGCCAAGGCCGTCGGCACGATTGCTCGTCCCCGCAGTCGTGAGCCAGCCACGTGCACTGCGACCCAAAGAAGGCGAGTTGCGCCCGCAACCCAGTTCGCCGATGTCACCTGTTCGCTTTGCAACAAGAAGGGCCATTATGCTAGCGCTGCCCTCGAGGATCGAGCAGCCCCTCGTCCTAATGGAGGACGCGGAATGGTCACACACGACCGTAAGGTGATCCGTAAGACCTGGTGTCGGGAGTGGTCGAGTCAACCACATCTCGGCCGAGGAGGCACAGAGGCGCCCGACGTTGTGTTGGGTACGCTCCTTGTTAATTTACATCCCGCTACGCTTTATTTGACTCTGGAGCCGCATTCTTTTATTTCGAGGTCTTTTGTTGTTGATTGTGGACTTCTTTGTGTTCCTTTGGGGATTCCACTGTGATTCGCTCTCGGGTTCGAATTGAGAGTCGACCAAGTATGCCGGATGTTCCTATCCACATCGAAGGAGTGGGATTCTTGGCGAATCTTATCCTACTCGACTCGCACGCTTGGATGTGATTCTTGGCATGGATTGGTTGTCCCAACACTTGGGGCAAATCGATTGTGCCGGAAGATTGTCTACCTCACCACCCTTCGGTGAACAGATTGGGTTTTCGCCACAGTTGCGAGAACCCCATCTTTATGTCCTTGAAGCGAAGCCGGCATTGGAGATTCGCGACGTTCCCACAGTATGTGAGTTCGTGGATGTCTTTCCCGAAGACTTGCCTGGCATGCCACCTGTTCGAGATCTGGAGTTCGTGATAGAGTTGCTGCCCGGTACCGCCCCTATTTCTAAGAGGCCGTATCGCATGCCTCCTAATGAGTTGGAGGAGCTAAAGAAGCAACTGGGTGAGCTGCAAGAGAAGGGTTTTATCCGTCCTAGCTCATCTCCTTGGGGTTGTCCAGTTATCTTTGTAAAGAAGAAGGACAAGACCCTGCGCATGTGTGTTGATTACCGTCCGCTTAATGAGGTGACGGTAAAGAACAAGTATCCTTTGCCCCGTATTGATGATCTTTTCGATCAGTTGACCGGAGCGCGCGTCTTCTCCAAGATTGACTTGAGACTGGGCTATCATCAAGTCAGGATCAGGGCCGAGGATATTCCTAAGACGGCTTTTGCTACTCGTTATGGCCTTTACGAGTACACCGTCATGTCTTTTGGTTTGACTAATGCTCCTGCTTTATTCATGAATCTTATGAACTCAGTATTCATGGAGTATTTGGATAGGTTTGTGGTGGTATTCATCGATGATATCCTTATCTACTCCAAGAGCGAAGAAGAGCATGCCGAGCATCTTCACTTGTGTTGGGCAGCCGCGCGAACACCACCGTATGCCAAATTCAGCAAGTGCGAGTTCGGTTGAAGGAAGTGGCGTTCTTGGGCCATGTTCTTTCAAAGCAGAGGTGTGGTGGATCCTAGCAAGGTCGGTGATGTGCTATCTTGGGGTCAGCCAAGTCGGTCGTGATGTGCGGAGTTTTCTTGGTTTGGCTGGCTACTATCGCCGCTTCATCGAGAATTTCTCCAAGATTGCGAAGCCTATGACCGAATTGCTTAAGAAGGACAAGAAGTTTGAGTGGTCCGCTGCTTGTGATGTGAGTTTTCAGGAACTCAAGAAGCGGTTGACCTCAGCCCCAGTGCTTGTTCTCCCTGATATTCACAAGAGTTTTGATATCTTTTGTGATGCTTCTCGTCAGGGTCTTGGTTGTGTCCTTATGCAGGAGGGCAAGGTTGTGGCCTATGCATCGCGGCAGTTAAGGCCTCATGAACTCAACTATCCTACTCATGACTTGGAGTTGGCTGCTGTGGTCCATGCACTCAAGATTTGGCGGCATTACCTGATTGGTAACCGTTGTGAGGTGTATTCCGACCACAAGAGCTTGAAGTACTTGTTCACCCAGCCAGATCTGAACCTCAGGCAAAGAAGATGGTTGGAATTGATCAGGACTATGACATGGGCATTCGGTACCATCCGGCAAGGCCAATGTCGTTGCGGATGCACTCAGTCGGAAGGTGTATTGCAACATGTTGATGCTCCAAGAGCAGCAGCCTGCTCTCATTTCAGAATTTCAGCGCCTTAATTTGGGTTTGACCGAGCACGGTTCTCTTGCTACATTGGTTGTGCAACCAACCTTGGTGGACCAAATCAAGGCGGCATGTAAGAGATGTTGGTGTGAGCCAAATCAAGCAGAACATCAAGGATGGGATAGCCAAGTGCTTTTCAGAGGATGAGCATGGCGTTGTGTGGTTTGGACAGCGTCTTGTGGTTCCTAAGGTCATGGAATTGCGGAATTTGATTCTCCGCGAAGCCCATGATTCTCCTTTGTCTATTCACCCCGGGGCTACCAAGATGTATCAGGATCTTCGCCGAGATTCCGTGGACCCGAATGAAGCGCGAGATTGCGAGTTCGTTGTTGAGTGCGACGTGTCTTTGTCGCGTGAAGGCCGAGCATCGGCCCAAAGAGTCTTCTTCAGCCCTTGCGGCGCGCCGAATGGAAGTGGGATTCGTTGGCATGGACTTCATCACCGGATTGCCCCTTCGTCCAAAGGGAATGATGCTATTTGGGTCGTGATCGATGTGTTGACTAAAGTGGCACATTTCCTTCCCGTCAAGACTCGGCCGTGTGGGGCCTTTGGCCGAACTTTATGTCTCGAGGATTGTGAGTCTTCACGGTGTCAAGACGATTATTTCGATCGTGGTGCACTTTTCACCTCGCGGTTTTGGCATAGTCCGCAAGAGGCTATGGGGACCCGCCTTCATTTCAATCTGACCTTTCATCCTCGGGATCGATGGTCGACGGAGCGAGTCAACCAAGTGTTGGAAGATATGCTCCGTGCTTGTGTTCTTTCCTATGGGAAGAAGTGGGAGAAGTGCCTACCATTTGTCGAGTTCTCCTACAATACAGATTTCAGCGTCTTGGCATGGCACCATTTGAGGCTTTGTATGGGAGGAGATGCAGAACCCCATTGAACTGTCGAGATCGGTGAGTGGCGTTTTCGGCCCAGATTCGATCAATGAGGCCGAAAGCGAGTTCGCTTGTTCGCGAGCATCCGCGCCACGCCCACCCGGATAAAAGAGCTATGCGCATCGTCGTCGCCGTGAGTGAGCTTTGAGCCCAATGACTTTGTGTATCTCAAGGTCTCACCCTTGAAGGGCCATCGTTTTGGCATCAAGGGCAAGTTGGCTCCTCGATATGTTGGGCCTTACCGTATCATCGAGAAAGTTGGAGCAATCAGCGTCTGATTGGAGCTACCACCGCACTTGAGGGTGTGCATGATGTGTTCCATGTTTCACACCGAAGAAGTGCCTCCGTGTCCCGACCGAGGAAGCTCCATTGGAGGTTCTCGATGTACTGTGGAGAATTTGACCTACCGCGAGCATCCTGTTCGTATTCTTGAGGAATCGAACGGAGGACGAGGAACCGTGTCATCAAGTTCCTTAAGGTTCGGTGGTCAAACCATTCGAAGATGAAGCAACTTGGGAGCGCGAAGATCGCCTTCGTGCGATTTTCCTTCTTTCTTCTCCGAGTAAAATGAATCTCGGCCGAGATTCTTGTAAGGGGGAGAGTTGTAACATCCCAATTTTGGGCTTGTGTTTCAAATGTAAGAAAATCAGTAGAAATTAAAACTTTTCTTACATCATGTAATTCTGTGGTGCAAGAAATTCTTGTACAAGGAATTATGGAAATACATTGTCACAAGTCTTGTTGATCCAAATCTTGTTATTCCAAAAACAATCTTGTCAAATCTTATGATCATCCTCCTGAAATATTTTCCTAAGTCTCGTGATGGTATGTGACCCTCTGAAAAATCTCACAATTTTTAGAAATTGTTTGAAAATTTTTAGAGGCAATCAAACCTGTTTGACTCTCACCAAACATTAAAACAGAGCCTTGCAGAATTTTGGAGATTTATTCGCAGCATAAAAATCTCTGAAAATTTTACACAAGGTTAATATCTGAGTTAGCAAGCTCCTGTAAAATTTTCATAATTTTTGGAGTTACTTTGCTACCTCAAACAAATCTTTCAAAGTCTCTGTTTTTATTTCAAAGTCAAACTTGGTTTACTGTTGCTTGGGTTCGAGTCAGACTCGGGCTCGAGCCAATCGACTTGGTCCAGTCAACTAAACGCACCGAGCCACTCTTTAAAGAGCGCGTTGAATCTCAACCGTTAGATCTAAATCGCACGGCCCGCGCGCGTGAAACCCTTCGGACCCTCCGGTTGCAAGTTTGATTGTCGACCGTTTGATTTCCATCCAACCATTGAGATCTTCCGAACCCTTCGGACCCTCCGGATGCATTTTTGAATCTGAGCCGTTGGATTAAGATCCAACGCTCGCGTACCCCTTCGTTGTAAATAAGAGTTGCGACGTGGAGCAATCTGAGCCGTCCGTTTCTAATCGTAGGGCTCGCAATCTCCCCGTCGTGTTTTAAGGCCCGTAGGCGTGGCACTATCTCAGCCGTTCGTGTCTCATCCAACGGCTGTGAATCGCCCGAGCTTTTGCGCTGGTCATCTTCAACCTCCCGCCGTGCGAAAACAGTGCAAAGCATGGAGGTGTCAAGTCTTGCTCCCTACAGTCATCCTAGTTAACATTTAGGGGTATGGGAGACATATGCGGCCGAGCCATACCCTATGCCATCATCTCCACCTTTTTCACTTTCGGCCATGTCTTGTGCTTTGCACCATGTCTCCCAAAAGCATTATTGTCAAACCTAATGCTTTCAAAGCTTTATAAGCACCCTCAATGCCTCTGGTATGTCTTTAGACCACCACCAAGCTTCACTCACGGTGTTGGGGCTTAATACCTCAAAAATGGCAAACCGCCATTGTTGACCCGTGGAGCTCCATTGGTGTTCTTGGTGTTCCAGTGGTCCTCCTTCATGTTTCTTTGCCCTAACCTCATCTATTCATCACCTTGAACATTTCCCCTCACTTAATTTTGGATTTGATTCTCAGGAATTGTCCAATTTGGGGTTTGTTCAAATTCGCCGATTTGGTCATCTTCTTCCTCATTTCAGTGAGTGCTCCATTTTCCAATTACTTGCTCATGTAGCTTCTGTGAATCGTTATGAAGCTATATTGAAGCTTTGGTATCACTCATTTGGCTCAGGGTGTCATTTTCGGGTTTTCTTCTTCAAGTCCGGCGAGCTTCCACCGTGGTCAAGCTTCTCCGACCGTCCTTGAAGCCTCTTCTCGCTAAGGTAGCTTCTTATTAGTCCTTAGAAGCCATGGCACCCGCTTCCTTGGACCGCGGCGGAGCTTTCGCTATTTTCATGTTTAGCATAAAGCTCCGTTTTCATTTCGGCTAGCGGCGTTTGATCCTCGCCGTGGCGGGAATGCTACCATTAGGTTCGTCTTCGCTATTGCGAATCCATTTTGGGTCTTGTTCACGCGCGCGGCGCTGTCGCCGCGATTAGCCGTCAAAGCCACTCGGGTTTTCCGACACAGCGCTCCGTTTCGTCACTCATTAGGACACATTAATTGCTGATCATTAGTATTAATTATGTCTTAATCATTATTATTGAGCCACTGACCAGTGGGCCCAATCTCGTTGAATCAATCTCTGTTTCACTCCGCACTGTTCCGACATCATTAAGGCTTAATCATTGATTAATTAATGCATGCGCATTTAATCCTATCGAAACCTCCTGGTCGACTTGTGGGCCCGAGGGTTTAAAATCAAATCTCAGCAGTCATTAGAGTCTATTTAATGGCAATCATTAGAATCATTAATTTGGTCTTAACCACCCTGCTTAGTCGCTGACTTGTGGGCCCAGTGCACTGTGCACGTTGGTTAAATCATTGCGGTCGTGACTCGTAGTCACTGACATGCGGTCCCACCCGTCAGTACCTCTTTTTGAACTTCAATCAATAGCCACCGTCGATCCCTTGATCAACGGCCTAGATCTTGTATGCGTTCGGACTCTCGGCCCCTCATCATCCTGGACCGCCCATCTCGTGATGCGGTGAGATCATGAATGCGATCGGACCTTCCGTTAGATGTGGGTTCTAAGCCGTTCATCTTTAGATGCGTGGTCGTGAGTTCACCGAGGCAACCGCATCGTCCGGTTGCATGCACTCGTTGGGCCGCTGGATCTTGATCCAACGGTGGACCCCGATTAGGTTTGGCGCGCGCGCTATTTCCAGCGGCGTGGCTCGTTGGATGTTAAATCTACGCCACGGGCGCCCACGTCATTTTCTTTGTTTTGGGTTGTTCTGTATTTCGGTAAGTATTTATTTAACGACTGAAAATGATGTAAAAACTTTAGAAACTCATAACTAATTCATTTTAGCTACTTTTTAGTTAATTCCAACTGTAATAAATTATGTTATCACTTTAGCTTATTATAAAAATGGATTTAAGCATGTTCCAGTAGCAGAAAATTGTATAACTAGGAATAACTTGATTTCTGTCACTTTGAATATTCCAGAAAATGAATAAAACTTTAGAAAATGCATATCTTGCTCTGTGTATGTCCAAAATGAATGATTCCAACCTTGATAAATTTGTTATTAACCCAATGTTAATATAAAAATGATGGTAGGTCCAAGATTGGGACAGAAACCTTGATTAATGGGTTAGTACCTATTGTTAGCATTTAGAAAATTCTGGAAGGCTTATAAAATGCACAAGTAATTCTCTGTAACTGCAAAATATATATGATAAATTCTAGAAAACCCCTCTGTTGGTATACTTCTCTGTAAAATTAGTTTTGAACATATTTATGCTCCTGGAAAGTGCATTATGCCAATTTTGCATCTTAGAAAAATCATAACTAAATCACTTTAACTCCAAATGACCTGAAATTTTATATGGGTTACCTCTATACCAGTAGGTAGCTACCATAAAAATTCCAGCTTCAAAATCTCTCTAGAAAATATTTTTGCTACAGTGCTAATTATGGCCGAAAATGTGTTTTTAGGTAATATCTTTTGCACCACAAATCCAAATTAGGTTTTTCCAGTTTCTATGTCTAGGTATATTCGTATTCTACCTTATGTGTAAATTTCGTCGCATTTGGTTAAGTTTTGCTTGCTCTTTTGTTTATTTGTGGCTCGCCTTATTGGTTGTTCTTGGTTCTTTTTGCCTTTCGCTTAGGATTCGACATTTGCGGTAATCCCGAGAACGATCCTCCGCAACCAATTGAGCAACAGCAAGAAGGCAAGCAGTTTGATCATGTTAATCCCAGTATTTTAAGTATTTATGTTGATTACAAATTCTATGTATGCATTGCTACTTTGTTTTAATAGTTGGCCTAGTAGATGCATTTCCTTAGCAAATGATTATCCTCTACTACCATGAGCCTAGGTTACTTGCTGTGATTTAGAGTTCGTGGATGGGCTCTTGTCACTTAGTAGTTGCGAATTAATTGCTTAGCCATGCCTAGCTTCGGTAGAAATGGGCGGTTATCGACTTGTCGATAACCTTGATCACACAAAACTTATTATGATTTCCACCTTGTGCCATGTCTACTTGTGAAAACTAAAACTAAAAGCAAAATGATTTAGACTTGGGCACAATGGTATGTTGGTGTGATCCTCGGGTGTGACTGGAATGGTGCCTAAGTCAACAAGGACCGAACATCTTGTTACACTAAACCAAGCATTTTAGCGCATAACCACACTAGAGGGTATGGGACCTCTCTTGACTTAGTACTTTGGCGTGTATTGGCTCCGGTCGCAGGAGGTCGCAGGAGGGATGGTGTTGGGAGCATTGTAGTGTCCGAAAGACTTCACCCGGGATGGGATTTGTTGTCTTTCGGCTTGCAATGTAAGCGTATGGTGTTTCTACCCATACGAGCGGCTCGTAGTTAATACACAATATTGGAAAGCGTCTCGTAGGACTTAGCCGTGCTTGCATACCTACGGAAGTGTGCTTTTGGCTTAAAGGCGGTCAAGTGTGGGTACATTGGTACACCTGCAGGTTAAAACTATTCGAATAGCCTCGTCCTAGGTTATGGACACGCTTGGGGAGGTCTTTCAAGAGTTAGACTACAACCTTTTAAATTAAAACTTGATGGGTGGTACGAATCGGGATTAGTGCTATGTTGTGGTGACTATTGGGATAGTCACTTCAGTGGTTACTTGTATGTATCTTTACTTATCATTACTTTGATAACTAAACAGATTTGCAAACTTGCTTTTAAAATGTATTACATTATTGCAAATAAAATTGGCTTCATGCAAAATGAGACATACAACCTCCACCTAAATAAGCTTGCATGTAGTTTATGAATAGGTCGCTATTCCACACGTCGATCTTGCGGGTACAAAGACAATCTTTGTACTCGGATGCTATGCTTAATTGTTTTGTTGCAGAGGAAGAAGGTGAGCAGAAGGGCCTCACTTTTGTGAGTGTGTTGTGGTAGCTATGGGCGACTAGCTTGGCGGCCCGGTCGGTTGCCTTGTGGGTGTGTGGCTAACCGGTCGACTTTTGTTCTAGCCATCTTATGGCACATTTTGCTTCCGCTGTCATTCTTGTTTGTATATTTCTATTTGGCCGGTCGGCTCTCTTTTGTAATAACCTTACTTTACTTTATGTCGTTGTTGAACTTAGTGATATATGTTGTATGGAAATGATGTGTAATTTTGTGATGATGTGCATATGTTGCAATTCTGGGAAACATATGTCCATCGAGGCTTAGAATGTTTAATTAGTAATGCTAGAACCATTTGGAGGTTAAGTGTTACTAGTTAAATATTCCGGGTCCTCACACGTTACCAACTGGGTACGGAAGAGTAAAATCCAGAAATCAAAATTTCATCAAGAAAACCTTTCCACTTTCCAAGTGGCAATTTGCGAATAAACGTCACGAAAACCAAAGGGGAAAACACTTGAATACTCAAATCAAAAACTTCCTTTATTCTTCCTGAACCGATAAGAACCACACATACCAAAATCGAGACAAACTCAACTTATGAAAGACATTGGTCAACCGCACAAAGCTGATGTGAGAATAAAGAAAACGCTTCACTAAACAAGAAGACATCTTTTTCCTTAGTTTCACTTTTTGGAATAAAATATCTCTCAAACCTTGGAATTCGAATTCATCGCATATCATACCGTCCCTAACCTCTTAATTTAACATCCTCAAATTTAGGCTTAAACCGAAATACATTATCCACACCTTTGTGGAGAGACTCTATTGATTCCACTGAACACTCTAGACAACTCCTTCAACTGATGACATTAATTTGATAGAAGGCACCAAAACACCTCAAAAACCCATGCAATATCGTCACCTCCAACTTTCAAGAATAACACATCAGAATCCTCAACACATCCGCTCATTAAACTACATCAGAAGGATTCTATCGACAATCATTCCACTGCTCAGAGTACTCCAGTTTTCTATCTCCTCTACACACAAATCTTTGGGCGACCAAAAGTCTAGCATGAAAATGGAAAGCCCAAATTTAACCTCCGAGACCTCTACAACAAATTCCTCTTATAACAAATAATGAAATCATCGGATTAAATCTTTAACATCCCCACAGTTCCGACATACTCACTCATTGACATCATCAGGAATCACTCACACAACATCGCAATACTTTCCAATTGTGTTACTCAATAAAATTTATTAAAGTTTCCATACATTTGATAATCCCTAACATTTCAACATGAACCAAAGTTCTGGAACTACACTATACCATAGGTTCTACTTAGTCGAACACTATACAGTTTTACTTCGAAGCCATACATTCCATCTGAATCAACTTACCTCCAAGATGTTCAGGTCAAAACCAACTCATCTTCTATTACTCCCCCAATAGCTTGGTGGCAAAATCTCACCCCTACAATCACTTAACCACCACCAAACAATTGACAACTTACGCTTTGTAAAAACTTTACAACACAAAACTGTTGATCCTTTCTCAAAAGAAAGAGACGAATAAGGACAAATTTCACCGCACAGGAAAATGTTGCTGCTCACCGTGAGCACGAAACCCAAAAGAAATAATCTGGTAATGAAGATCTGGGAAAACGAAAATTGAGTTCACAGCGGAGGGCACGCATCCCTCGAAAAGGGAATAGCAAATAACCACTAATAAGAAAAAATGACATTGCGATTGAAACTCGACAACTCTTGAGTGAAAAGAGCAAAAAATTTATGAACAATTCAAATAACCACAAGTTACAAAACTTGACTCAAATTCTCAAATATTCCTACTGCACTCTTTCCTTTAACACTGAAATTAATTCTTTGACTAACATCGCTTTGCCACAACGAACAAGATAAGGTCTTTAGTCCAAACCACAAGGACTAATTAAAAACCAATAAAATTCTTCAATACGTTATATTTGTTCAGAATAGTTCAACTACACAAGAAACATGAGATCCAAATAATCTCAGCCACCAAACTCGAAACATTTCCAATTACAGGATTTCGCGAAAAGCAAGTAGATTATTCTCCTCTTAAAGGAACCAACATAACTTCTTTGATTGCAACCTCATGTTGCCAACTCAGACCAAAGAGCCTTTAAAATTAAATCACACAAATCTCTTAAGAAGCAACAGGACAATCCAATACCTTAATTTATTCAAAATATTTTCAACTACGGATGATTCATGAGCTCCAAAATATCACTAAAGCTAAACTTGAAATATTCTCATCCGAACGATATCACCGGCGATCAAATTACTACAGTATTAACATCAATCTCACAACAACAATTAGAAAACACTTGAAAGACCCACGTGAAAAGAATGGGTTGATTCTTTCTCAAAAGAAGAGACATATGGAAACGATTTTCACTAACTAGAAAACTCATCTACCACTGCTTGATGAACACGGGACCAAGGGAAAACCAATTAAGCAATGAACTCATAGAACATAAGTGGAGTCCACAGTTGAAAGCATAAGCCTCACAAGAAGGGAATATCGAACCTTAACGGATAAGAACAAATAAGTATTCAAGATCAAGCACTTGCATCATCAAGAACCATTATAACTATGCAACATATCGTTACTCGATAAACCTCATTTATCACATAAAGCCCTGAACCCCAAAAGATAGAGAACACAAAACTTGAAATTTGATCATTTATGAAATATCACCATGGGTGATCAAATTACTACGAGAATTAACCTCATTCTCACATTTTGACGATTTAACAACATCGACAACATATACTAGTACCAAGAATTATCAAACTTTATTACTCCATCCTAAAACTTCCCCAAGGGAACACAAACCACAAGGTTGAAACAAATTTATTATAACCAGATTATGCTAAGTAATAACAATATCACAATGCACGCTATCAAAGACTACTTACGAAATTCATCTACTCAACTGTTGGTGTTGCTCAACACCTTCTTCAGCACTCATTAACAATTGATGATTGTACTAATCATGTGTGTACATACGGTACTAATTCCATTTGCAATCACATAATTATTTATAAACATAGATTCAACATTTCACCTCGCTCGTAAATCAGTTCAAAAGATGATTAAAGATTCACTAACATAATTTTCTATAAACAAGGTTTCACGAATCGATACACGGCACCCATCCGGTCCTTTAT
The DNA here is from genome assembly GCA_036346255.1 of Ampelocalamus luodianensis. Lineage (NCBI taxonomy): Eukaryota > Viridiplantae > Streptophyta > Magnoliopsida > Poales > Poaceae > Ampelocalamus > Ampelocalamus luodianensis. The sequence continues at coordinate 21,460,963 of CM070635.1, forward strand.
ACCGGTTTCAACAATTTCGTGATATCAGATCCATAGGTTCTGAACAGATATGGACAGTCTTTATTTAACATACACCATGTATCAAATATAAGGACCTTTCAAATTAATCAGTTTCACTTTCATGGATGGTAGTTAAGAATAATTGATTTGCACCATGCAAACAACCCAACTTGGTAACTCACATCATAACAATTTATTCGTTTAGTTATAACTTCTCATTTTAAGCATGGCAAGGCATCACAAAAGGATTCTAACACCTTACTTCAGCAAAAGAGAGACTTCAAACCTCAACGTTCGAAGTAATCCAAAAGAAACACACAAAGCCAAAGCTTTCCCATGCAAACGAACTTACAGCGAAAAATTCTCACTAACCAAGCTATCAAATGAGTAAATGGGTCATTCTTTTTCAATGAGAAAGAAGTAGCAACCATGAAAACATCAATCTTGCCAATTGACAACGACCACAAGTAGTAAAAGCAACTCAATAGTCGAAAAGCAATAATTGTTTCAGAGAACCAAGAGGGATCTATTGAAAACCATAAACTATCATGAACCACAAACCCAGGAGAAATTCATCAACCACCACAGGACAAGAATTGGCAAATTCAGAAATCAAGAAAGAGAACAACTTTCTAAAGCAACTCACACTTAACACCTAAAACTATAGTACTCGGGGTAACTACTCCTCTAACCACGTACTGCGAACAGTGGTGTAACCTGGTGAATCCTAGAGTAACAACCACGACCTCCACTTCTTATCATCCGTTAACAACATGCTTCACCAAAATACTCAATTATGAATATACAGGATCATCTCATGACAATCATACTATTAGTTCATAGATATTCAATATCACAGCAGATCATAGATTAACAACAAGAATGGTAGTACATAAGCAATTCAAGAATAGTTCAACATGATGAAACACACCACTAGAAAATACGGATACGATGGATTACCCAAACCCCACCTACTGTGCACAGTGTGTCATTTTAATAACTTAATTACCACGGACCTCAAGCCCGCTCTGACACCAACTGTAACACCCTGGCTATCTGGAAGCCAAAATGTTACCTAAAGGATCTAACATACAACCATAATCAAAAGAATTTGAATAATATCAACTAATGATATAAAGAAATCACTACTTAATAGAACCATGGCATGACAATAGTCCAATTCAAGCAAGTGTAACGAAGGATGATCGAAGATCACAAGCAATACATAATCAATCACAACATGGAGAAGGTATCCTTCCTTCACCATTTAAATTTATTTATTACAGTTCATCCCTTAATGAATGAAAGATAGAAACTAAATCATATTGTTGAACTTGATTATGGTGAATTGCAAGATTAGTGCGTGTCTACTCCCTCCCGATAGAGCCAGATCAATGATCACCTAAAATAAATAAACAAAGCAAGAATGAGTCCATGACTCAGCAAGTCTGATGAATAAATGAACATACCACAAATACGAACAAGACCTCATCATTAAAGAATGCGAACATACCGAATGAGTGCATGAATGAATAGAATGAATGGATTTAATGAAAAGAATGGATGCACACATGCTTATACCAGTATAGCTAGTGACACACCCTTCGGTGTGCACTTAAGCCCGCATTTATCAAATACGGGGATCCAAAATACCGTATGAAGAACGTTTCATACGGTGTCCAAAACGCCCATATTAGAATGGTGGGACTTCACATGCCCATACCGAATTGATGGGACTTTAGACTCCACTCCCGTGGAGCTCCACTCCGTGGACGGAACATGAACATGGATGCATTAATGAACATAAGTATTATGACTAACATCATCGCACACATATGAAAGAACATACGCAAGGAACATAATCCTTGGAACCTCTTGTATTCTTTAACCTCCACTCCCGTGGACGGAACATGAATATTGAAGCTTCTCTCATATCGAACAAAACACAATATTAAACATCGAGCATCCATTATTTACAAATCACACAAAAGTCAATGTACTTGCCTTCAGCGAAGCGCTGTGGTAGTAGGCAAAGAAGATCGGCATTCGTTACCCTTGTAGCAACCAGGGAGCCGATGGTTGATCCACGAAGATGTTCCCCTCCTTCTTCATCAGCCAATTCCACGAAACACCACTCCTACCTTCGCGAGAAGCCGGCAACGGGGAGATCGGCACCAAGGGACGGCTCCGGGTGGTGGGGGTGCTGCACTAGGGGCTTGGGGCGGTAGCAATGGAGGTGGAGAAGGGGCTGCAACCAGCAGGGGGAGGCGCAAGATGGAGGGGGAAGGGGAGAGGAGGGAGGTGGCGGCCAAGGTGGGGAGGAGAGGGGGAAAAGGGGCGGCTAGGGTTTTGGGAGGTGGCACCTCCCCAATGGTCGGCCAGCCTCATGGGCCAAGGCTCTGTGCCTGTGTTGCCAGAAAACGCAGAAAACCCCCTCTAATCTCCTGATTAAGCGTTTTTCCAAAAGAAACCTTCTACCAATTAAGTATTTTCTTCCGAAAATTATTTCTAGCACTATCGGAGAATTACATTAATTCTCTCTCAATTTGAATTGTACGCTCAAAAGAAAGTCGGGATATTACAGCGTTAGGAGGTAAAGACGATGCCGCTAACCTCGAAGCTTCACCTCCTACACCATTAATTTACTTAATAAGAACCACGACATCAAGAAAGAACACTCCTTAACTCATAACCCCACTCCCCAACGTTTAATTACATATTTTTACTCAAATTGAACTACATTCCAGTAGGAAACCATAATGGGCAGCAATACTAAAATTGACATAACTTTTGCTCTGACATTCATAAAAATGTAAACTCAGGCTTGTTTGAAAGGTAACGATATTATCTACAACAACCTAGTTTATGGAAATCCCAAATTCTGAATGTACCTAAAGCCAAAAGACCCATGAACACCCTTTGACAGAACTGCCCGACACTTCTGGGCAGCAGCACGAAAATGGCCATAACTTCTAATTGGCTAAACCAATCTTAGTGTTCTTTATCAATATCAAAATCGAATACCCAGGCCTACAATAAACTAGTTGGGTGAAAGCCCTGAATTTGCCATTAACTTGATCATATTTTAAAAGACATCTTGACAGTTCATTCTCGTTAGGATTTTGGACAGTCAACTTGAAACGGGCATACCTTTTGATCTACAAATCCAAATGGGGTGTTCTTTATCAATACTAAAAGCTAATGAGATTATCTACAAAAGTCGTTATGGGAAAGACTTATGAATCATCTTCTAACTAGGTCATATTTTAACAATTACAGTGACTGCTAATTCTCGTCAGAATTTCGGCACAGCAGCAAAGAATTAATCATAACGTTTAAACCATAACTCGGAATTGAGTGATCTTTACGTCCACTGAAAGCTAAGAACGAACACCAGATAACTATAGAAATTGGGATCCTCTGATTCGGCCTCTAAGAACATAAAATCGGCCACGCAACATTCTGGACAGAACCAAACTACTAGCATCAGCAACTCGATCCAATCAACCTAATAGAATTCGCATCTAATAAGAATAGAACAACGAAGAACACCATGCGTTACCTTTATAGAACTGCTGGAAGATGAAGATCAACACTCACGAAGAAGATCTTCTCCCTCTCCCTCTCTTCTTTGTCCTCCTCTTCTTCTCCCTTAGACGAAAGCACGCAAGAACAAGACGGCAAGTAGGCTAAGGCGAGAGGTTATCAGAAGGCGCGCGCGCACTGTAGCTACAGTACACACATTAGGGTTTCCTCTCCTTTTGATGGTGGCTAGATCCCCCATGGGCCATGGGCCAAAAGGGCTGATTTTTCCTTATCGCTTGACTTTGGGTTGGAAGAGCATTTCCCTCTAAATTCTGAATTTTTCCTCTTTTCATTCCCTTAATTTCTTCTCTAATCTTATTGCACTCACTAATGAGAATCAGGATATTACACTTATGTTCGGCCTTGACCCGCTGGCAAACACCACAAGACACCACATATTTAGCAATATCAACCTTCATCCTTTTCCACCAAAAATTCTTCTTGAAATCCTTATACATCTTGGTCTCACGAGGATGCATGGTATATGGAGTGCGATGAGCTTCCTTTAAAATTTCATCCTTGACCTAAGCCTCTTGTGGCACACAGAGGCGGCCCTTAAACCGCAACGCACTAGATTCATCCAAGCTGAACTGACCTTCCTTGCCCTCATTCAGACGCTTCCTCACCCGCTGGAGCATCTGGTCATGCTGTTGAGCTTCTCGCACACGATCTGGAATAGCTGACTCAAAGAGCAACCGTATCTCAGTCTTGGCAGTACCCGCAAATCAGAAAGATATATAAATACGCTCAAACTCAGCAATAAGACAACTAAGGGTAGGAGGTGTCGCTTTGTGACTCAGAGCATCTACTACTACATTTGCCTTGCTAGGGTGATACTGAATAGTAAGGTCATAGTCCTTTATTAATTCCAACCACCTTCTTTGTCTCAGATTCAAATCTTTCTGGGTAAAGATATACTTCAAGCTTTTATGATCAGTGAATATATCACAGGATTCGCCATACAAGTAATGGCGCCAAATCTTTAGAGCAAGAACTACCGTGGTGAGCTCTAAATCATGAGTAGGATAATTCTGTTCATGCTTCTTCAACTATCTTGATGCGTAGGCAATCACCTTGCCATCCTGCATGACCATGCATCCAAGCCCAACTCTATATGTGTCTGAATAAATGGTGAAAGGCTTCCTAGGCTCAGGAATAGTAAGAATTAGAGCAGTCACCAACTTATCCTTCAAGGTACAAAAGCTGCGCTCACACGCATCAGTCCACTGAAATTTGACGCCTTTCTGTGTCAGCTAAGACATCGGTTTAGCGATGATTGAGAATCCCTCCACAAATCGCCGATAATAACCAGCTAACCCCAGAAAACTCCTCACCTCCTTGACATTGGTTGGTCTTTTCCATTCTACTACTGTTGATATCTTGCTAGGATTGACTGAAATGCCCTCTTGATTAATCACATGGCCCAAAAACCCCACTTCGGAAATCCAGAACACACATTTCTTCAGTTTGGCATAAAATCGATTCTCTCTCAAAGTCGCGAGAACCAACCTCAAATGCTGAGCATGGCCCTCTTCCATCTTGGAATAGATCAAGATGTCATCAATGAATACCACTACAAAATCATCAAGTTACCGATGCAACATGCTGTTCATGGCTTCCATAAAAACTACAGGAGCATTTGTTAGTCCAAAAGACATAACTTTACACTCAAAATGACCATACCTTGTAGAGAAAGCCATCTTCTCAATATCCTGCTCCCGAACCCAGATTTGATTATAACCCAACTGAAAATCAATCTTAGAGAATACTTTAGCTCCCTTCAGCTGATCAAAAAGATCCTCAATGTGGGGCAAGGGATATTTATTATTTACTATCGCCTGATTCAGAGCCCGATAATCCACACACATACGTCAGTTGCCATATTTTTTTTCTTTGTGAATAAAACAGGTGCTCCCCATGGCGAAACACTACGTCGAATCATACCTTTGGACAACAGATCGTCCAATTGCTTTTTCAACTCCTCCTAGAAGGGTTGTGCCAAATGGTATGGAGACATTGAAATAGGTCGAGTTCCCGGAATAAGATCAATCCGAAACTACACTTTTCATTCGGAGGCATCCTAGGAAGCTCCACAGGAAAGACATCGGGATACTCGCACACCACGGGAATCTCCTCAATGCACAGAGAAGAATCTGCCTTCACGCTGAGAGACCAAAGAAACCCAATAGATGAGGCCCGACAGCTGGGGAACATACTAGCCAACACAAATAGGGAATCAGACGGCGCACTGCCATGAAACACTAATTCTTCGCCAGATGGAGCTTGCAAAGTCACCATCTTCCAGAAGCAACAGATCTTAGCACGGTAACTAGATAACCAGTCCATACCAAGGCTAACATCAAAAGGCGACAACTGAATCACCATAAGGTTAGCTATGAATTCCTCGTCATCAATAGTGATAGAACAGCCCGGACATGCTGTAGAGCTAGAAATAAGCCCCCCAGAGAATTGACTACGACGGATTCATAAATATGCTACAAACTCAAACCCGCCCTTCTAGCAAAGTCCAGAGACACAAAAGAATAGGTAGCCCTTGAATAAAAAAGAACAAAAGCCTCATGAGAGTCAACTAGCAAGGTACCTGTCACCACGTCAGGGCGGCCCGCAGTCTCAGGGGTAGGCATGGCGTAGACTCCTGGTGGTGCCGGAGCAGAGGATGCACCGACACTAGGCGTGGGATGAACAGGCATGGCTGCAGGTGAAGAGAATGACGGCGGTGTGGACGATACAGGGTTCCAATAGAACCCCGCAGGACGTGCCGGTGAGAACGCTATAGTAGGAACCCACCCCGAAGAGCACTAGGGCGCTGGTACAGCAGCCAGAGTCTGAACTGAACCCCGTGGAGTACTGGAAGAAGAAGTCGCTGGGACTGGCTCCCACTAGATGATGCTCGCTGGGTTCTGTTTGCACACTGACAGCTTATGGCCTTCTCGGCCACACTGACAACAAGACCCTTTGAATGAACACTCTGAAGCACGGTTCCCCTCACCACACTTGAAGCATATCATACCCTGACCTGGAGCAGGGCGCAGTAACAGGGTAGATGAGGAAGAACGTGGTGCCGACAAAGTAGACTGCCGCTGTTGAGTAGGACGAGTGTGCTGACTCCCTGAAACCTTTTGGAAACGGGTCGCTGAGAAGACCCGCTTCCCCCACCAAACCTTCGCTTCTAGCCACCGTTAGAACCACCAGTAGGGACAAAGCCACCAGCAGCCTGCCTCTACAAAGAAAGTTCTCTCTCCAGTTCCATTCCCCTAGCATACTCGACCACGGAGCTAAAGTCACGCAAGCCAGTCGCCCCCGAACATGGCGATACTCCTGATTAAGGCCCCTGTGGAACCTCTTGGCTTCTCCCGATCATCGCTAGCCACTGCTGGTACAAAGCGTACAAGATTGTTGAACCCAGCCTCATACTCTACTACTGACATCTTTCCTTGAACATACGTCAATAGCGATTGTTCCATCCTCTCAAGGAAGGATTCTAGATAGAATTTGGCCCTGAGCTGCTCCACGAATACTTCCTAAGTAATTGGTCCCTGCTCTGGAGTCCTTGCTGATAGAACTCCTTCCCACCAAATATTAGCTTGGCCCTTCAACTAGAAGACCACGAAATGCGCCTTCTGCACCGAAGTCATCTCCAATGCACCGAACTGTCTCTCCATATAACAGAGCCAATCCGCTGCCTGAACGGGAGTGCCCGCTCCATCAAAGGTGTCCAAAAGAAGTGACATCCACTCACGGAGGCTCATCCTAGCCTCAGGTGGAACTGCTGCAGTAGCCGGGTCCGCCACAGGTGCAGCTACAGTAGGAGGAGCTGCTTGCACTTGCTAACGGAGTTGCTGAATTTCCCTTTGAAGATTTTGTATGATAATAGCTGACGCAGCCTGAGATTCAATGGCCGGGTGAGCAGCTGAGGCAACCTCCTCAGCGGCCTCACCAGCAGCCCCCCCCCCCAGATGAGGATGAAGACACGACCGGACCGTGTCCATGACCATGGCCAGGGCCACGGTTCGCTCCACGACCACGGCCTCTACCTCTCGCCATCTATTCACACCAAGACATAAAGCTAATCATTTAGCTTAAAAACAAAAATAGAAGAATAGAAACAACATAGTAACAGATCATCATATTAAAATATACCACTGGAAATACGGATGCAATGGATTACCCAACCCCACCTATTGTGCACAGTGTGTTATTCTAATATTGTACACTCGAATTCCCTCCTCCTACATAATTTAATTACTTGAATAAGAAACAACGTAAATAAGATGCTAATTCCAATCCTTAAACACCTCTCCCAACACCAGGTTCACATGATTATTCTATACAATAAAACCAATAGTCTAGCGGATGATAATCTGGACAGCGGTACTAAAAACATCATATCTTTTGCTCTGAGACTTGAAATGGAGTGATCTCAGATCCTATAAAAAGGTATCAAAAACCTCCACATTAGTCTAGTTGGCAGAAACTTCCAATTCAGCCAAAAATCTAGGATAACATTCAGGTGAAGGTCTAATATACAATCTATCTAGCAGAACTATACATCGGTAAAGAAATATTCATAACTTTTGATTGGTTTAACCAAAATCCAAGATTCTTATCATTCTGGAAATCTAATTACACCATCTTCAAAATCCTAGTTGGCACGACATTCATATTTTGCCTTCAACAAAAATTGGCACACGGGTCAAAACTAATGACAGAAACCGACACACACACTGGACAGTCAGATTGAAACGTACATAACTTTTGTTCTAAAAATCCAAATAGGGTCTTCGTTATCAATCCAGAAAGCTAATGAGAGTATCTACAAAAATCGTTTTGGACAACACTTCTGAATCAGCCTTTAACTTTGTCAAATACAATGATTGTTAATTCTCGTTAGACTTTCAGGACAGCAGCAAAGAATTCATCATAACCTTTAAACCGTAAATCGGAATTGAGTGATCTTTGCGTCCACTGAAAGATAAGAATGAACCCCACATAACTCTAGTAGATGGGATCCTCTGATTCGGCCTCTAAGATCGCGAAAACAGTCGCACACTACACTAGACAAAACCTGTTCTACTCGCAGAAGGGTTTCGATCCAATAAACATAATCAATTTTGCATCTATTTTTTATCCAACCATCGAAGAACAGCGATCGTTACCCTTGTAGAACCCCAGGAAGACGCTGAACCAAATCCCATGAAAAGGATCTTCTTCTCCTCCTTTCTCCCCTCTTCTCCCTTCTCATTTCCTCCTCCTTGTGGTTGGCCTGCTGCTGGAAACCTCCAAGATGACAGCAATGGAGGGCTTGAAATTGAGGGAGGGAGATGGAGATGCAAGAGGGAGGGTAGGGAGGTGGCAGCCAGATTGGGGAGGAGGGGGGGAGGGTGCGACCAAAGGGGGAGGGACCAAGGGTGGCATAGCGTTTGGACGAGAAAAGGGGGTGGCGCCCCCACCTCATGTGGCGGGCCCCCTCTTGGGCTTTCTAGGCCACAGCCCAGGGCCCACGTTGGCGGAATTTCGCCGAAAAGTCCAAATAAAAAGGTTATTCTCCCTTTTTGTCTGCTTCCTTTACTTAGTAATAGTCGCAATATTACAGTCTACCCCCTTAAGGCTTTCTTTGGCAGCGTAGGGATAGCCCGGGATCTCCCGGGATCGCCCGGGGAAAATCCCGACGGGGATAGAAATCCCGGAACTTCCTTCGATGCTACTTGGCTGACGCGGGGAATAAAAAACACCCGTCACGTTCCACTCCAATCCACGGGGGAATCTGCACACTCGACCACTGCATGGTTCTCCCATCTCGTGCGCTCGTGACTGCCAACTGGTGGGTCATCTTCAAGCTTCGGTGCCGCCTCCCCCTCTCTCTCCCCCTTAACTCTGGTGATGTTGATCCCATCACCGTCGCTGCCCTCGGAGGAACATCCTGGTTAGATCTATCCAGTTAGTCTCCTCCTCCTACTACTACTATGATTTCTAGGGTTTGTATCCGGTCAGATCTATTGTTGCTTTTGGGTTTTGCTTAAGTTGAGGACATGAGTGATTCCTAGGAAAATCTTGGGCTCAAGGTGTGATTTGTTCTTGGGAAGCTTTGCCTCATGTTTCTACTATGATTTTCAGTGATTGGTTTGTGTGGTTGTGATCTCTCTTGCACAGATCTGTGGAGCTTTGCCTCATCTTTCTACGAAATGTATTTTCCCCATATCATGAGGCATTGGATCTGACTTGAACTGTTTCCCTTTTCATTATTTTTCTTGACATTCAAATGTATTTGTGGAGTTCCCGTCCTGATTTGAGCTTCCCATTCTATGCTTTCTCGCTTTTTTGTGCTCAAGATTCTTATACCTGTTATCTTGCTTTTGGTGGGAAAAATGTGATGTTTGCTCCAAATGTTCATAATGTTTGCATGTAATGTATTGTTGAAACAAGCAAATTTGCTCTAGCAGTGTGATTAGTTGATTATGATTTAGTATACGAGAAGATGGCAGAAAGTGAATAATAAGCTCGTAGAGTATGCAATCCCTACCAATCCAACCATTTTCCCAAATAAATCAAGGGATTAGATCCAAGGTGGGAGGGGATTGGGTGGAGGGAGGGGGATTCACCTAATCCCCTCTTGGATTGTTTCTCCCATGGATAGATTTTTCTACTAGCCAAACAAGGCCTAAATAGGATTCAACCCTAAATCTACTTGACGAACTAACCGAAGGGAAACTGCAACTAGAATTTGAACAAGGATAAACACGTACCCGCTGTGAACAAATCTGGATACTATTCGCGCATGCGAGACTCTAGCTCCCAAATTGCCTCTCTCTCAGACTGATGAGACCAAAGAACCTTGACATACTTCAAAGTCTTGTTCATCCGAACCCACTCGGACTCTTTCAAGATTTTCACAAGCGTCGGTCCATAATATGACATGGGCAGAACTTACCACAATACAAGATGTCATGCTCTAGCTGCACCCGCCTGAACTTACCATTCGCCCAAGTCTAAAATAGGTTTTCACTATTTTATTTTATTTTTCAAATACTGACATTACCTAATATCATAAATTTTCCAAATATAGCATAAAGGGTAATAATGGTTCCCCCCCCAAAGGTTGATCAAGACCGAAAATCATGTCTAAGCAATTCTACCATGTTTAACTATTCCACAATATTGTAATCAATATTACGGAATTACTATGCTAAGATTACAAAGGTATAGGATAATAATTATCAAAGGAAGACATTAACAACTTTAGGTTTAACTAATAACCTAAAACTTGAACTCATCATTTTATATGAAATAGCAATACGTAATACTTTAAAACTAAAAACAATATTTAAAAAATCATAGGTACAAAATGTTCAAAGGAGACTCGCCTTCGTCAAAAGTTGAGGCTGGTCCAAACTGGTGTCGGCGGCGTCAGACGCTACGCGTGTGAAACGAGGCAAAATAAATAACAGAAAACAAATAAAATACAAACATTATAACATTAGTATCGATAGAGAGATTATGAATTTATATGAATTTAGGAACAAGAATCGACGGAATCGGGGTTCGTATGAAGAAGAATGAACATCCAGAAGTTTACCACGCAAAGAAATTCTAGGAAAAAGAGAAGGAGGGGAATATTCCTAGGAATATTCCATTTTAGGATTTAAAGGATTAAAAGAAATGCTGACAAGGGGCCCTACTTGGAAGTGGAACAAAAGAAAGAAAGAAGAAGAAGTAGAGCAAAGCAGAGAGGAGGGGATAGCACAGGCGCTCGGTTGCAGTGCCGGCTTCGGCGAAGGGCGGCATGGTTGCCGACGACGATGCCAAAAATGGATTGTCGGCAGCCTGAGGAGAAGATGGGTGGCGGCGGCGGCGGTTACGGTGGCCGGTGATAGTGCAGGTAGTGCCAAAGGCGCATGGGCGGCGGCACTCCGGCGGTGGCCGGGCCAAGGCAGCGTGAGCACGGGCTCGGCGGTGGCAAGGTGAAGGTGTAGATGCTGTCGGGGAAGCGCGGGAAGGCCAAGGACATGCTGCAATGGCAGCCGGCGATGGTGGTTCATCAGCCGATTGGAGAGGGGGAAGAGGTAGAGGTCACTCGGGAACACGAGATGATGCACAAGGCTTGGAAAAGGGCTCACCGAAGAGGGAGATCAAGGCGAAGGCAACGCGACCGGACTTGGGGATGACAGCGGTGGGCGTTCTGGCTGAATGAAGGCGAGGTAGGGGATGGCACTTGGGGCAAAAAGAAGAGGAGAGATACGAACACATGGTGCTTGCATTTCACGGCGGAAATGGTGCGGATGCGGCGGATTTCGCGGCAGAAGCAACGGTGTGGGGAAGACGGGCATTGATGGTGATGGTGATGGCATGGGTACGATGCATGGGCTACGCGGTGCACATGGCGGGTACGGGCATAGGCACACGGTGCAGGTAGAGGGGCGATAACAGCGTGAGCGGCGCAGCCAAGGTGCGGCGCGGGCGCGTGTTGGGCGGGTCAAGGCGGCGCAAGGCACTAGCGCAGCATGGGCGTGGGCAGCGCAAGGGGTGTGGGAGCTGTGCACGGGCTGGCGCGATTTGTAACACCCTGGCTATCCAGAAGCCAAAATGTTACCTAAAGAGTCTAACATACATCCACAATCATAAGAATTGAAGCAATAATCCAAGTTATAATGAATGGAAAGTGAATCGCTCATAAGGCATAAAACACAAATAAAATCTGAACCTATGCAGATCAAGTATCACAGCAGAAAATAAACATCCATGACCAAATAGAAGACATCATCCACATGACGCCTCAATTATTACAGTTTATCTCTAAACAAATAAGGAATTCAACCAAGTTCTATTATTGAAACTGGAATATGGTGATGTGTGTGTAGAGCATGTCTACTCCCTCCCGATAGAATTATCATCAACGGCCACCTAAAAAAAACAACAAACAATAGTGAGTCCGGGACTCAGCAAGTACAACGAATACAAGAACACACTTCATGTAAAATTATGGTACAAAGAAGTATCTAAAAGAAAGAATCAGAATGCATGGATGCCATGAATTGATTGGACTGCACTCGAGCTTATATGGTATAGCAAGTGACACACCCGTCGGTGTTCACTTAAGCCCGTATTTATCAAATACGGGATTCAAAATACCGTATGAAGAACATTTCATACGGGTGTCCAAAACTGCCCACATTGGAATGGTGGGACTTCACTTGCCATACTGGAATTGATGGGACTTTAGACTCCACTCCCGTGGACGGAACATGAACAAGAATGCATGAATAAATTTATGAACAATGGTTAATATCATCTCCACACATATGAAAGAGCGTACACAAAGAACATAATCATCATAACCTTCTTGTCTACCATAACCTCCACTCCCGTGGAAATTCCACTCCCGTGGATAGCACATGAACATTAAGCATCTCACAGATCAATAAAACACCATACCAATCAACGAGCATCTGGGGTTTACAAAACACACATAAGTCATTGTACTTGCCTTTAGCGTTGCGATGCGTTGGGAGGCAACGAAGAAGCCGCTAACCTTGGTGCCTCACCCCCTACACCAAAGTTACTCAATAAGAACCAAGTCATCAGGACACTACTCGCATCGCCCTAACTCATAACCCCAATCCCACCATCTAAAATATACCCGTTACTTTGAATTAAACCACATTCTAGCATAAAGTCTATACCGACAGCAGCGGTATAAATGGCATAACTTTTGATCTAAAACTCGAAAAGGGGTGTTCTCAGGTTTGATTGAAAGTTAATGAAATTATCTACAACAACCTAGTTGATGGAAACCTCGAATTCTATATGTATGAATTTCCACAAGACCCACAAACACTGTCTGTCAGAACTTCCGGCAATTCTGGACAGCAGCACGAAAAGTGTCATAACTTTTAATTGACTACACCAAAATTTGCGTTCTTTATCAATATCAAAAGATAAGACCAAGGCCTACCATAACCTAGTTGGTGAAAGCCCGGAATTTTCCCTTATCCCACTCATATTTTAAAAGGCAACTTGATAGTTCATTCTTGTCAGGATTCTGGACAGCAGAGACGAAAACTATCATAACTTTTGATCCGTACATCGGAATTCAGTGTTCTTGGTGGCCACCGAACGCTAAGATCAATATCTACAAAACTCTAGGAGATGGACAACCCAAATTCGGCCTCTAAGATCACGAAACAGGCCACGCAACATTCGGGACAGAACTGAAATTCTAACGGCAGCAATTCAATCCAATCAAACTAATCGAATTTGCATTTGAAACAACCTAAACAGCGAGGGAAATCGATCATTACCATTGTAGAACCATCGGAGATCGTTGATCAAATCCCACGAAGAAATTCTCCTTCAATCCTCTCTTCCTTCCTCTTCTTCTTCTTCCCACGGTCGGCCACAAGCAAGCAGGAAGATGGCGCCGGGAGAGGAGGAGCAGAAGAGCGGAGGCATCAGAGCATGCCGCCATCAGAGCACGGGCTAACGTGGCACGACGGCTACTATAGCAAATGGGGCTAGGGTTTGGTCCTCCTTGCCTTCTAATGGGCCGCCACCACTCATGGGCCTTGGGCCACTATGGTCGGCTCCTCTTCTCGAATATGGGTTGGCGACCCATACTTCTCCTAAAATTCTGTATTTTAACTTATTTCCTCTCTAATCTTTACAGATTCGACATCGAATAATCGGGTATTACACGATTGGTGGCATGGCTCGAGCTGGCCAGGAGCAGAGAGTGAGGGCAAGGAAACGAAAAGAAAAGAAAGAAGGAAAAATGGAAAGGAAAAAACGGAAAAGGGCAAAAAGAAAAGAAAAGAAAAAGGTTTTTAGCCCAAGAAAAATGAAATGAAATAATGAGATTACATTTCAGAGAAAATTCAAATAGAAATTTGAATTTTGAAATTCGGCTGAGATTTGAAATTGAGACGAATTCAAAAATGAAAATTTGAATTCAGAATTGGTCGCAAAAAGATTAGATTTTGGAACGAAGATTTGAATTGAGAAAAGGAATTTGGATTTTGATTTGGAGTTGAACTAAGATTTGGGATTTGATTGGAATAATATTTATATAAGAAAGAATTCCAAATTAAAAGTCAGCACTTTGAATAAATAATTAAATTAATTTTATAACAACGAAAAGAAATTTTGGAAAAGCGATAAAAATAAATAGAATTCCAAGGAATAACAAAGGAACTTGGAATGCCCAAAAATTCATAAAATCAAATAAACCAATTTTTGAATTAATTGAACTTTGATTTATTCATATTAAATTGTTTTAATTTCTGAAATTTTGATTTAAGCTTTAAACAAACCAAGAAAATTTCAACTGGTTCCTTTTATTTTAAAATTTTCAAAAAGTCCCAAAAATTAGGATGTTAAACAAAAGAGAGGAAGGTTCAAAAGAGGACTGCTTAGCATTGGGATTTAGAAAATGCAAGAGGCACATGATATTCTCAAGAAGAAATCATAATGAAGGAGGCATATTTGTTGAGAAACTATAGTAGGCATTATATATTGCATAGGAAAGCAAGATAAACATGCTTGCTCTTAGTTATCTCCAAGTGTAGTTGCACCGCATACTATAATGGATTGATAATTAAAAACAAATAAAGCAAGCTTAGCACTCAACATCAACACAAATGTTGTAAAGGAAAAATTTTAAAAATTTCAGACAGTCATAATAACAACTGTATGCCACACACATACACATACTTAAGGAATGTATGCAGCAAATATCCTATCGAAGGACTACTCCACATTGCCTATGGCTAGCCATGTCAATATAAATGAATTTCAAAAGGAAAAAAGTACTTCGACAAATCCAAAACTAAATAATTTTAGCAATGGAAAATGGAACACAGAGTCAGATATGCATACCATCCATATTTCTCGGTGTGATAAATGTATTTGAACAATATCAAACACGCTTGCATAATTCACTGATGATTGCACAAAGACCCACAAATTTATTCCCCATGACCAAATCATCAGGCCTGTAATAAAACATTAAGCACAATTGCATAGATGCACATGGAGGGCCTTAATTTGTTGGCTTTTCTACAGGCAATGACCCATTGAACACATTGAACTATATAGAAAAAGGATAACCATAACCTTACACCCCGAAGAACACACATAACCATAAACATATATAAAAAAAGCTAAACATAATTTTATCTATGAATAAGATAAATTTAACTTACTAGGTAAACCCGAATAGAAAAAAAAAATTAGTCAAAAACTCAAAAAAGATTCTAAGAAGGACAAAAATGCTCTAACCTAGGGGGAACCCTAATAGATTACAAACGCAAAGTAAGAAGAGATTCACAAATTACAGTTGCATTGGCACAAAAGTTGTGACCTAGGTGAACTAGTCAATACTTCACGCTCATTTGATTTAACAACTTGAAAGCAGTAAAGCCCAATATAAAAGTGACTTATTAAAAATGCTTAAAACAAAAATTACTGATACAAAGATTGAAAGTTGGAAATTGCACTAAAAATGAACTAATATTTCTTACTACATGGACTTACAAGTTTAGTTTAAATTGTATGCAACTTCAAATCTGGCAAGTTTTGCTCACTAGTTATCTATATATGCCATTGTTTTGATTCACACGAATGAATGCAAATAAATTTAAAACATATCATAGTTAGAACAACACATGAGAAGAATGCACAACAATAATTAGTACTAAAATTCTAAAAAAATACTGTTGAACGGAATCATTAAAAAACTTGACTTAATGCTACCTCAAAGCCTTAACAGGGTAAGTTAATAAAAAAATAATGCAAGCTCTATTATAGTTAACATTGGTAAATAGACAACAATGGGCAAACAATACTGGAAGCAATGGAAAAACAAACCATGCTGAAGTAGGAGGAATAAGAAAGGTGAGAATGAAAAAAAAAACATTAATTGAACACAGGGAAAGCCTAGACAGAAAAAGAAATAAAATATACTGAAACACAATATTTATCCTATGTAACACCCTGGCTATGCGATAGACAAGATGTTACCTAAACTTCTAACATGAATCACTAACTCATTCAAGAGGAATAATGTCAAGATTATTACCGGTAAATGTAAACCAATAACTAGAACCATCGAAACTCAAAGACGAATAATAGAAAACATCATGACACTTGTTATTACAGTTCATAGCTCTCAAATGAAGGTAATAACAGATTTACTATCTAATTTGTGAAATAATGGTAGAGTGAGTGATGGAATGAATTCCTCCTTGTGACTACTCCCTTCCCATAGCGTGTCATCCTCAGAAGTTACCTAAAACAACACTAGCAAGAGTGAGTCCACCACTCAGCAAATACAATTGAACAGTATGGAAAACATTGAAATGAAGACATCTCAATCACAACATATAGAATACTTAAGAACAGTCATGCACTTTATGCAAGTATGAAATGCATCCACTTCTCTTCTGCTTATACCGGTATGGCCAGTGAACACCCGTCGGTGTTTACTCAGGCCCGTATTATACAAAATACATGGATCCAAGGCTTGTATGAAGAATCTTTCAAACGGGGATCCAATTTGCCCATATTGGAATGATGGGTCTTAGTTGCCCATATTGAAATGATGGGACTTCACTACCCACTCTCGTGGGTGAATCATGAATGAATGAAGACATTGTAATGAAAAACATACTATTAACGAAGTATGGGATAAAAACTATGAAAAGAACAAGTAATACTGGAATTAATCACAATTCATAGAATTTAACCATTTCGTAAGCATCAGTCACTTAGCAAATAAACAGTCAAGTGTAACACCCCAGGAGAATTAACTAGAACTGACTGAGCTATTGGCTGCAACCTCAAACTCGCCTTACTAACAAAATCTAGTGATACAAAAGAAAAGGTAGCCCCGAATCAAATAGAACAAGTGCCTCTCATCGAATCCACCAAGAGCGCACTGTCACCACATCAGACGACTCACCGACTCTGCGTCGGCATAGCGTAGAGGCGCTGCTGGGGCGGTAGGGGCTCCAACACCTGGTACGGTGGTACGGAACCGCGGAGGTGCCAAGGCGCCACTATCGGAAATGGGGCCACGGGAGGGGCGCCAAAGTACCGCGTGGGGCTCTCCAGAGCAGAAAGTAAGGCGAGGCGGTGCCCATGTAGGAGTAGGAGTAGCCGCTAACATCCGAACCGACTCGAGAAGAAGCCGGCGCTGCACCGACATCGAACAGTTCCCACTTGATGATACCTGGCGGGATTCCGCCGACAAACCAATGCCTTATGGCCTCCCGACCACAATGGCGGCAAGACCGAACCACCGCACTCAAGCTCTATGCTCACGCCGCACTTGAAGCACTTCATGCCCCGCTCGACCGGACGTAACCTAGGTGCACCGCCGACGCCGCGAGGTGGAAGAAGATCTGCCCTCGTGAACTTGGTCTTGAATGATTTCGCGCCTTTGAACCTCTTGGAAGTGGGTCTCGGAAGGTCCCACCCCACCGCCAAAACCCCTTTTCGATCGCCACCGCACTCCTCCGAAACCACAACGCCTTCCGCTCCTGGCAGTTCCTCACCAATCTGCATCTCCAGTTCCATGCCTCTGGCCTGTTCGACCAGAGAACTGAAATCCCGCAACTCCAATGCTCCCAATACCGCCGGAACTCTTGCTCGAGCCCCCGCGAAACCTCTTGGCTTTTTCTTCATCATTTGTGGCCACAGCTGGAACAAAACGAACCAGGTTGTTAAAACCCGCTTCATACTCTGCCACTGTCATCTTACCCTGCTTGAAGTTCTGCAAAGAGACTTCCATTCGCTCCACATATGAAGCTGGATAAAACCTCTTCCTAAAATGCTCAACAAAATGCTCCTGTAATCGTCCATGAGTCGCTCCCGCCATCGTGACTCCTTCCCACCAGATATCCGCCTGCCCTTTCAATTGGAAAGCCACAAACCGAGCCCTCATTTCTGAAGTCATCCCCAGAGCTCCGAGGTGCCTCTCCATGTGCCGCAGCCCGCTAGCTGCGCCGACAGCGTGCTCGACCCGTCGAAGGTGTCCACCTCAAAGCGCCCATTGATGTAATCCCATGGCATACGCCGCAGTGCCATCGCAGGGCCACCACAGAGCGACGACAGCGCACTGGTGGGGCCTGGTTCTCTGCTGCTGAAGCAACCTCTTCCTCGACTCCGCAGGCTAGCTTCTCCAACTACGAATTCTCAACTCGGCGGGGCGATGCTCGCCTCGCCGGCTCCCCGCCGCCTCGACCACGACCTCGGCCTCCACCCTTGCCATATCTAAACATCACAAAGAAACAATCAAACAATAAGCAATTACATCAACTGGGACCACAAGAGTAGTCTAACTAGTAGCTATCACACAAGAGAAAACAAAAGCTCAATAGCAGAGATAATGCAATGCATTAACCCATTCCCACCTCTGTGCATAGTGTGTCAAATTTAACCTTTCATATTCCACGGACCTACACCGCTCGATACTAATCAGAACACCTCACTCATCATGAGCCTGGAATGCTACTAAACAAACTCTAATAACTCTAAAGAAGACAATTTAATAAATTTCGGCAGAACCTCCCTTGTAAAGTTAATTACACGGAGGTTCCAACACACAGGGTAATCAAATAATAATTAAAACTTTCATCCAAAGTCATCAAAAGGTTGACAGTGACATGCTAGGAATCCAACAAAACTAGAGAGTCATGAAGAACCACTACTCATCATTATTACATCAATCCATTGCATAAGACATAATGTAGTATTCTAAAATCAACTGCGTTCAGAAGAACATTCAACTTTATTTAGTTCATGTGGTGTGTGAGTGACTAGCGCCTACTTCCCCATGCATGTCATTCTTGGCTCGGTACCTAAAACATCAATAAAGCAAGAGTGAGTCCACAGACTCAGCAAGTACATAACGAAACTATAATATCAACATACATATAAATAAGTTCAACATCAAACATCTCATATGCAAATGCAATGCTCAAGGAACCTTTAACTTTAACTTTCTGTGTGCATTACACCGGTAATGCAGAGTATGCGACCGCCGCCGCATACCCATGCCTGTGCGCGCACGCACAGGGACCAATTGCCCGTTACTCCGCAAGTAACGCGGACCTCAAGCCCACACTCCACGAGTGAGGGGATCTCAGGCCCGTCACATACATGACGGGAATCTCAAAGGGAATCACACTTGGTCACCACATGACCAAGCCTCAATATGATTTCAATATGCACATGCTCATCATTCAATCATCATCAAATTACCAAAAGACAACAACACTTAACCATAGTAAAGCATGAGCATCATTTTAGCAATAACCATACTTAAGCATTCATCAAGTATACCATCTTGCTATGCAACCATAAATCAAATAACACACAATATAGCCAATCGTTCAAACAACAATGCACTTGCCTCAACCGTGCGAAGGTGGATGTCGGGAATGAGGTACTGCTCCCGGAGCCAAACCCACACCTGGACATTCAATTGAGACAAGCTAAGGCTACCATAAAGGTCTAATAGCAAAATCATAAACACAATATGAGTACATCGTCCACTAAACGCAATCCCCAACGGTAAAGCTGGCTGTCAGATTTCTTTTCCAGATAACAGCCCCCTTCGAAAACTCATAACTAAATGTACATAAATCCAAATGGAGTGATCTTGGACAATCTGAAAAGGTTATTGAATTCCCCTTCTAAACCTAGTTGGTGAGGTTCTCTGATTCGGCCATTCACTAGCCCTACCAATCTAAACAACAGAGTATCAATTCTCGCGTCGGGTCTCTGGACAGCAACAATGAAGTTATCATAACTTTCTCTACGTTCGTCCGAATTTCATGATCTTTAGTTTTCCTGAAAGCTAGAAGGATTATCTACAACTTTCGTTATACTGGGGTTCTCAGATTTCCACTTTAACCATCACTTTTAATTGGTTTTCTACAATCTGCCTAAATACTGACAGAGCAGTGGAACAGCAGTTTTAGAAAAATCATAACTCTCTAACCGTTAATCGGATTTGAGTGAACTTGACGGCCACTGAAAGCTAAGACAATAACCCAACTTTTCCTAGGAGACCAGAACCCCAGATTCTGCTTCTAACAGCGCGATAACCCTCGTCCAAAATTCTGGACAGATTGCAATCTATTAAAAAGACAGGACCCGATATACCAAACATCCACCAAAACATCTAATACGGTTCGAGCAGCGAGGTATACCCAAGGTTACCCTAGAAGATCCGCAGCAAGAAGTAGAAACCTCCCCGCGAAGTTGACCTCCTTCCTTGCCTCTCTTCCTCCTCCTCCTATGGCCGGCAATGGAGCACCAAGACCGACGGCAAGAACTCACCACGGCCTGAAGATGGCGCAAGGGGGAGAGGAGCCAGGAGGTGGGCAGCCAAAGGGGTGGTGCGCAAGGGGAGGGAGGAACAGGAGGTGGGGGGCGGCGGCCAAAGGGGTGAGGGAGGGCTCGGCTAGGGTTTGGGGGGAAAAAGTGGTGCCTTCCCCCCTTGGCCGGCCACCTAAGGCCTGTTGGGCCGGAGCCCAGGCCCAGGTTGGCGTAAAAACGCGCTTTCACCTCTGTGCTAGCTGCGAAATAAACTATTTCCTTTTGATCCTTTTACTAATTCTGAGAAGTCTCTCCCGAAACTCTTTCTCGAACTTCCCGAATTTCTTTGGGATATTACATCAAGTCAATTCACTTAGCAAATAAACAGTCAAGTCAATTCAAATTGTACTTGCCTTTCGTGTTGCGACGCGTTAGGAGGTAAAGAAGGTGCCACTAACCCCGATGTCACACCTCCTACAACAATTAAGTTATTCAAAACAAGGTCGACAAGGTAATAAGATGTTATTCATAATGCTCTTAAACGTATTCCCAAAACCCAAGGTCTAGTTATCTGATTTACTTAAATCGAACGACATACTAGCAGAAAACTTCAACTGGACAGCAACCTTATAAAATACATAACTTTCGCTCTCTTAATCATAAAAAGGCAAACTCAAATTCTTTCGAAATATAAAAAAATTATCTACAAAAACCTAGTTGTGAAAACACCTAATTCTGCCTGTAACTAGACATAACAAACCGATGAAAAACTACTATCAGAAATAGCAGACAAAATGGACAGCAGCACAAAAATAACTACAACTTTTTATTGGCTGAACCAAACACTGAGTTCTTTATCAATATGGAAAGCTAAGAATAAGTCCTACAAAAGTCTAGTGGACAGATTCTCAGATTTTGCCTTTAACAAAATTTAGCCCACAGCTCAAAACTACGGTCAGAAACTGACATATATTCTGGATAGTAAAATTGAAATATACATAACTTTCGCTCTAAAGATCCAAAAAATGTGTTCTTTAACAATACTGAAAGCTAATGGAATTACCTACAGAAGTCGTTTTGGGCAATAACCCTGAATCAGTCATTAACAAATTTTTATTTATTAATTACAACAACTACTATCGTAAGACAGGATTTCTGGACAGCTATAAAGAAACTAACGTATATCCCAAACTACAACTCTAGATTAGGTGATCTCAGAACCTATTGAAACTTGAATGTAAACCCCACAATTCTCTAGGAGACTGTAACACCCCAGCTCCACAAGAGCCAAGAATGCTACTACAGTATCCTTACACAAAACTAAACTAAGATAATTTACTAAATTTCGACAGAGTTTCCTTTGTATTTCTACATCACATGGGTTTCAACAGCTTAAAAGGAGTTATAACGAAATCGCAATATTCAAGATCAACTATGAATACTCAAGATCTTACTAATCGATGAACAAATCCTCAAACTTCCAACTAGACTACTCTTCATTATTACAAATAATCCGATACGGTAACATAAACAGTCAAATATTTGATCAAGAGCTTATTTAATAAGGCATGATCCGAGAATTTAGGTTCATGATACTGCGTGCAAAGCATAACGCTACTCCTCCCATGCATATCGCGCTTGAACTGGGTACCTAAAAACAACAAGAAAGCAAGAGTGAGTCCACAGACTCGCAAGTACATAAATAAAAGACGATAATTCAATCCATAACATCAACATCCATATATAGGAGATCAACAATAACACAACTCACATGCAAATGCAATGCTCGTGGTTCCTTTCTTTAACTTTCTTTGTGCATTACACCGTAATGCAAAGTATGCAACCGCCGCCAAGATACCCATGCACGTGTGCGCCGCACGCACGTGGACCAATTGCCCAATACTCCGCAAGTATTGGGACCTCATGCCCACACTCCACGAGTGTGGGGATCTCAAGCCCGCCACATTCATGACGGGACCTCAAAGATGTGCATGCTTGGTCATCACAAGACCAGGCCTCAACATGATATAAAATGCATATGCACCATCTCTTTTCAACATCAAGCACCAATGGTGGTAATAACATTCATGAATAAAGGCAATAACAACATTCTTGAATTAAGGCGATAACAACATTCATGAATAAAGGCAATAACAACTTTCATGAATAAAGCATACCCATAGTTTGAACATTCACCATTATGATTATGCACACTTATCAACAGCCACACGACATTAACAAGCATCAAACCCGCATTCACGCCCAAGCAATCACAAATAAGGATCAAACGATGCACTTGCCTCAACCGTGCGGGAACGAAGGACGCCAAGAGAGTGCCGCCCGAACCAGTTCCCACCTAAACATTCAATTAAGAAATGCTAAGACAGCAATAGAGGACCGCTCAAACCATAAAAGTAAACACGGACTCACAAAGTTCCTTTAGCGCGAACCCAGCCCCAACTTCTAGATGTCGCTTGTCCCCTGTGGATAGTCATGTTCTAAAATTCATATCTTTTCGTACAGGATTCAAATTAGGTGTTCTTGGACTTCATTGAAAGGTTATCAAATTTCCCAACTAAACCTAGTTGGTGAACCTCCCTGATTCGGCCATCTAAAATCACTTTTAAGCTGTTTAACAAAACATCGATTTCACGTCAGACTTTCTGGACAGATCACTAAAACTAACATAACTTTTAGCTCGTTCATCCAAATTTCGCGTTCTTGTGCTTCCCTGAAATCTACGACAATTATCTACAATTTTTGTTATACTGAGATCCTCTAATTCTCTATTTAACTTATCGCACAAGTCAGATTACTAAAACCTGTCAAAATGCTAACAGATTCGCAGAACAGTCACACTAAATAATTCATAACTTCTGCTACATAGGTCCAAATAATATGATCTAGCACTTCATCGAAAGATATTGACGACCTCTACAACTCTCTAGGAGAAGCCCAAGA
The DNA here is from genome assembly GCA_036346255.1 of Ampelocalamus luodianensis. NCBI lineage: Eukaryota > Viridiplantae > Streptophyta > Magnoliopsida > Poales > Poaceae > Ampelocalamus > Ampelocalamus luodianensis. Next base: position 21,484,846 of record CM070635.1, read on the forward strand.
CTGAATCCACACTTAACGACATCAAAACGTCCGTATAACGCGATCTGTCCTGAGGAGACAGAAATACCGACATTACTACAACAATCAAAAGATGCATCTACTCGGGGGAAAACGGGTATTACCCTTGACGAAACACCGCCGGACGTGAAGAACTCCCAGCGCGGGCCACGATCTCTCCCTCCCCCTCTCCTCTACTTCTTCTTCTCCTTCTTCTTGGCCAAACGATCTCCCGGGCGATCCTCCCTCTTCCTCTCGACACCGCAACGGGAAGCACTTCCTTGGCCAGCAGTAGGGGAGGACCAGCAGGGGGTGGCGTGGGAGGGCAGGGACGGCACAGGGGGAAGAGGAGGTGGGGCGGCCAAAGGGGGAGGAAGGAGGATGGAGGGGGCGGCTAGGGTTTGGGGGGGAAGAAGTGGCGCCTCCCCCCCTTGTCCGGCCACCCATGAGGCCTCATGGGCCGAGGCCCAGGCCCAGGTTGTCGTACAAACGCTAATTTCCCCTCTCTAACTGCGTAATTAATCATTTTCTATTTGGTCCTTCGTCAATTCAGATAACTCTCTCCCGATTATTTATTCTCTCCCGGTTAATTCCTTTCGTATACTTTTGGGGTATTACAGAGACCCTAACCTCCAATTCTGCATTGAACTAGTTGAAAACTAACGAACAAACAGGGTACAAATTACTGATTCCAATCACAGCAGTTGAACGATTCTCTAATCGACAACATCTAAGAAACTATCATGATCCAAACAGCGAGTTGATGATCGTTATCCTAGAAGACATGTGTACCCGTTGAGATCCCCAGGAGGTGCTCCTCTCCTCTTCTTCTCCCTCTTCTCTACCTTTCTCCTTGGGCGACAGCAATGGGAGAGCACCACCAAGAGGAAGGGGAATCGCAATGGAGCGCAAGGGGAGGATGCCTACTGTAGCAGGTACTGTAGCGGAGGCGATGTTACTGTAGCTACTATGGTGGCTAGGGTTTCCCCCTCCTTTTATCGGTGGCCGGCCCCTCATGGGCCTCCTGGGCCAAGGTCCGAGGCCCATGTTGCCGAAAAACTACATAAACCCCTCTTTTCTTATGTCTAATTTCCCTTTTGAACACTTTCTTTCTTAGAATAAATCGGAGTATTACATCCTAACTGACGAGGGCCTTATAATCCTTATTTTACTATTTATCTGTAATTAATATTATGGATAAGTATAACATCATACGGGGAGGTTACTACTCCGGTGATTACTGCCATTATTACGCCCATTATACGAAATAATGAGATGCCTCTTGACCTGGAACGACTACCCCTTCACATACTATAAAAGGACTTCAATCAGAGAGAAATGGGGGGCGATGGAGACGCAATCAATAGTAGTACAAGTTCAAGTCTTTCCACTGATTGTAACTAGCATACACAATACAATAAACACAGGAGTAGGGTTGTTATTCTCTCTGGAGAAGGCCCGAACCTGTATAAAAATCCCCGTGTCTTTCCTATCTACGTGATCAATTGTGGAGACCCCCCGAATCAAACAATCTTTATATAAGATCGGTTCTAAAACACCGACACTAACATTGACAAAATAAAAGTAAACTTGATGAATCCTAATAGCGTGAGCTCAATTTTTTTGTTTTGCTTGCTGATGTAGCTAAGCTATATTTACTTAGCATTTCATTGTGGTTAAGAAGATTCTTACAACATATGTTGTTCACAAGTAAGTTTTGGCTAAATCTACCAAAGTAAACACAAACTACGAACTAAGAACATGTTTTACCTGTCCGTTCTACAAAACTAAAGATTTGACCTGCACAATGAAAAGAAAAGGATAAAACATTGAACTGGAAAGAAAGAAGAAATGCACCGGGGTTTCTTATTGTTGCCTTGACAACATACCCCTTCCCTAGCAGCATCTTGATGAGTGCTGAAGCGATGTACCCATTCCATCTGGTGACGCATGCCATCTTGCTTTCACCCGCCGACATCGCCAGTCACGACCCCTAGCTCCTGACAAGATCATAGGACTTATCATGCGCCGACAGAAAGAAGATAAAATAACGAACAAACACATGAAGACCCAGATCAAATAGCAAGTTACAGAAACCTAATAACTCATGTCTTCTTACCCTTCTCCTAAGAAAAGGCACGATAAATACGCGGGAAAAATATGAACTACTTAGCTAATATTTACAGAAGTAATAACTAGTCAATAATTCTAGTTAAATAGTGGTTGTTTAAGCACTCAACAGAGCACATATATTCACACAAAATTACAATAAAGCTAGCCTACAACATCACTAAGGATATTCGGAACTAACAAGAACATATACTAAAACAAAATACATAGATGACAAAAAAATAGATATATCCAAAACAAAAGTAAGTATCTTTGGTGAAACCTACAAAGGACAAAATATATGCGCTACAATTGACTCCTTTTGTGATAGACAAAATACACTGAAACACAAGAATTATTCTAACATATCCCTTTAGCACAAAATCCCATCACATACATCATGAAATTTATGTCAAGCCGGTGATGATATTCAGAAGAAAAAAGACAACTTCAATGAAACTACAATCTACCTTAGACCCCATGGACTGCATGAGAGCAAGGAGCTGGTGCAGATCTTCAAGAAGCATATGGAATACCCCCATGGACTTTATGGAAAAAAACATATTTAAGTAGAATGGTAAAAATCTGAACTACCTATCGAACATAAAACATACTAGATAAACCATAACATATTACAAATTCAAAATGACAAATACAGATAACTTGCAGTCCAAATATTATACAATTGCACATCAGTTTGGACTGCTAGATTACTGCTTATAGCCTGCAAATTTAAGCAGATATCTAAATTTGATGGTCCATCAGCAGTCCAACAACAACATTATTAGGTGTAAAATGTAAGTTAACTCTAATATTGTTAACAGAGGCATATTAGGCAAAATTGATATAAAAAAAAAACTTAACAAATACATGCATAAATAAGCAAAAAGAGAAAAAAAAGGAGTTGCCTAACTAGCTCACATACTAGTACCAAAACTATTGTTAATACTACTAATGCTTGCTACTTGGTACTAGTACAACTACTTGCTAATTTCCATGGACGGCCTAGAGGAGGAAAAACTACTTTATATGCTAAGTCTCTTCGAAGAGTGACAATTGTTGACACTGAATAGTTTGCATATAGTTTAAGGGATAGCAAGAACTAGCTTCGAAGAGTGACAATTATTGATACTGAATAGTTTGCATATAGTTTAAGGGATAGCATGTAGCAGAGATACATAAGCCATTGAAATTACACCTTAGAAATAGCACATATGAAGAGACAACTGGAATTAGACCCGAGGTATCTGTCTTAGCCCATTAAGCTCATCCTGAGCAGTGAGCACCACTGGTCTACAGCTACAGACTACTCATCCATCGACATCTCTCATCCACTCTTCTTCCCAAATGTGACAACTTCACCATTGTTAGGTCAAGATGTGCTACCCCACCAATGATAGGTCAAGGTGACCACAAATATATGAATTAAAACAATTGAAAAAGGACACCACACAAGAGCTACATAAATATAGACATGAATCAAGCTCAAAAATTATATAGAGTAGCACCACAAAAAAATAGCCAAACACATCCTAATCTTAGAAGCATGCATGGATTACCACAAAAAAGAGCTAATACTGCCCCTCAAATTCGAAGATTTTGCTAAAATAACCTAAAATCCAAACAAATAAACAACAAAAAAGAGCAGATCTAACGACATAGGAGCCTTAAATCACCACACAAACATGCATCACATACATCTAACAAAACGTACACGCAAAACACTGAACACTGACCTCAAAGTCTGCAGTAGAAAATTCCTCGCGATCACCTCGCCGGTCGCCGCAAAGCATTCAATCGCTGCCAGGAACCACCGCATGTCGTCAACTCACCCCTCCCCCGCATAGAGACCTCACCACCCCTTCAAGCTCTTGGTCTCTCCACTCGGTCCTCATAGTTGGTCGTCGCCTAGCTTAGATCCAGATGGATCTGAGTGGCACCGCCTCGGAGGTGAGCACGGATGCGGGCGAGGACGATGCTAGGGAAAGCAGGACGACGCTGGGAGAGCATCGGGGAGGATGACACTGGGGCGAGTGTTGGGGTCTCGGGGAGGATGGGGTGGACGAGGAATCGGGGATTGAGAGTGGGTGACGCGAGACACGGAGACAGCGAGTGAGTTGTAACGGGTTGGGTTTTGACGTTTCATACGAGCCCAACAACCCAAACAGAAGCACGAATCTTGGCGCATATCCAAAGGCTGAAAAATCGACAAAATCAGGCGACTGTGCACTAGCAAAACTGATAATGCATTTGATGATAGAATGGTTTACTAATATATATGTAGTTTTTATTTTTTTTGTAACCTTGTAATTCCTTTAAATAATGGGAGTGTCTATACAACATGCGACTGATTTTTACTTGGAAATCAGTCACTTTTTGAACCATCAGATGGAGATCCAATGCCCTAGATATCACCCCTCCCCCTATATCCCCAACCTAATCTCACTTCCCACCCTCTCTCCCTCTCTCTCACCAATCACAGAGTGCATCAGTCGCAAGATGTATAGCAATTTCCTTAAATAATTTCACAGCATCTTTTTCATAAAGAAAAAAACATAGTAATGGAATTGCAAAGCAAGCAGAGTTGAAAATATATGGGAAACATAGGAATAGGTGTGTGGATGAATCATAGGAATATTTTAATATCAAATAACTGAGAAAATGAATTTACCATATGAGCAGGGAAGTTGGCGCCAGGGAGATGATGCAAGAGGCATCTGCTCCAGTAGCAAAGAAAAAGAAACGCACTATCTGGGAACGGAGACCGATGCAGGCAGACAAGGAGAAGAAGAAAACAGTACCAGAAGACAAAGAAGCTGGTCACATTGCTAATGCTGAGCCGGCTTCTGATATTGCAAATGATGCTATGGCTAGGAGAGCTGCGTCTATGAACTCCCCCTACTGCCTTCGTTCGCATAATCGAGCCAAAGGCACCAATGGAGGAGGGGCGAATAGCGCAAGAACTGAGCAACGAGTTAACCAACCTAGGAGGAAAGTTAGCACCATGGAGGTAATACAAGATGCATCTACTCTAGCAGCAAAGAAAGAGAATCCTGTTGTCCCAGAACAGAGGCTGATGCAGGCAGACAAGGAGAATAAGAAAGCACTCCACGAAGAAAAAGAAGCTAGTTACATTGCAAATGCGGAGACGGCTTCTGATATTGCAAATGATGCTATGGTCAAGAGAGCTAAGCCTACCAACTCCCCCGACTACCTTCGTTCGCATAGTCGAGCGAAAGAAACTAATGGAGAGGCGAGCGGCACAAGAGCTGAGAAACAAGTTAACCAGCCGAGCAGGGAAGTTAGCACCACAGTGATGATACAAGATGTCTCTACTCTAGTAGCAAAGAAACAGAACTGTGCTATCCCTGAACAGAGGCTGATTCTGGCAGACAAGGAGAAGAAGAAAGCAGTTCCAGATGACAAAGAAGCTGGTCACATTGCAAATGCTGAGCCGGCTTCTAAGAATGCAAAGGATGCTATGGCCAAGAGATCTGTCTCTACTAACTCCCCCTATTTCCTTCGTTCCCATAGTCGGGCGAAAGGCACTCATCGAGGAGACACGAGTGGCGCAAGAGTTGAGAAAAAAGTTAACGACCTAAGCCAGGAAGTTAGAACCATAGTGATGATACAAGATGCCTCTACTCTAGCAGCAAAGAAAGAGAATTGTGATGTTCCTGAACAGAGGCTGATGCAGGAAGACAACCAGAAGAAGAAAGCTGTTATAGAAGACAAACAAGCTGGTCACATTGCAAATGTTGAGCCGGCTTCTGATATTGCAAATGATGCTATGGCCAAGAGATCCGTGTCTACCAACTGCCTCTACTACCTTCGTTCGCATAGTCAAGCGAAAGGCACTAATGGAGGAGAGGCGAGTGGCGCAAGCGCTGATAAACGAGTTAACCAGCCGAGCAAGGAAGGAAGCACCACAGTGATGATACAAGATGCCTCTACTCTAGCAGCAAAGAAAGTGAACTGTACAGTCCCTGAACAGAGGCTGATGCAGGAAGACAACGACACGAAGAAAGCCGTTCCAGAAGACGAAGAAGCTGGTCACATTGCAAATGTTGAGCCGGCTTCTGATATTGCATATGATTCTATGGCCAAGAGAGCCGTGTCTACTAACTCCCCCGACTACCTTCGTTCGCATAGTCAAGCGGAAGGCACTAATGGAGGAGAGGCGAGTGGCGCAAGAGCTCAGAAACGAGTTAACCAGCCGAGCAAGGAAGTTAGCACCACAGTGATTATACAATATGACTCTACTGTAGCCGCAAATAGAGAGAACCGTACTGTCCCTGAACAGAGGTTGATGCAGGTAAACAAGGAGGAGAAGAAAGCAGTTCCAGACAAAACTGCTGGTCACATTGCAAATGCTGAACTGGCTTCTGACATTGCAAATGATGTTGTCGCCAGGAGACCTGTATCTACCAACTCCCGCTATATCCTTGGTTCCCATAGTCAGACAAATGGCGCGAATGGAGAAGAGGCGAGTGGCGCAAGAGCTGAGCATGGTTTTTACCAGTTGAGCAAGGAAATTGGTACCAGGGATATCATCCAAAAGGCCTCTGTCATCCAAGAGGCCTCTGCACAACCAGTAAACAAAAATAGGCGCACTGTCCAGCGACGGAGAACAATGCAGACAGACAAGGAGAAGGAAGCAGTAACAGTAGACAACACAGTTGGTCTCATTGCAAATGTTGTTCCTACTTCTGATGTTGCAAATGTTGATGTGGCCAGAAAAGTCGTGTCTACCAACACCCTCTACTACCTTCACTCATATAGTCGGGTGAAAAGCGCGAATGAAGAGACGAGCGGTGCAAGAACTGAGCAAGGAGTTTACCAACCGAACAGGGAAGTTGGTACTCGGCAGATGATACAAGAGGCCTCAGCTGCTCGAGCAGCAGAGAAAGCAATGTTGGTTGAAAGAATCAAGGCGCTCAAGGAAGAGATCACCGCGTTGAGTCCTGGAGCATCGAGTAAGAAATAAACAGAACAGGGTCCATCTGGAAACATCAAGTAATGTTCATAGTTGTGGCGCAGCTCCTTCTGTCGTGTAAGACTTTTAAATGATGTGAGTTCTCGGGTTTTAGCTTTTGTACCTGGCCGGCATGTTAACTTGCTGGTGTTTGTTTGAAATTGAGTTTCAGCTTCATACCAACTGAAATGTAGAAACCTTTGAACTAGTTGTTTGATGATTGAATTACATGGCACTTGTTTCTCTGATGTGTGATGGGTATCTAGTATAGTAGTTTTTTCCATGTACATTCAGGGACCTTCAGAAGTTTCAAATTTACATCAGATATATGTGTTGAGATAGTAGCAGTAGTTCGTAGGTATCTGGGCTGCCAGTAGGCGTGTAACAAGGACAGAAATCCATGTTTCAAGTTCCAAAAATATTTGAAGTACTAAGAGAAGTGATAAAAAAAAAAGAACTGTCTAATAAACACGTGACTGTTTTAATGAGTGCAAAACAGTCACATTGTAAACCGTTAGATGAAGACCGGATGTCCCCACTGCCTTCCAGATTTTATTGAGCAGATTTGTCTTAACGGGTCGAATTTACCTTAACGGGCTGAACGAGGGATTTGTTGAGAGGCATTTTATTATCATTTTTGGGCCCATTTTTGTCATCACAAATTACAAATAAAGAAACCTTCGGTGGGTTTAATATCAGTCAAGGCCCATGAAGGCAGAAAAGGCCAACAAAAAAATCACGTATGTTGGCAGCCAAGAAAGAACAAAAAACACAAAATAAAATAGAACAATTCCATGAACAAAAGAGGAACAAAAAAGTAAGGTCAAAAAATTCCAGAAGAGCAGACTCATGGAAGAAGCAGAATATCGGTTGTATTTTGTTGAGGCAGAGAACCAGACGAACGAGGGATTTGGTGAGAGGCCTTTTATTACCATTTTTGGGCCCATTTTTGTCACCACAAATTACAAATAAAAAACAGTGTTACCTATTATCTAAAAAATAAACAATGTTACCTAACTACTGGTGAACTTACAATAAAAAATAAAATCAATTCAACTAGAGGATAGTTAACCTGATTGCCTAACTACTAATGAACCCTATAAAAAAAAGAAAACTCATCTATAATAAACCCTACAATCTGCCTACTAGTGAACCCTACAAAAAAATGTATCAACTATAATATAGACATTACAGTTGCTGGATTTTGTCCTACTTTTGCTGAATTTTGTCCTCCTTGATGAAATCAGAATGTACGAAGCGATTGAGATCCATCTCTCTACTTGCATTTAATCATAATCTGCATGATGAAAACATTCTTTCTTAGTAGCTGAATGAGTGATCTGATTGACCTGCAATAACTAGATTTATTGAAAAGCTCAATATCAGAACCATGCTCTGAAAAATAAATAAGAATAGAGTAGTAGAAAACACTACATGCTAACTGAAAACAGTGATCTAACTTATGCAGAAGTTGTTGTTTACTTATTCAGTTTGAATCACAAAATAATTATGATATCTCAATCCTTGTCGAGTAACTAAACTGTACTAAACTGTACTAGGATACAGTATACCAACATGATAGCATGATTACATCCCTAGAAGTGAACACTGCACTAGGATACAATCATCTAATGACAGTATACATGATTACAGTATGTATAGAATTTTTTTCCAAAAAAACATTCATCTAATCACAGTATATGTAACACCCTGGCTATTTGGAAGCCAAAATGTTACCGAAAGAATTTAACAAACAGTCATATAGCGGGATAATTTAAACAATGTCTCATCTAATGGGTATAAACAGGTCAACATATAACATAACAAATGCAAGAATATAATCTAACTCCAACGACAGTTCACAAACTTCAACTATTCAAGTCTACTGAATCCACTAAGATAATTATATCAAAGAAGTAATCAAGGATCACAAGCAGTTATTTAATCAACCATAATATTGAGAAAGATATTATCCATCATCAACCTCTATTTATTACAATTCATCACTTAACGAATGAAAGACAGGAACAAAATTATATTATTGAAACTTGAATATTGTAAAGTGAATGAATTATGTGTGTCTACTCCCTCCCATGAATGCCATCAACAACGATCACCTAGAACAAACAAACAAAGGCAAGAATGAGTCCAAGACTCAGCAAGTTCAAAGAATAATTGGAACTCCACTGAATATGAACAATACAGTATCATTAAGGATATGAACATAGAACTGAAAAAAAACATATGAATGAATGGAATGAATAAACTATACTTCTGCTTATACCGGTATAGCTAGTGACACACCCGTCGGTATTCACTTAGGCCTGCACTTAACAAAATGAGGGGATCCAAGGCCCGTATGAAGAACGTTTCATACAGGGATCTAAATCTGCTCACATTGAAATGGTGGGTCTTACGTGCCCATACTGGAAGAAACATGAACAAATGAATGAATGGGATGAAATATGAATAATGAAAGACATCCTTTCTTTCAACATGGATTAACGGATATGAAAGGAACATGAAGCATTGAATGTAATCTGGGTCATAGAAATAACAGTATGAATACAAGCACTCAGCATTCATCAACATTAAGAATTACAATGTACTTGCCTTTCGCTCTACGAATCGTTATGAGGCAAGACAGAAGCTGCTACATTCGAAATTCCCCATTCTACACAAATTAAATACTTGAATAAGGAACCACGTGAACAGAACATCGCTTGAAACTTCTAATCGCAGCATCCTAACTCAAGGATCACAAAGTCGATCTACTCACATAAACCGACAGTCTAGCAGGACTACAATCTGGACAGCAAGTACAAAATAAATCATAACTAATGATCTAAGACTCGAAATGGTGTTCTCTTAGATCCTATGGAAATATAAAAATACCCTACACAAAAGTCTAGTTGGCAGGATCTCCCAAATCGGCCAAAAACCTACGTCAATAATCCTCTGAAAGTCAAACATCGAATCTGTCTGACAGAACTACATATTAGTAGAGAAATAATCATATCTTTTGTTATACAACTCCAAATTGAATGATCCTTATCATTCTGGAAAGGTTAACAGAAAAGCTACAACAACCTAGCTGGGTGAAAACCCTGAATGTGACCTTAACTTAATCAAAACTTAATAGACAAATTGACAGTTAAATCACGCCACGATTCTGGACAGTAGGAATGAATCTATCATATCTTTTAAACCGTAAATCAGAATTGAGTGTTCTTGGCGGCTACTGAAAGCTAAGAACAATTCGCATATATCTCTAGGAGATGGAAATCTCAAATTCGGCTTCTAAGAATCCGAAATCACTGTGCAACGTTCTGGATAGAACCGAACTACGATCAGTAAGAATTCGATCCAACAATCCTAATCGAAATCGCATCTACTACTAATCAAACAGTGAAGAATGACATCTGTTACCCTTGTAGAACCCCAGGAAGATGATGGACAAAACCCACGAAGAAGATCTTCTCCCTCTTCTCGTGTTTCCCCACTTCTCCCTTCTCTTGTCTTCCTCCTTGTGGTCGACTACTGCGAGAGAAACCTCCGGAGATGGCAGCAATGGAGGGCTCGATCTTGAGGAATGGAGAGGGAGGCGCCAAGGGTGAGAAGGGGGCAGGGAAGGTGGCGGCCATGGGAGGAAGAGGGGTGGCGGCTTGGGTGGAAAAGGGGAGGGAGGAGGAGGTTTGGGCTAGGGTTAAGGGGAGAAGGGGGTGGTTTGGGCCATGGGCCTTTGGGGTGCCTCCCCCCCTTTGCTGGCCCGCTTCATGGCTGGCCACAAAGTGGCCCTAGCTTGGGCCGGAGGCCCAAGTTCCCAATTTCCAATGAAATCCCTGAATTTATTTTAATTTCCCTCTCCTGAACAAGTTTCTCTCTTAACGAAATCTAGGATATTACATTCTACCTCCCTTAACAGGATTCGACCCCGAATCTACTCACTGACCTTCCCGAAAGAAAACTGCGACTGGAATGAAACAACGACAAACATGCTCCCATTGCGAACAAATCTGAATATTGTTCGCACAATCGACTTCATCTCCCCAAGTGGCCTCTCTCTCGAACGGATGAAACCACAACACAAGGATGTAAAACGATGTCTGCCCTAACACTCAACCCGACCTTTCCAAGTACACTCATCATAAGAGGATCGAAGGTAAGTCCCTACTCATTGGTCAACGTCTTTAATGAAATTCTAAGCTTTGAATGGCTCAGTTACTCTCTCAGCACCAGAACATACCAGACGTTGCGTTCTTCGCGTATGGACCCGAGACGGTCAAAGCGATACACCAACTTCCTAATTTCTGTAACTATTGGAAACGAACGAATGTACCTGGGCCAAATCTCCCCTTTGGTACGAAAGCACACAACATGCTCAAAATCGAACTCTTCATCAAACAAGGGGCACCTTCCTTAATCAAGAATTCACAACAGAACTCGTTCTTAAACAACTATTTTACAAAGAGAATCCAACTGAAAATAAAGAGTTCTCATCGCAACCACGTAATGCCAACTCTCCACCAAAAGGATCAAATCCTAAAAGTGACAATTCACTATGAAAACAATTCCACTTTCTAAATAGGCAGTTTATGAATAAACACCACGAAAGCCAAAGGAGAAATCAGTCGAATGCCCAAACCAAATACTTCTTTTGGTTTGCCTAAATTGGAAAAAAAATCAAACATGCTAACACCGCGCCAACTCAAATTGCGGATGACATTAGTCAACAACACAAAACTCAAACGAGAATCAAGAAAACGCTTCACTACCCGAGGAAACATCATTTTTCTTAGTTTGTCTTTTAGGAATAAAACTTCTCTCGAACCTTAGAATTCGAATTCATCGCATACCACACGAGCTCAAACCTCTTACATCATCTACACCATTGTGGAGAGGCTCTATTGATCCCACCGTACACTCTAGACAACTCTTTCTACTAACAAAATTAATTTGACAGTAGGCACCCAAAGCACCTCAAAATAGATCCCACGCAATCACATCACCTGCAACTTTCAAGAATAACAACTTAAAATCCTTAGTACACACGCTCAAGTACTACATCAGAAGGGTTCTATCAATGATCATTCCACTGCTCAGGAAACGCCATTATTCTATTTTCTCTACACACAATCATCGGGCGACCAAAGGTCTAGCGTAAAAATACAAAGCCCAGATTTAACCTCCAAGACCTCTACAACGAATTTCTCGTATAACAGATAGTGAAATCATCGAATTAAATCTCTAACAACCCCAAAATTCTAACATACTCACTCATTGACTTCATCAGAAATAACAAACACAATCTCGTAAGACTATCCAATTGCGTTACTCTATAAAATTTATCAAGGTTTCCACACCTTCGATAATCCCCAACATTTCAACATGAACTGAAGTTCTGGAATTCCACTATACCATAGGTTCTACTCAGTCGTAATACTATTCAGATGTACTTCGAAGCCAAACATTCCATGTGAATCAAATTTCCTCCAAGAGGTACAGATCAATACCAATTCATCTTCTACTACTCCTCCAATAGCTTGGTAGCAAAATCTCACCATTACAATTTCTTATGCACCACCAACAGTTGCCAAAATTACACTTTGTAAAACTTTGCAACACAAAACTGTTGGTCATTTCTCAAAAGAAAGAGACGAACAAGGACAAGTTTCCTCACATAGGAAAACGTTGCTCCTCATAGCGAGCATGGAAACAAAAGAATTATTCTGAGAATGGTAATCTTGAAAAACAAAAGTTGAGTTCGCAGTTGAGGGCACACATACTTCAAAAGGGAATAGCAAATAACAGCCAATAAGAAAAAGACATTGCGATTGAAACTCAACATCTCTTGAGTAGAAAGTTTAGGAACGATTCTGTGGATATCATGGGGATATGCTCATGATCTTAGGATGATGTGACAATTGGCAATGACGTTGAAGGTTTGCGGAAACACGCGTTTTTCGGTAAAGTTCAGTTCCTATCAGGCTTCAGGCGGTCAGACCGGCCTTGTGGCGGTCAGACCAGCCACCTCTGGTGGTCCGACCGGTTTTTGCTTCGGGCGTAAGGGTTGGCGGTCCGACCGGCCAATGGTTGTGATCCGACCGGCCAAGGGAGCGGTCCGACCGCCATCTTTGGCGGTCTGACCGGTTTTGACTTAAGTTGCTGGCTTTCTTAGCAGCAATGTGTTGGTTGTTAGGTCAATCTCATGGGTTTCAGTGCATATGTGTTGCATGATGCATGTTTTGACTAACGTGGGTCAAGTTGTGAAGAACTTGTTCCCGGATTCGATTTGCTTGTCTATTGTTGTGCAGATTGCTTGGTGGTCAACGACGGTCAACGGCGAGGATGATCGGGACTAGGCTTGGAGAGCTGTGGTTCAGAACGATCGACGATGTCGGGTGAAGTCATTGGACTCAAGCATGGTGCAAGATGGACAAAGGTGACCGAACGGGCAGTTTAGTGCGACTGGTTCATCAAGCGGTGCGGGGGTCGGTGCAAGTGCCATGGTGGTTTCGGTGGGAGACGGATGGGAGAGACTTGCCGACATGATGAGAGCCGCTGGATTAACCTACACGTGGCGGAGCATGCGACTGCTTCGCGAAGATTGGACCCTGTCTTTGAAGAAGGGCCGAGAAGGGGTATTTTGGTAATCTTACCAAATACCGCCTTGGTTACCTTTTGCCAACAAGCGGCGCAAGACGATGCGTGGAGAAGCAGATTAGGTCAAGAGAAGATGAAGACGTCGCTTTAAAATGCGTGCGTGTGTGACCCGTTTGTGTTGGGCCTTAACAAGAGCCCATTAGGGAAGCTCTTCTAGAAGGTCTAAGCCCCCACTATAAATAGAGGAGAGAGGTGGCTGCACCCCCTCAACCCTTTCATTGTGTTTGAAACCCTAGTTTGCTTAGGGAGGGGATTAGTGGAGGTTAGGGTTCTAGAGAGTTGGATTTGATTTCGTGCTCATGTATTGAGTCTTTGTCCTCCATTGATGGAGTGGCTATAAACCAATACCATATCAAATCAATCCAAAGAAAGTTCTCTCAAAGATGAGTCTATTTGCTTTCTTTCTCTCTATTTGGTGATTTGTGGTCTTTCTTTGATCCGTGAGTTTTTCGTTGATTTCTTGCCATGATCTAACTTGCTGCAACATGTGGAAACTCATCTAGGATCATCTTGATCATCAATCACCCACGAGGAAGTCTCTAGATCATATTTTGTTTTTGACTCGATTTTTGAACCACCTTCACTCAAATGGAGAAAGGTCTGAACTTTGGCAATGATCTTCACGATCGTTGCTTGGAATAGGTTTCGGACATCCTTGAGAAGGTGTGTGTGTCAAGTTTAATGAGGTTTGGACGCACGAATCAAAAGTTAGCTCAATTTGCGTTTTGGTTTTTCGGGCTGATTTCACTATTCATTGAACTAGAGGTCTGACCGCCTGTAGGAGAGGTCCGACCGCTAGGCCAACCGGTCTGACCGCCCCCGTGAGAGGTCAGACCGCCCGAGACTTGGTGTTTTGAGTTTGTGTTGCTTTTTCTTCGGGGTTTTGATTGGATTCAATACAAGTCTTCTGCTGTGCTTGATTGATTCATCTTCATAGCTTTCATAGCTATTAGAGTGAGATTTGTATTGAATTTTATTTGGGAGAAAAAGAGTTTGTGCTCCTATTCACCCCCTCTCTAGTCGCCTTTTCGGTCCAACAGATTCAAATAACCACAAGTTACAAACTTGACTCAAATACTCCTACTGCACTCTTTCCTTTTACACCGAAATCAATCCTTTAACTAGCAACACTTTGCCACAACAAAAAAGATAAGTGTAATATCCCGATTCTCATTAGTGAGTGCAATAAGATTAGATAAGAAATTAAGGGAATGAAAAGAGGAAAAAAATTCAGAATTTAGAGGGAAATGGGCTTCCAACCCAAAGTCAAGCGACAAGGGAAAATCAGTCCTTTTGGCCCATGGCCCATGGGGGATCTGGCCACCATCAAAAGGAGGGGAAACCCTAAATTTTTACTGTATCTATAGTGTTGCGCCGCTGCTACAGTGCCCTGTGCGCTACAGTACCTCCGCCTTAGCCCTCGCCGCCGTCTTGTTCTTGCGTGCTTTCGTCTAAGGGAGAAGAAGAGGAGGACGAAGAAGAAAGGAAGGAGAGGGAGAAGATCTTCTTTGTGGGGGTTGAACTTCATCTTCCAATGGTTCTACAAGGGTAATGCAAGGTGTTCTTCGTTGTTCTATTCTTATTAGATGCGAATTCGATTAGGTTCATTGGATCGAGTTGCTGTTGCTAGTAGTTCGGTTCTATTCAGAATGTTGCGTGGCTGATTTCATGTTCTTAAAGGCCGAATCAGAGGATCCCATCTCCTGGCGTTATGTGGGGTTCGTTCTTAACTTTCAGTGGACGTAAAGATCACTCAATTCTGAGTTACGGTTAAAACGTTATGATTAATTCTTTGCTGCTATCCCGAAATTCTGATGATAATTAGCAGTCATTGTAATTGTTAAAATATGACCTAGTTAGAAGATGATTAAGAAGTCTTTACCATAACGACTTTTGTAGATAATATCATTATCTTTCAGGATTGATAAAGAACACCCCATTTGGATTTGTAGAACAAACGTTATGCCCATTTCAAGTTGACTGTCCAAAATCCTAACGAGAATGAACTGTCAAGATGTCTTTTAAAATATGATCAAGTTAATGGCAAATTTAGGGCTTTCACCCAACTAGGTTATTGTAGGCCTGGGTCTTAGATTTTGATATTGATAAAAAACGCTAAGATTGGTTTATCCAATTAGAAGTTATGGCCATTTTCGTGTTGCTGCCCAGAAGTGTCGGGCAGTTCTGTCAGAGGGTGTTCATGGGTCTTTTGGGGTTAGGTATATTCAGAATTTGGGATTTCCATCAACTAGGTTGTTGTAGATAATATCGTTACCTGTCAAAAAAAAACCTAAGTTTACTTTTTTACTAATTTCAGAGAAAAAGTTATGTCAATTTTAGTATTGCTGCCCATTATGGTTTCCTGCTGGAATGTAGTTCAATTTGAGTAAAAATGTGTAATTAAACATTGGGGACTGGGGTTATGAGTTACGGAGCGTTCTTGTAACACCCCAGCCCGACATGAGCCTGGAATGCTATTAAACTAACATTAAATAATTCTAAACCAAGGCAAACTACCAAATTTCGACAGAACCTCCCTTGTAAAGTTAACTACGGAGGTTCCAACACATAGATGAATCATAAATAAATAAAACGACAACCAGAATCATCATTAGGTATTCAAAGTATGCTAAGCAACTAGTATATCCAAAGAAATCTGAAGTACACTACTCATCATTATTACACTTAACCCATTGCATGAGACATAATCATAATAAATCATTTAAGCAACTCGCTCATTTATTTAAGCATGGTCTGAAGTTTATTCAACTTTAGATGGTTCATGGTAGTGTGTGTGTGAACATTAAGCTACTCCCTCCCATGCATGTCGTCCTTGGATTGGGTACCTAAAACAACAAGAAAGCAAGAGTGAGTCCACAGACTCACAAGTACATAAATAAAAGACACATGATTGAACTGTAACATCAAGCATCCACATTTAGAGCACATCATTAAATCATGCCACATGCATATGCAATGCTCAAGGATTCCTTTTCTTTATCTCTTTTGCATTTTACCGGTAATGCAAAGTATGCAACCGTCATTGCATACCCATGCATGTCTTGCGCACGCACGAGGACCAATTGCCCAATACTCGCAAGTATTGGGGACCTCAAGCCCACACTCCACAAGTGTGGGGATCTCAAGCCCATCACATTCATGACGGGACCTCAAAGATGTGCATGCTTGGTCATCACAAGACCAGCCTCAACATGATATCAATATGCATATGCACCATCTCTTTTCATTATCAAGCACCAATGGCAGTAACAATGTTCATGAATAAAGGCAATAACGATATTCATGAATAAAGGCGATAACAAAATTCATGAAGAAATGCAATAACAATATTCATGAATAAAGGCAATAACAACATTCATGAATGAAGGCAATAACAACATTCATGAATAACGGCAATAACAACATTCATGAATGAAGGCAATAACAACATTCATGAATAAAGCATATCCATACTTTGATCACTCACCACTTTTATTATGCACACTTATCAGCAGCCATACGTCATTAACAAGCATCAAACCCGCATTCATGTCCAAGCAATCACAAACAAGGTACAAACGATGCACTTGCCTTAACCGCGTGAGAACGGAGGATGCGAAGAAGACGCTGCCTCCGGGACCAATCCACCACCTAAAATTCATTTAAAAGCATACTAAGCCAATGGTAATGGACCGAACAAACAATATAAGCAACCACAATCTAGCAATAGCTTGTAACGCGACCCCGACTCCAAATTCCTAAAAGCTGATCTGTCACCTCTGTAACCAGTCATGTTCTAAAATTCGTATCTTTGAGTACAGGAGTCCAAATGAGGTTTTCTTAGACTTAATTTAAAGGTTATAAAATTACCCAACTAAACCTAGTTGGTGGGCCTTCCTGATTCGGCCATCTAATATCCCTTTTATGCTGATTAACAAAACATCGATTTCACGTCAGGTTCTCTAGACAGTACACTAAAACAATCATAACTTCCAGCTCGTTTGTCCAAATATCGCGTTCTTGGGCTTCCTTGAAAGCTACGACAATTATATACAACTTTCGTTATACTGAGATCCTCTAATTCT
Organism: Ampelocalamus luodianensis; assembly: GCA_036346255.1. NCBI lineage: Eukaryota > Viridiplantae > Streptophyta > Magnoliopsida > Poales > Poaceae > Ampelocalamus > Ampelocalamus luodianensis. Next base: position 21,502,675 of record CM070635.1, read on the forward strand.
CCCTTTAACTGATCTCTAAAGTCAGATTACTAAAACCTGTTAGAATACTGACAGATTCGCAGAACAATCACACTAATAAATTCATAACTTTTGCTACAGAGGTCCAAATAATACGATCTAGCACTTCATCGAAATCTATTGACGTCTTCTACAACTCTCTAGGAGAAGCCCAAGACCGAATCCGCACTTAACTATATCAAAACGTCTGTCTAACGCGATCTGTCCTGAGGAGACACAAATACCGACATTGCTACAACAATCAAATAGGCATCTATTCGGGGGGGCAAACCGGGGTTACCCTTGACGAACCGCTGTAGACCGTGATGCAATCCGTGAATCTTCCCCTTCCCTCTCTTCTTCCCTTCTCCTTTCTTCCTTCTTCTTTTTTTCTTGGCCGCCACCACAATGAAGAGGCATCGGAGGAGAGGGCACCACCATGGAGGAGATGGGTTGCTACAGATGCCGTGCTACTGGTGGCGCGCGCAGATGCTAGCACCCTAGGGTTCCCCCTCCTTCTTTAGTTGGTTTCTGGTTTCCTCATGGGCCATGGGCCACTAAGCTGTTTTCCTCCACTTGACTATGGGTTGTGTGGCCCATTACTCTCTCAATTTCGATTTTTTCCCTTTTAATTATCTTAATTCCCTCTCTAATTTTTTTTATTACATCCACTAACGACAAACGGGATATTACAGTTCTGTCTTGATGTCGTGGTTCTTATTGAGTAAATTAATGGTGTGGGAGGTGAGGCTTCGAGGTTATCGACATCGTCTTTGCCTCATAACGCATCGCATCGCGAAAGGCAAGTACATCGACAAGCATATGATTTGTGAATAATGAATGCCTATTGTTCGTGTTGTATTTTCATTTGATATGTGACAAGCTTCAATGATATGTTATTTTCATATGTGAAATCCACATGTTTGGAGATGATGTTAGTCATTATTCATAAGTTCATTCATGCATTCATTTTCAAGTTCCGTCCACGGGAGTGGAGTTCCATGGGAGTGGAGTCTAAAGTCCCATCAATTCCAGTATAGGCATGTGAGTCCCACCATTGCAATGTGGGCAGTTTTGGACACCCGTATGAAACATTCTTCATACGGTAATTTGGATCCCCGTATTTTGTTAAATACGGGCTTAAGTGAACACCGACGGGTGTGTTACTAGCTATACCGGTATAAGCAGGAGTGCAGTCCATTCAATTCAAAAGATCCATTCATTCATTAAACATTCAGTGATATGTTCATATTATTTAACGTTGTGGTCTTGTTCATATCTGTTGTATGTTTAATTATCCATTGTACTTGCTAAGTCTCAAACTCACTCTTGCTTTGTTTGTTTATTTTAGGTAATCATTGAGGATGACTCTATTGGGAGGGAGTAAACATGTACTATTCACTCATTCACCGTATTCCAGTTTCAATAATAAGACTTGATTCTACCTTTCATACGTTTAGTGATGAACTGTAATAAATGAAGTTAAATATGGTTGATTATTTCTACCTGTGATACTTGGTCATCCCTTTTAATATGCTAGAATGGATTTATTCTTTATTCCTATCACTGTTCTATTAAATTTGGAACTCCTAAAGTCCTTAGATGAGTATGGCTTAAACCCTCTGCTTTATGGTTGTATGTTAGATTATTTAGGTAACATGTTGGCTTTCAAATAGCCGAGGTGTTACAATAAGATCTTTAGTCCAAACCACAAGAACCAAATAAAATTCTTCAACACGTCATATTTGCTCGGAATAATTCAACTACACAAGAAACATGGGATCCAAATGATCTCAGCCACCAAACTCAAAACATTTTCATTTACGGTATTTCACGAAAAGCAAGCAGATTTTTTTCTCTTAAAGGAACCAACATAATTTTCTTTGATTGCAGCCTCACAATGCCAACTCAGACCAAAGAGCCTTTAAGATTAAATCACACGAATCTCTTAAGAAGCAATAGGACAATCCAATACCTCAATTTATTTAAAATAATTTCAGCTACCAGATGATTCATAAGCTCCAAAATATCACAAAAGCTAAACTTGAAATATTCTCATCTGAACGATATCACCAAAGGCGATCAAATTACTAAAAGTATAAACATCAATATCACAACAACAATTAGAAAACACTTTGAAACACCCACGTGAAAAGAATGGGTTGATTCTTTCTCAAAAGATGAGGCAAATGAAAACGATTTTCACCAACAAGAAAATCATTTACCACTCGTAATGAACACAGGACCAAGGGGAAAACCAATTAAGCAATGAACTCGTAGAACATAAGTGGAGTTCACAGTTGAAAGCATAGGCCTCACAAGAAGAAAATATCGAACCTTAACAGATAAAAACAAACAAGCATTCAAGATCAAAGCACTTGCATCACTAAAGAACCATTATAACTTTGCAACATATCGCTTTATTCAACAAACTTCGTTTACCACATAAAGCTTGAACCCCCAAAAGATCATGAACGCAAAACTTGAAATATGATCATTTAAGAAATATCACGAAAGGCGATCAAATTTCTTTCTCTATAAAAGAATCAACATTACCCTCACATTACTGAACATTTATTAAGATCAATAACATACATTCCTGGTAACATTCAATTTACCTTACTATCACATCAATAAATTTTCTAAAAGAAACATGACAAATTGTGTCATAGAAATCTCCAGCATCATATGGGATTGTAGTAACAACTTATTCTAGAAAAGAAACCTAGTGAAAGCCACAAAGCTGAATCAAACCTCTTTTTAATAAGCTCACTCTAGTACAAGACAATATCATAAAACACACCAGATTAAATCACTTATTAGATTTCACTCATTTACCCTTACTAATGCTCAACGTCAGTATAACATACACTAACAGCACTCTAACCATTACTTCTAACAACAGATGATTATCTAATCATGGAAACATTCATAGTCATACCTTTGTTTAGAAATTGGAATGAAATATATTTAAACTTCAGCAATGGAATATTTATAGGACAATGTTTTGTAAGTCCATACAACAACCCTCATCCATTTCTTCATACATATAACAACAATTTAGCATGGCAAAAAAACAGGTGAATCTAGCATTTGTACAATTTCTTCAGGTATCCAAATAGAAGACATATTCAAGGTTAATACTTACCAAGGCAAAGATAACTTCACTTTTGAAGACATTAACTAAGAATCATTGGTTTGCACCAAGATACTAACCCAATCTGATAACTCCTACCATACCAAATAATTCTTTTAATTAAAACCTCTTAGATAAATATGACAATACTATTGGAAATATGCCCTAGAGGCAATCATAGAGATGATTATATTACATTATGTTCATAACATTGGATAATGTGTTATCTTGTTCCTAGAATTATATCGTTAATATTTATCATCAAGTATGTGACTTGATTGTGAAACTATGTATTTCTGCGATAATTATTCTTAAACGTTCCCTGGTCGAAAACATATGAGGACACATATGAATAGACTAGCATACGTATTGGTTGATGACCATGTTTCACGGGTCATAGATATGGAGATATCAAACCAATAATATGGACACATGTTAGAGAACATGGTGTTGGATAAGACCCACCTTGAGACACTATTGAGATTGTTATGATTCTATGTGTCGTTAGTTGGTCTCAAGTAATGATGATGTATAATCCTTAGACCTGAGATCAGCATGGTTTCGTACATGTGTAATGACACTCTTAGGGGTTACCAAACGCTACTCCGTAACTAGGTAGTTATAAAGTTAGCTTTCGGGTATGCTATGAAACATGCGGAGGAATATGACTGGTCAGATATGGGATTTGCCCCTCCTAACATAACAGGAGAGATGTGATGAGGATATCCCTACTACTTATGAGGTTATTCGTGAAGCAGGAGCTAAACTTCTCAAACAACAGGTGCATTTGTTTCTTAATGAATTTCCTTTTGTTGCCAATGAGAATTGGTTACTACCTAAAGCAATACTTGGTGCATTCTCAGGTTTGACAAATTTAAAGACTTTAGAACCGAGAGGGAGGAGAGGGAGGCCGGGAACAAATTCATGGAGGAGAAACACATGCGCCAACAAGGAGAAGAAACCCATGTGGCCAACGAGAGGGAACGTGCTCTCAGGATAAAACCCTAGCACATGCGGGCGGTCAAGAAAGACATATGGTGACATGGCAACAAGGGTTACATTGGCATAAAAAGAAGCATCAAGTGCATCGAACAAATTCGCGCAAGCTAAGAGAAGGAAAGCTCACAATACAAGGGAAACCGAGAGAGAGACTAGTTTAAATTTCCAAATTAAAGTAGGGCGTTTTTGAATCGGATCACTGTTCACGTGAGCGATGTCGGACTCGGATTCTTGTAGTGGTGAATAGTGTCGGACTCGGATTATTGTAGCACCCGATTCATTGTTCATCCGAGTTTTGTGCTTGCATGGGAGGCTATATAAACCCCATGGCGCACCATAGAGGTAGACCAGTTTATGCATAAGATTGAAACATAGCTATTGCTTGTTCTTTCGACACGAGTTCATGCGAGGACTTTGAGAGAAATTAGGCGATCCATTGTTTGTTCTCGCAACTCGGGTCAAGCCGTCGTTCCATTGGGAATTGGGGACTTGGCGTTAAATGCGTTTGTGGTCTCGCGACGAACAACTACCCGGTGTGTTTTGGCGTATTCGAAGAGTTGAGGGTTTGTGCATTGGCGCGAGTGTTCATTAGCGACATCGTCTACTTCGCATCAACTATCCACGGTTCCTCACCGAGAAGATCGGGCCTCCCGTATCATATGGTATCGATTCTAGGTTTACTCGGTGAGAATTTCTTTACCGTAGTTAGATTCGTTTTCTATCCTATCGTCCAATAAACCGAAAATTGCAATACCAAAACCGTAGTTTAATCTGTTATTTCTTGTGCGTTTAGTTAAGTTTTCATCCATTAGAGTTTTTGTTTTAGTGTTGATCCATGTGTTCCTTTTGCATTGCTTAATCGTTGTGTTCACATAAACTGTACCAAATTGCTGATTGAACTCCTCAATTAGCACCCAAAAGAGATAGGCGATCGAAACACTTTGGGTTTCTTGAGCTTCACTTATATCCTTTCATCCTTGAGACTAGCTTTGTACATTGCACTAGGGCTGTTCTTTGGTTTATTTACGTTGTTGAATTGTGAGACTTGTGCAATCAAGAGGAGCAAACCCTATTTCGGCCATTGCAATAAGAAAAGAGGAAAAGGCGGTTACAAGAAAAAGCCACGGCTTGAAAAGGTATTAAAAAAACAAAAGATCAAACCCACAATTACAGTACCAAATTTTTTCCTTTCGGTTTCCTTAATAGCCGAAGGCGAAGAGCTTTGTTCATGCGGTTTTGAAAAAAAAACAAAAGGGTGGCGAAATTGGGAAGAGTAAACCTTAGTCCACAATTTCAGATTGTGTATTTAATCTATTTGAGCAATCTTGTGCCCTAACATTGATATCTTTGCAATTGGCTAGCGTCTCTCATAGTACTTGGTGCAAAAAGCGAGCTAGTTTTCATCTCAATTTTAGTTTGTCTCTCACTAGCTCATTCCTTTGTTTGCATTAAGTCACATTTATCTTTGTTTGTGCGTTCATACACTTCGCTTAAACCTTTTGGATCAGCACATAGGCAAAATACTCTAGCTTGGATCATTACTTAGCTTTACAATACCTTGAATATCAGTTGCATAGGATATACACATACTGTCCGAGCTCCACCTACACCCGTTTGTGTACTCCCTTGCTCTTGATTACGCTCATACATTACGGGTTAAGGTCGCTCATTGTCACAATCGTCGATTTGCCGTCCTTGATTCACTTTGGAGCAGTAAGCTTGTCTTGTGTTCGGGCGGTGAGTTGCGAGTGTAGAGAGCAAGTTTTTTTACTAACCCGGATATAATTTCGTTTGCTATTTGTGAGTTGTATCGATCGGTCATCGGAGAATCCACCGGTTACGTGGGCGGAGTATACACGTTGTGTGGGGCGCTACAAAAGCAACTTCATGATCGTGATAATGGTGTGCGCGATGAGCTCGGGTCCGTCGGATTGGATTGAACAACCTCGGAGAGGAGGTTACGCAACTACGCACGGACATCAACAACAACTTCTTGGAGTTGCACGCCATGTTCAATCAACCAAGCGTGCATCGTAAAGATTTTCACGATAAGCCCAAATTTTCTATCCTATATTTTCGGTCGCATGCGGATGTACAAGAATATCTCACTTGGGAGCTAGAAATTGATACTCTATTTGGATGCACAACTATACCAATGAGAGGAAGCTCTTACTTGCGTCTAGTGGCTTGGTGATTATGCCACACATTGGTGGGAGCAGTTTATTCGTAGCGTATGGAGCACCATGAATTGCCGATTATCACGTGGGAGCGGAAGCAACGACTTCAGGCACGTTTTGTACCTCGCCACTACAAGCGTTCTCTACTTGACAAGTTGACTTGTCCACGAAAAGGTTTAAATGCGCTAGTATATCACATGTGAAGCGGCCAGAGCATGGGGCATTCCCTTCGGTACATGTTTCGTGTAGTGTTGCCCCATTGCTTCATGAAGAGTTTGTGGTTCTTGTAATTGCTCAATTGTCGACCCACAATCTTTGGGGCGGGATGTATCCAAACCTATATGAGAATGAGTGCCACATAGCCAAATTGAGTGAGAATGATAAAGAGAGTGAGATGTGTGATTCCACCATATGTGAGGTTGAGAGCATCTCTATTGAGTGTGAGAAAGATGCACCAACGTAAAAGAGAGAAGTAGATGATAGTCAAAAATGAGTTGAAAGTTGAACAACGGCACCGTTGGGCGTGAAAGACGAGAAGATAACCACGGTGGGGATAGAGTGCTTGCGATCCAATGGTTTCATGATGATGATTTGATATCTACAACCACGGTGGGGGATAGAGTGCTTGCGATCCAATGGTTTCATGATGATGATTTGATATCTACAACACCTACAACAACCGAGGAGGATGGTAAAGGTACTTGATAATGGTGTTGAATTGCATACTCATCAAGAAGAGGTGCGTCTGAGTTCGATCTCTAGTGTTCCTTTGAATATTCCATGTTCTGAAATTTGTACGCTCAATTTACATAATGTGGAATTGATTACCCATAAGGGCGTTCTTACTAAAATATCTTTTGATGATCTTTTATACTATATCATGTTCGATGTTCATAGAGAGCTATCTAGTGTGATTGAGAATCTTGCTAAAGTTTCATGTTTAAAATCACTCGTTAGTCCTTATGCCTACACATATACATTCAATTTGATTGGAGATTATGGTGTAGATGACAAGTTCTATGTTTATCGAATATGCATTACTGTGATAATCTTGCTGATTTAAACTTGCATGTTTTGCGCAAACCATCTATTGAGAAATATCATGATCATTTTGAGATGGATTTTAATACAAGTGCCTATTGTTTAGAACGCAATATGATGCCTACTTGTTTCTCCTATACATGTAAACAACGTAGTCGAGTTGAAGCATGGAAGAAACTAAAATTTTCTCTCCAATATTTGAACAACTTGATCTAGTGGGTCCTCTTATATCTTGTCCATGTACTTACCAAAGTCGAGGACGATTTTTTCTCATGGGAGGGAGAATGATGTGGTGAAAGTATCACAATGTATATATCAAATACATCCTATGGCTGCTATGATCCTAATTATTTTGTGCGCAACAACGAGAATGTCACAACAATTGATGCATACATATACCACGTATATACGTTGTTCTTTTGTTTATTACACTTTCAACAAATCATCATGTGCTAGCGAAAGGAGTTTGGATGACAAATATATATACCATGCATATCGTTGTATTTTTGTCTAGCACATCTTGAGCTATCAAAAGCGAGGACGGCTTTTGAAGAAAGGAGGATGATGAGGATATCCTACTACTTATGAGGTTATTCGTGAGGCAGGAGCTAAACTTCTCAAACAACAGTGCATTTGTTTCTTAATGAATTTCCTTTTGTTGCCAATGAGAATTGGTTACTACCTAAACTAATACTTGGTGCATTCTCGGGTTTGACAAATTTAAAGACTTTAGAACCGAGAGGGAGAAGAGGGAGGCGGGAACAAATTCATGGAGGAGAAACACATGCGGCCAACAAGGAGAAGAAACCCATGTGGCCAACGAGAGGGAACGTGCTCGAGATAAAACCCTAGCACATGCGGGCGGTCAAGAAAGACATATGGTGACATGGCAACAAGGGTTACATTGGCATAAAAGAAGCATCAAGTGCATCGAACAAATTCGCGCAAGCTAAGAGAAGGAAAGCTCACAATACAAGGGAAACCGAGAGGAGACTAGTTTAAATTTCCAAATTAAAGTAGGGCGTTTTTGAATCGGATTACATTTTACGTGAATAGTAATCGGACTCAGTTCATGTGTGATGAAATGATGTCGGACTCGGATTCTGTAGCACTTGCGATTCTCTGTTCATCAGAGTTTTGTGCTTGCGTGGGAGGCTATATAAACCCCCATGGCGCACCATAGAAGTAGACCGGTTTATGCATAAGATTGAAACATAGCTATTGCTTGTTCTTTCGACACCAGAGTTCATGCGAGGACTTTGAGAGAGAATTAGGCGATCCATTATTTGTTCTGCAACTCAGGGTCAAGCCGTCGTTCCATTGGGAATTGGGGACTTGGCGTTCGTCGTTTGTGGTCTCGCGACGAACAACTACCCGGTGTGTTTTGGGCATATTCCGAAGAGTTGAGGGTTCGTGCATTGGCGCGAGTGTTCAGCTAGCGACATCGTCTACTTCGCATCAACTATCCACGGTTCCTCACTGAGAAGATCGGGCCTCCCCCGTATCAAGATGTCTCTTGGCCCCTCATTGTGGTCGAATAAAGAAAGTGCATGGCCATACCACTAGTGATCGAAGTGTCGACCACATGAAATTATTCGACACTTGATCGAGAAAGTTTTGAACAGTCCATGGATGACATTTTATCTCACCTGGAGTTCAACCAGATATCGTGAGGCAAAGGGAGAATACACAAGCAGTTCGTTCTGTTTGCGAAGTCGTAGACTGGCCGAAGTCATAGACTGGTCGAAGTCGTATGAAGATGCGACCTAGTCGTAGACTACTCGAACATAATCACCAACTGGTCGTAAGGAGTTGTAAACTGGTCGTAGTTAGGTATTAATTGGTCGTAAGGAGTTACGAACTGGCTGTAACTAATTATGAACTGGTCGTGACTAAGTACGAGCTGGTCGTAAGTGATAAAGACCTGGTCGTAGATTATATTGCATTAAGGTTCGTCCGATATATTCTGTGCGTATTCGGGAATCGTTATGTGCTGCTATGTACCACTGACGACTCGTGATCGGGATAGAGTTTCTAAGTCACAACCGATTACACACGAACCTATAGGGTCACACACTTAAAGGGCTAGGATTTGATTTGGATGGTGATTCAAATTCTTATAGGCCTTGAATTCCTAATAGGCCTCAAGTTCGGGACCCATTATGGATGCCTATATATAGAGGGGCGGTGGCATGGGGTAAGGTGATCAACCTTTCTGGAAGAAATCCTGAAACCCTAGGGCCGTGGTCCCACGAGTAAGACCGTGCCTTTGAGTCATGTCCGTAGAGTGACTCGTGAGAGGTTGGGACAAGTAATTAGGCGTAACACGTTAGTTACGTCAAGATGCGGTGGTCCCATAATTCCGAGAGAGAAACGATTTGGGAATTGGAGTCTCGCATGCGCGAGCAATATCAAGAGTTATTCACAATAGGTAGGTGGTTGTGTTGGTAAGCTTTAGCTGTGAATTTGTCTTTGACGTTAAACGTGTTGAGAATTCGGGTCGAATTCTGTTCAAGGGGGTAGAGTGTAATACCTCAAAAGTATGAGGAAGAGTTATCGGGAGAGAGTTATCTGAATTAAGAAAAGGACCAAATAGAAAATAGATAATTAAGCAGTTAAAGAGGGGGTTCTCAGCAAATTCGGGACAACCTGGGCTTGGGCTTTGGCCCATGTGGGCAGGTGGTGGCCGAACCATAGGGGGGGAGGCGCCACCCTCCCCCAAAACCCTATCCGCCACCCCCTTTCTCCCCTCTCCCCCTCCCTTGGCCGCAGCCCCCTCTCCTCCCCCTTGGCTAACCCCATCCCCTCTTCCCCCCTGTGCCTCCCCACTTCCAACAGCACCTCCTCCTCCATTGACGCCCCTTACTGCTGTCCGAGAAGCCGTTTCCCCGTTGTTGGTGTCGGGGAGGAAGAAGGAGGATCGTCCAGGAGATTGATTGGCCAAGAAGAAGAAGAGGAAAGGAGAAGGGAGAGATCGTGGACTGGGGTGGGCGTCCATCACGTTTGGCGGTGGTTCGTCAAGGGTAACCCCTGTTTTGCCCCGATTAGATGCATATTAAATTATTGTAGCAATGTCGGTATTATGACGCTCAAGATAGATTTCGTTAGACAGTCGTTTTGATGTAGTTAAGTGCGGATTCAGTCCTGGTAATCTCCTAGAGTATTGTAGAGGACGTCATCATCTTTCGATGAAGTGCTAGATCGCGTTATTCGGAGCTCTGTAGCACAAGTTATGAATTTTTTAGTGTGACTGTTCTGCAAATCTGTCGGTATTCTGAGAGGTTTTAGTAATCCGATTTAAGCGATCAGTTAAATGGAAAATTAGAAGAGCTCAATATAACAAAAGTTGTAGATAATTGTCGTAGCTTTCAGATAAGCTCAAGAACGCGAACTTTTGACAAACGTATTGAAAGTTATGGTAGTTTTAGTATACTGTCTAGAGAACCTGACGTGAAATTAGTGTTCTGTTAATTAGCTTGGTAGGGGGTATTAGATGGCCGAATCAGGGAGGCCCATCAACTAGTTTAGTTGGAGAAATTGATAACCTTTCAAGGAAGTCCAAGAATACCTCATTTGGACTCCTGTACAAAAAGCTATGAATTTTAGATTATGGCTGTCCACAGAGGGACATATCGATCTTTAGGAGTTGGAATTGGGAATGCGCTTGAGAGTATAGCGAGTGCGGTTGTGCTATTGGTTATGCTTTTGGTTCTGTATGATTGTCTTAGCATGCTTTATATTTATATTCAGGTGAGGGATTGGTTCGGAGGGCAGCGCTCTCTTTGCCTCCTTCGTTCCCGCACGGTTGAGGCAAGTACTCTGATTGATAGAATAATTATGAATCTTTGACAGTGAGTGCTAGTATTTTGATACATATTAGCTATGCTTAGTTGATAGTGTGATATGTATGATTAAGGATGGTGAATGCTTGTGATATGAATAATTGTTATTCATGTTTGGTGTTGTTGCTATTCATGTTATTGAAAAAGGTAATCGTTCATGTGCACATTGAGAGCATACTTGAGATTTGGTCACGTGGTGACTAGGCATGTGTATTTGAGGTCCCTGTCATGTAGATGACGAGCTTACGGTCCCCACACTCGTGGAGTGTGGGCACTGATTTGAGGTTCCCGTCATGTAGATGACGGGCTTGTGGTCCCCATATTCGTGGAATGTGGGCATTAAGTAGAGATCCCCATCATGAAAACGATGGGCTGTGGTCCCTATACTTGTGGAGTATAGGCTCTTGGTCCCTATGCTAGAGGGTACAAGCAAGGGTATACATCTGTCGATGTATACCTCGCATTACCGGTAAAATGCGAAACGAGACAAAGAGAAAAAGATGCATTGCGCATTTGCATTACATAAACATGTGATATGTTTTAAGAGTAAAGCTTTGGAATTGAATGTTGACACTGTGTTTGTGAATTAATGTTCTATTATTGGTACTTGCTGAGTCTTTGGGTTCACCCTTGCTTTTATTGTGTTTTTACGTACTTGTTGCAAGATCGGCATGCATCGGAGGGAGTAGACTTGAGTTGGATTCACACACTGCTACGCACCCTTAAAACTTGATTAAATTTTTAGAATGTCCTTTAATAAATAAGCAAACTGCTTAAGTATTGATTATGGTTATAACTCATGCATCGAGTAATTTGTAATAATGATGAGTAACGTATTTTAGATATCCTTGATTATGTTCTAGCTGATTAGTCTGTTTCTAATGCTTAGTTATGTTATTGGATGTCGGAACCTACTATACAAAGTAGGTTCTGCCGAAATTTAATAAATTGTCCAAGTTTAGATTTGTTTAATATTTCTTTAGTAACATTCCAAGCTCATGTTGGGCTGGGGTGTCACAAGAAGATGCCAACGAACTTCTCAGTAGCACCTGCAAAAAATAGCACACAAAGAGGAACAAAAACCATGAAAAATGAACAAAATAACTGGCCAAAACCGTACAAATGATGAAACAAAATTGACAAATAAAAACTACACGCACCGCCGTGACTCTGTTGGCGAGCCCGACGCCGACGAAGAAGACGACGAATAAATTGACTTAAACGCCAATGCGGAATCCCCAACGCCAATCTTTCCCCCAAATCACCTTCACCTCTCTATCTCTCTATCACTTCTGGAGTCTCTCTATCGCTTCTGGAGTTCTTCGCTCAGACCGAGTCTCGAGTGTTCTGTCGCTCAGTACAACTACATGACCAAAGAGAGCCGCTCAGGACAGACCAAAGAGCGAGCTTCTCCAAAAAAATTGAAAAGAAGTACACTGGCTTGAGCCGCTCGACAGATCAGGACATGACCGAACAAAGAGTGTTCCCAAAGAAAATTCAAAACTAATAAGAAGACTAGCGCTGGCTTGAGCTAAACGGATTCAAAGTAAACCCGTAGCAAACTAGCAGACCCGAAAACTCAGCACATATCTCAACGCATATCAAACGGCTAAAAAATGACTGAAATGAAGAAAACAAAACTTGCGATTGTTTTCTAGCATTTTCGTAAAAAAATAGTTAGAGAATAATGTAGCATGCCAATGTTTTTTTTTGTGAAACAAGAGCTCACTTATCATTAATCATCACCAGGGTACAATAGTGAAGTAGACAATTACAAAGAAATTCCTGTGTTTGGTTGAGCCAAGTACACCATCGTCTACTCGCATAAGCTTGTTTAGCACACAAATGCGCCACCGCATTAGCAGTACTTCTCCTATGATTGGAGAAATCTCCTCTCAATGCCGACCTTGAGTACTCCAGAAATTCACCAAGTTTTGGGAATCGGCCTCGATAATTACCTTAGTATAAGCCCAATCCACGACCAATTTTGCACCGTCCTACATTGCTAAAGCTTCAGCTATTAGGGCATCAGATACATGTGGATAGCAACCAGCTCTAGCTGCAACAAAGCCACCAACATCATCTCGAACCACCACACCCGTAGCCCATGAAAAGATTATGCATTAAATGCCCCATCCACATTAATCTTCATATTACCTGGGGGAGGAGATCACCAATTTGTTAACATACCGGAGCTTTGGGTTTCACTGCCTGATTAATTTTAACCACCACATCCATAGCCCAATTCACCTACTGAAACATCCCGACCCAACATTGAGCCTGAAATGTTATCTAAACTACTATAGTTACCAATTTAAACAATATTTAACAATAAATTACAACTGACAGGCAAGGAATAAAATCCCATCAATGGGTCACAAGTGTCGGGACCCAAATATGCAAATCTGGACTCTGTGTATAATGCACTAGTCCAGGATCATACCAGTACATATAGTGTCAACATAGATAAATATCATTCCACACAAGATAAATATAAGAATAAACGACTAATTTAAATAAATAAATAGCAGTTTTGACTTTATAGTCGAGTTTACAATTATTAAGCCACGCACGGCTGACATTAAATAAAGAAATGCCAGCAGAATGAAAGCAACTACAGCGGATACCCAATGACTCGCCAAAAGCAACCAACTGGGATCAAGAACTAACAATCACCATCCACGTAAAGCTCCTCCTCGAAAGCAGGCGATGATTCCTCCACTTCAGCTAAATAATTGAAGCAAAAATGAGTACTCCGAGTATTCAACAAGTTGTAGCACGGAATGCAATTATACGTGGTGGCTTATTATAAGGAAAATGACTTCTATGGTTATTTTGTAGAATGCAATATTTATAATTTAATACAAATAATAGATTGAAAGTGTAATTCAAAACAAATAAACAATAATGATTTAACGATTGTTTTCACAAAGACACATAGCCTAATCAATTTCTTTCACACAACTGTACAAGTCATCCCACATAGCTGTCCCTTCCCACTTGTTTTTATGAAAATCTATCCCTCGTGTGAAATCCCCGAGCATGTCCATGACCGCGGACGCGACTATTCGAATAGATTGTTTAACACTCTGTAGAGATAGTACACTTTACCCATACGATATGACTAATGTAGCTATCACCAATCATAACAAAACCCTTCTGAAACTTTATCTTTACAATTGGCACTCCTGTTTTGCTTACTGCTGGCACCAACCCCAACACAGGTGGTTAGCCCATCCGTCACACACCGTTGGACCTAAAGACAGCGAACCGCTCATAAATGTGAATCGCCACACAGACAGAAACACACTTCCACCCTAGCACACAGCTTAAACTATCTGCCTGAGTAATCAATATCAAGACTCCATAGATTACTAGGTTAGGCTCGTCCCATACCAGGCATGTAGTCGTGCAGTTATAGCTCAGTTCAATGGTGTACAAAGTTAAGTCCTTAATTGACCAAGGCGAGACTGCCCAATTAGTACTAACTATCACATTCATATTTTTCCAATCACACAGTTCCATCCAGTAGCCTCAGTCTAAATCTTTTCCCACCCTGTTGGTTAAGTGCAACACATGCCCTCAACGAGTATGCTATGGCTAAGTAGACTATTCGTATCTAACCAACCCATGTCGGTGCAATGATATTACCAACTAATAATTAACCAAGATAGGGTGATAAAAGATCATGATATTACAATAGACAAGGTGGATATAATCAAATGGTATATAACTAATTCCAAAGTATTTAAATAAATACTTAAAGTAAAATGCAATAATTTGAATCGAGATAATTTGGAAAACTGGGTTCAACATGGTCAAAGGTACAACTTGCCTTAGAACAAGTCTTGGTACTGGTCTTGAGCTTGATCAACTCCTCATTCCTCAAAAGTTCCCGAAGTATCAACGTCTACTCACAAATGAAAGTAAATAAACAAAAATAAAAAAATAGCAAGATAAAAAACTCCAAAAAATAAAAAAAATCTCAAGAAGGTAGATCTTGAATTTAGATGAATTTAGAAATTTGAATAGACTCAATTAGAGTTCGTATGAGGAAGAAAGGGCTTTTCGAAGATCTAAACCCTAAGAAAAAGAAAAAGGACTTACTGTTTCGAATTTCCTGAATTATCTTTCTACTGGAAATTCAGAATTATTACGTCAGCATGATGTCAGCAACAATTTTTGAATTAAAAGAAAATCCCAAAAATCAAAAACAAAGGCTAACATGTGGGACCTCTGGTCTATGGACCAAGTCCACGAAGTTGGCTCACGGGTCTACAACATAGTACAACTGACCAGTGGAACCCACATGGCATAGACTCGGCTCACCATGAACTAGATCTACTGAGTTAGGTTTTTGGATTTGGATCTGGTTTGCCATGCGTGTGCTGACGACGATGACACGGGGACAACACATGGCTGCTGACTAGGAGACATGCAAGCACATGAGCTGAGGTGATAGGTGAGGTGGCGTGCCACATTGACAAAGATCAACGGCCGCTACGGCTCAACGATGACTATGGTGAACGGCGGCGACTGGTGGCAAAAGATGGTCACTGCCGGCATGCTAGTGCTTAGGCGAACCCATCCAACGACTCCAATACAATGATGGAGGGTAATAAAGGCTTCAACGTCAATTAGGGTTAGGGCGGTAGCTCAGTCAATGGCCAGCCGACAGTAGGGTGCTCCGGCGAGGTTTTGGGTGCATGCAAAAGGATCGTGACGACGAGGTGATGCTTCTGAACCACACACGGGACCCAATGGTCGTCGATGGCAACGAGAACGCGGCAACGACTGTGAAGCGGTGTGGAAGCTAAGGTTTCAATTGTGTGTCGGTGCTACGAGGATTCTCCGGTGATGATAGGGTGCGCACCAGGTAGAACACGACGCGACAAACTCGAAGGTGTAGAAGATGGTGGCAGGGGATCATCGGCGGCAGGGAAATTGACGAAGAATAGTGGCGACGGCTCTAGGGTTACTTCTTCAATTCCTGTGAGGTGGCAGCGATCTAGGGCTCTGGGCTTTAGCGAACTGGTGGCTAGGGTTGAGGCGAAGACTTTGACACGCACGTCGAGGCTTTATATAGCCTATTGTGGCGGGGCCACGAGGGAGTCCGTGTGCAACGCGACGGCGAAGTCCAGAGCGTGCACGATTTGGAGACAAAGAATAGTGCTTTTGGTGGGACTCGCGTGTCAGCGAAAGTGGCTCGGGGAGGAACGCGTAGCAAAAGACGTGCAAGAGACTAGCGGGTGGGGCCAATGCGGCGCGCATGCACGGAGAGAGATAGAGAGATGGGCTGTGTGGGAGTTGGGCTGGAAAGCACAGTGTTGGGCCAAGTCAAAGGAGATTTGGCCCAAAAGAATTTCTGATATTTTAATTTGATTTTCTATTTTAGAAATACCAGAAAATCCAAATAGCAAATTAAAATTAGCAATGGAACTCGAAAAAATTCTAGAAAAATCTGGAAAATATTTCCAAGCACAAAGAACTCAAATAAAATAGTTTTGGAATTTGTTGATGTTCAGATTAATCACATTAAATGGTTTCGATATTTGAAAGTCCATTTAAGATTTATTAAATTCAAATAAAATTTGGTGAATTTTTCAAAGGGCTAAACTACTCAAAAGGGTTTTGATAGACCATGTGGAGGTCCTCTCCATGTTGTGATGAATATTTGACAATATTTGGGACTTACTGATGAAGGTTCGATAGTTGTTAAAGTTTGCAAAGTCAAGTTTTGAGTTTCACCTAGGTTGCATGGGATGTTATGATACATGTTTTTACTAATGATGGTCAAGTTCACGTTGCTTGTGCCAAGAAAACAATTTCTTTGTCTTTGTTGACTACAGGTTGACTTCATGGCTTTGATGATCATCGACGCGGGATTGAGAGCAACCCTGGAGAGCTTGGCATCCAGTACGATCATGGAGATCGAAGAGATCATCGGGGATCAAGTCCGGTCATGAAGATGGAGTCTTCATGAAGATGGCAGGAGACGGGTCATGTGGTGACTCAGTGTAACACCCCAACCCAATGAACCTGGAATGCTACTGAAGAAACATTAAACAAATCTAAACTAGGACAATTTGTTAAATTTCGGCAGAACCTCCTTTGTATAGGTAACTATACGGAGGTTCCGACAGATAAAAGAATATCATAACTAAATATTCCAACATCCAATATCATCACTAAGCATTAGAAACAGGCTAATCTGCTAGAACATATTCAAGGATATCCAAAATATGTTACTCCTCATTATTACAAATAACTCGATGCATGAGGCATAACCATAATTAATACTTAAGCAGTTTGCTTATTTACTAAAAGACCTTCCAAAATTTAATCAAGTTTTAAGGCTGCGTGGTAGTGTGTGAATCAACTCAAGTCTACTCCCTCCCATGCATGTTGATCTCGCAAAAGGTACCTAAAAACACAACAAAAAACAAGAGTGAGCTCAAAGACTCAGCAAGTACCAAAAAGAATCATTAACCTCACAATTACCGAAACAACATTCAAATCCAAAGCTTTACTCGGAAACATAGCTCATGATGTATGAATGCAAATATGCAATGCATCTTTTCTCTTCCACTCTTTTTCGCATTTCACCGGTAATGCGAGATATGCAACCGTCGCCGCATATCATGCCTGTGCTCGCAAGCACAAGGACCAATTGCCCAATACTCCGCAAGTAAAGGGGACCTCAAGCCCACACTCCACAAGTGTGGGGACCTCAAGCCCGTCATATACATGACGGGGATCTCAACAAATGCTTGGTAACCACGTGATCAAGTCTTCATTTTGTCAACATGATGCATATGCACAAATCATGAATCATCATAATCATACCTCCTCAGCAACATCACTTATGAATTTAACTCATTCATACTTCTATCATTTATATCATAAGCAGTTACCATCTTTAATCAACATATTACACTATCAACCAAGCATAGCTAATATGTATCAAAACATAGCACTCATGTCAACTAATTCATAATTACTCTATCAAGCAGTACTTGCCTTAAGTGCGAGGACGAAAGACGCGAAGAGGGCTGCCCACGAACCAATCCCTCACCTGAATATAAATATAAAGCATGCTAAGACAACCATACTGAACCAAAACTTAGCCAAAAGCACAACCGCACTCGCTACACTCTCAAGCGCATTTCCAATTCCAACTCCTAAAGTTCAATTTGTCCCCTCTGTGGACAGCCATAATCTATAATCCATATCTTTCTCTACAGGAGTCCAAATGAGGTGTTCTTGGAGTTCATTGAAAGCTTATCAATTTCCCCAACTAAACCTAGTTGGTGGGCCTTCCTGATTCAGCCATCTAATACCCCTATCATACCAATTAACAGAACATCGATTTCACGTCAGGTTCTCTGGACAGTACACTAAAACTATCATAACTTTCAACTCGTGTGTCCAAATTTCACGTTCTTGGTCTTCCCTGAAAGCTACGACAATTATCTACAACTGTCATTGAACTGAGATCCTCTAATTTGCCACTTAACTGATCTCTCAAGTTAGATTACTAAAACATGTCAGAATACTAACAGATTCACAGAACAGTCACACTAATAAATTCATAACATCTGCTACAGAGGTCCAAATAATGCGATCTAGCACTTCATCGAAAGCTATTGACGTGCTCTACAATACTCTAGGAGATGCTAAGAACTGAATCTACACTTAACTACATCAAAACGACTGTCTAACAAAATTTGTCCTGAGCAGACCATAATTACCGATCTTGATTAACTATTCAAAAACGCATCGGATCAAAGGGGAATTGAGGTTACCCTTGAAGAATCGCAGGGAGACGATGAGCCACCCCTACGAAGAAGATCCTCTCCCTCTTCCCCTTCCTCTTCCTCTTCTCCTCCTTCTTCTTGGTCGGCAGCACCCGAAGGAGACGGCGCAAGGAGGCGGGGCGGCTACTGTTCAAGGGGGGTACTGTAGTAGTGGCGGCTACTGTAGCACGCCATGCTACAGTACCACCCTAGGGTTTCTGCCTCCTCTTATAAGTGGCTGGCCCCTCCTGGGCCTCCTGGGCCAAAGCCTGAGGCCTAGGTTTCCGAAAAATTGCAGAAACCCCCTCTAATCCTCTGTTAATTCTTTTTTTCTAGTTGGTCATTCTCTCTAATTCTTTCTTTTCACTTAAATAGACTTGAGGTATTACATTCTACCCCCCTTAAATAGAATTCAACCCCGAATTCTTCTCACTGATCCACTTGAATGAGCACCGAAACTGAACTTAACAAGCGTTAACACATACACGGAGTGAACGACACTACATAAGGCTCGCACATGCGAGGCCTCTAGTTTCCAAGTCATTTTCCTCTTGGACATAAAGGACCACCGCGCCTTGATTCAACTGACGTATTATGCCTCATCACACGTACCGACCTGACCAGAACCACTTAACAGATAGGACTTGAAGATGCGATATCACTCGCTGGTTAACAGATCTTATAAAACCTCACACTCCAAATACCTCAAGCCTCATCTCAACATCTGGTCATACAAAACGTTATATTCCCCACTCCAGGCCTCGTGATAGTTCTAGCAATTTGCCATCTTTCAAAATCCCCACATCTTCCAGAACAATCAAATATAGTTTAGGCTATCTATCTCTTCGGGTCCAAACCACAAAACTTGCACGTAAACATATGGAACTCTTGTTCCATAGCTCAGTCGACCTCTTCATCATAACAAGGAGATCCTCCATTAAGTAGGGACACACAACACAACTTATTTTAGTCAACTTTAATAATTAGATTCAACCGAAAACAAAGGTTTCATAATGTAATTCCAACTTTCCTCCAAAACACTCAAATCCAAAATCAGACATTCTTCACAAAATCCTTCCATCCTTCCAACTCGGCAGTTTGCAACTAAGCACCACATACGCCAAAAGAGAATTTGCTCAAATGCCCAAATCAAACACTTCTTTTTTTTCCAGAACCGGAAAGAACCACCTTGCCAACAAACAGGCAACTCAAATTGTACATGTTCTCCGTCATAAAACCCAACTCAACCAAGAACCACTAGAGCACTTCTCTACTCGAGACAACATTCTTTTCTCAGATGTTCTTTTAAGAAATAAACCCTTTTCCAAATCATAGGTGTCTAGAACTATTACACTAACTCCTTCCTCTTAACTGACAATCCCAAAATGATCCTCAAACCGAAAAGGACAACCATACTTATTTAGAGGGACTCTACTAATCCACGAAAGGATTCTCTAGTCCACTCTGTGCAGGAATTATCTTGACAAAGGTTTCCAATACCTCAATAAAGATTTTCACCCTCAACCCCATTATCTCGATCTGTTAAAGATAATCAACTTCAAATTCTCGCACACATACTTCTTTACTTTACCCAAAGTATTCTATCAAAGAGCAACACACTATTCAAAATTTGCTTCTATCCATCTACCTCCACACATAATATTGGGTCACCAAGGTTCTAGCATAAAATGCAAAGCCCAAAATCAACCTCTAAGTCTCCTACCGTGAATTTTTACTATAATTGATAGGAAATGCGCCGGGACCAGTGCGATTACGGAACCCTCGTGTATCTTGCACTAGTCCGGGATCACGCTAGTACACACAGGTTAACATAGGTAAATATCGATCCACACAAGCGATAAATAAAGCAAACGATTAGTTTGAATAACAAATAAGAGTTTTGACCTTATGGTCGAGTTTACACTTATTAAGCCACGCAGGCTAACAAAGAATAAAGCGGCGTGAGCGAAATAACTCCAGCGTAGATCCCACCAATTCACCACAGCAGCGATCGGGATCCGGACCTTAACGATCAACAACCTTGGCGAACTCCTCCTCGAAAGCGGCGTGAGACTCCTCCTCTTACGTAGGTTTGGGCGCAAGTTTTACAACAAGCGTGAGTACACAACCGTACTCATAAATCATACCACAGAATGCAATGTATAGATGCAGGCTTATTCCAAAGAAAAGGCTTCTGTGGTTCTTTTGCATAAAAGCAACATTTGCAATTGAATACGAATAATAGATTGAAAGCATAATTCAAAACAAATAAACAATATTAATTTAACAGTTGTTTCCACAAAGACACATAGCCTAATCAAATTCTTTCACACAGTCATATGACTTAAATCACACAGCTCCCATCCCAACATTTTATGAAAACTACCCCTCGTGTGAAATCCCCGAGCATGTCCATGACACGGACGCGGCTATTCGAATAGATTGATTTAACACTCTGCAGAGGTTGTACACTTTACCCACAAGATACAACTAGTGTAGCAAGCACCAATCGTAACAAAATAGTTCGAAACTTCATCTCAAACATTGCGTTCGGTGTGCTTACAAACCGCTATACCAGCTCACATAGAATTGGTATAACACACACCGTGGGCGGGGAAGGCAGATAGCCCCGCGATGCAACCACCAAGTAGTCACACCTCCACCTGTCACACAGCTAACCTATCCACCTCAACATCAATGCCGAGAATCCATAACTTACTAAGTTAGGCCCGTCCCATACCGGGCATGTGGTGCATCTGATGAGGCTCGGTTCAATGGCGCACAAAGTTAAGTCCTTAATTGACCAAGGCAAGACTTCCATTTTCTAACTAGATCACAAAGATTAACATTCCCATCACATAGTCCACCATATCACACAGTTTCCACCACTTGCCTCAGTCTAAATCCTTTACCACCCAGTTGGTTTTAGTGCAACACATGCCATCACGAAGTAATAACACATAGCACTGCAGTTTTACGAAGTTCCATAGTCACTTAGTCATAGTTCATATTTGCAACTTTCATGAGATGTGAGACTCGTAGCATGGCAAAGCAATTGTACTCGCATCTAACCAACCCACGTTGGTGCTATAATATTACCAACTAATAACCAATCTAGGGTGACAAGGAATTATGACATACAAGGCCAAGGTGTGATAACAATTTGGATAATAACTATGCCCAAAGCATTTAAATAAATAATTAAAGTAGAATGCAATAATTTAACCCAAAATAATTTGAAAACTGGGTTCAAGATGATCAAAGGTATGACTTTCCTTGGAAAAGGTCTATGTACTGGTCTTGATCTTGAGGTGCTCCTTCTTCCACAAAATTCTCCGACGAATCGACGTCTACTCGCAAACGAGACACAAACAAACAAAACAAATAAATAACAGAGGCAAAATAAGCTCCAACAATTAAATAAAAATCTCACATAAATAGATCTTGAATTTAGATAAATTTAGAAATTTGAATGGGCTCAATCGGAGTTAGGATGCAAAAGTTATGATCTCTGGAAGATTGAATCTAAAAAGAAACCCTAATTTGGATTTTCTGGGATTTCCGAATTATTTCTCTAAAGAAAAATCGGATTATTGCGCAACGCTGACGTCATCTGAGAACGTTCGGACGGGATGAAAAAAGGCCTGATAGGTGGGACCCACATGTCAGTGGCTCGGTGCACCGTGGACCAAGTTCACGCCAGATCAGATCTGGGGTTCGGTGGACCGTGCCGCGTGGAGCGCTGCGTGTCTGGCGACACGGCGCCACGTGAGATGACACGAGCAAGCGGTGAGGTGGGCGGCCGACACGGGCTGCCACGTCAGAGCGACGGCGACAACGGCTCGGGAACCAACGGCACGGCGAACGGCGGTGAGTGGTACTGGTGGGTAGAGGGCGTTATTGCGAACCTACTGGTGCAACTCCGGGTGCTCGGGGCAGACGGTGGCGACCAGCGGCGAGCTCAGAGCGGCGGAGGTTCGGTTTTTGTCGGACGGGAGCTCCGGTGAGATTCCGGTGACGGTGAGGTCTCCTGGAGGTAGTCCTGGCGTCGCTGAACCCGGTAGTGCACTCGAGGATGACGCGGCGACACTGGCGGCAGCGCAAAACGGAGAAGAAGGCGGCGGTGAAAACCCTAAAACTCGATTGCTGGCGGCGCTAGGGCTCTTAGGGCGAGGTGGGTGGCGGCTCTGGGTTGCGGAGAGTCTTGGCGATCCTCGGGGCCTATTTATAGGAGCCGGGTGCCGGGATAAGGAATCCCAAATCGATTCCGAGATGAACACGAGACCAAATTTGGAAATTCGGGGATAGGGTGAGATTCGGGATTGGATTTTAAGCATGCGAGCGCGAGAGGTTAGAGATAGGATTTGTACGTTTTCTAGAAGGGTTTTAGATAGAAAAGTGGCGTTGTCGGACGAGGCTGGAGCTCGGCAATGGCGGGCGACTTCGGCGCTCGCGAGGAAGACGACAGCAGCGGGAAAACGGCGACGATGTGCGGGGCCCACACGTCGGCGGGGCGGCGGCGCGCGCGCATGGCGGCGTGTTGCGGCCGCGGCGGAGCTGGGCGCTAACGGGCGCGTGCGGAAGAGAAGATGAATTGCGGAGATGCGGCCCGAGTTGATTTATGAGATTTTAAATAGTTTTCTAATTTAGAAAATACGAGAAATTCAAATAAGCAATAGAAATTAGCAAATGAACTCGAGAAAAATTCTAGAAAAATCTAGAAAATATATCGAGCACAAAGAACCCAAATAAAATAGTTTTGGCTATTGTTCATGTTGGGATTATGCACATTAAATTTTTTGGTTCTAAAGTCCAATATTAAGCTTTGGAATTAAAATCAAATAAAATTCAAATGGTGAATTTTCTCCCTACTAACTATTAAAAGATTTTTAAGCTCTGAAAATTGGGATGTTACAAACCTCCCCCTTAAAGGAATCTCGACCAGAGATTGGGCTAGCTAGAAAAGGCTAGGGAACTCGGCTTTGGCTCTTCTTCACGTTCCCACGTTGCTTGCCCTTCCAGTGGTTGCTCCACTGAACCTTGCAAAAGCGAGCAGTCTTGCTTGGGTGAGGCGCTCTGCGACATCAAAATCTTATTGTTGCTCCTTGTAGGTAAGATCCTCTTTCAACTCAATTGATTCCAACGGGGCTTGCTCTTCTGGCACACGAAGACACTTCTTCAACTGCGAGACATGAAAGACATCATGCACTCCTGCTAACGACTGCGGCAGCTCCAACTGGTAAGCAACTTCTCCACGACGTTCCAAAATCTTGAACGGACCAACATACCTAGGGGCAAGCTTCCCTTTGGCATGAAACCTTTTGACACCTCTGAGCGGGGTCACTCGAAGATAAACGAAATCCTCGGGTTCAAAGCTGAGGTCACGACGACGATTATCAGCGTAGCTCTTCTGCTGGTGAGCTATCTTCAATCTTTCTCTGATCATGGCTACTTGCTCTTCTGCTTCCTGAATAATGCGGACCAAAAGCGATCGTTAATTGTTTACGACCAATTCAACGGGGTTCGGCAGGCACGGCCATACAAGGCTTCAAATGGTGACATTTGCAGACTAACTTGGTAACTGTTGTTGTACGAAAATTCTGCATACGGTAAACTTTTATCCCATCGGGTAGCGTTAGCTAGAGAACAAGCTCTCAGCATATCCTCCAATATCTGATTAACTCTTTCAGTCTGTCCATCTGTCTGTGGATGATACGCGGTACTGAAATTCAAATGGGTGCCCAATGCTTCATGTAAACTTTGCCAAAACGAGAGGTGGCGAGATCCTCGATCGACACTATCTTCTTGGGCACACCGTATAACCGACAATTCGGCCATGTACAACTCTGCAAGGCGATCTCCTGAGTACATGGTTTTGACCGGCAGGAAATGGGCGACCTTGGTCAAATGATCAACTATTACCCGGATCGAATCGTAACCCGATTGAGTCTTGGGTAAACCGTAATGAAATCCATGCGATCTCTTCCACTTCCATTACGGAATCTTGGTTGCGGCAAACCTCTTTGGTCTCGTGTTCTGCCTTTACTTTCGGCGGTGTCGCACAAGGCCACGAACTCTGCGACTTCTCGTTTCAAATTTGGTCACCAAAATTTAGCCTTAACATCCTGGTACATCTTGGTACTTCCAGGGTGGATCGAATACTTTGAGTCATGGGCTTCCTTTAGGATTAACTGTCTTAGACCATCAATATCTGGTACACAGATACGACCATTAATCCAGAGTATGTCTTGATCATCCTTGGTGAAATCTTTGAATTTCCCTTCTACCATTTTGATCTTGATTTCTGACAACACGGCATCCTTTGGTTGTGCTTCACGAATCTGCTTCTCCAGGGTAGACTGTACTTCCAAATTGGCTACAAATCCTTCGGACACAACTTCTAGTTTTAGCTTCTGAAATTCCTCGTAAAGTGCTGGGCAACTTTCCTTTACTTCCAAAGCATTGCAGTAACTCTTACGACTTAGGCGTCTGCGACTCGTTGGCTTTTCGGGATGGTAATGGATTCCAAGATTATAATCCTTGATCAATTCCAACCATCTTCTCTGTCTCATATTCAAATCATTGG
Organism: Ampelocalamus luodianensis; assembly: GCA_036346255.1. NCBI lineage: Eukaryota > Viridiplantae > Streptophyta > Magnoliopsida > Poales > Poaceae > Ampelocalamus > Ampelocalamus luodianensis. The sequence goes on from CM070635.1 coordinate 21,528,249, forward strand.
GTGAAGATGTACTTTAGGCTCTTATGATCTGTGTAGACTTCACGCGATTCTGGATGAGGTAGTGGCGCCAAATTTTAAAGCATGCACTACGGCTAATTCGGATCATGAGTAGGGTAATTCTCCTCGTGAGGTCTCAAGCGCCTTGACGCATAGGCGTTGCTCTTCCTTCTTGCATCGGGGCGCATCCTAATCCTTGTGTGAAGCATCATAGTAGATATCGAAATCCTTTCGAATATCCGCGAGAATCAACACTGGGCTGAAGTCAAACGCTTCTTCAACTCTTGAAAACTTTCCTCACGGTGAGTCCAAGTGAACTTTTCTCCTTCTTCAACAATTGCGTAGGGGCTTAGCAATCGATGAGAATCCTTTGATGAAGCGCGGTAATAACTGTCATTCCCAAGAAACCGCGAATCGAGTCACGGTCTTGGGCTACTCCCAATGTAGCTTTGCTTTAACTTTACGGGGTCATTGCTACTCCTCATTTGTCATCACATGACCGGAAATCCACTTCCTTTTCCAAAAATCACACTTCCGAACTTGGCATACAAGCGATGCTCGGAGTTTTCCAATATTATCCTTAAATGCTCGGCGTGTTCTTCCTCCGACTTGGAGTACACTAGAATATCATCAATGAACACGACTACAAACTTGTCCAAATATTCCATGAATACTTTATTCATCATGTTCATGAAGTATCTTGGGGCATTAGTTAGACCAAAGGACATGACTAAGAGCTCATAATGTCCATACCGCGTTGAAAGCGGTCTTGGTATATCCTTAGGACAAATCTTTAGCGGTGGTAACTTGATCGCGGTCGATCTTCGAGAATAATCGGCTCCTTTCATCGATCAAGCAGATCATCTATCAGGGGTAGTGGGTACTTGTTCTTGATAGTGACCTCGTTGAGAAACGGTAATCAATACACATCCTCATACTTCCATCCTTCTTCTTGACAAACAACACTGGCGCTCCCCATGGCGGCGAACTAGGTCTCACTAAACCTTTCTCAAGAAGTTCTTCTATACGCTTCTTCATCTCTACCAATTCATGGTGGCATCAGATAAGGTCTCTTTGAAATTGGTGCTGTCCCTGGCACTAGGTCGATGACAAACTCAATGTCACGATCCGGTGGCATTCCTGGTAATTCCTCTGGAAATACATCTGGGTACTCACTGACGACTAGCACTTCTTCTAAGGAAAGGGTCTTCAAGCTGTTTACTAGCAAATGTCCATCACGAACTGAGGTGGCTAGAAACTCTACCTTGTTTCCTTTGGCGTCCTCGACTGTTACGGCTCTTCGGCCACAATCTAGCACGGCTTTGTGCTTGGATAACCAATCCATGCCAAGAATGACATCTAAGGTCTGGGTGTCTAGAACAATTAGGTTGGCTAGAAACTCAACTCCAGCTATGAGTAACTTAGTTCCTAAACATCCCACTCTAGTACTTAGCTCTGCTCTAGGCGACTGGACTAACAGAGTATGCTTAAGTTGCATAACTTCCAATTTATTCTTGGTTGCAAACATTCCGAAATAAATGAATCGAAGCTCGAGAATCAAACAAAGCGATGCAAATCTTGGAGTTAACTAGAAACTTACCCGATCGACGTCCGGTGATTCTGGGCTCCTTCAGTGGCGTGGTTGACACGGCCTCGATCACGATCGTGGGGCTCCTCCGGCTTGGCCAAGCAACTTGTGAAGCTCCTTGGTTGATGCACGGTGTTGGCGTCTTGGATGGAGTAGCTCCAAGGTTGAAGCGTCTTTGGAGTGATTGTTCCCCTTGCGGACCTTTGGTTGGCAAAATGTCACGGTGGCGGCAGGCGTGCGAGAACTTTGGTGCGTTCTGCGGTTGCTTCTGGATTGGGGTTGTGAGTGCGGGGTTGCGGAAGTTACGGCGGTGGGCGAGTCTTGAAGTTGGTGCAGTGCTCTGAGCGAAGTGCAGGGTGGAAACTTTGTTGGCTGTCTTGCCTTGTTCTTGCTCTCTTGTGATTGATGGTTCCCTTCTTTGAGCCATCCGGCGTTCTGATTATCCTCCGTTCCTTGCGTTTGTCCTCTAGAACAAAGGGTTTGTTGACCAGCTCTTGGAAATCGGGAAAAGTATGGGCGATCAAACCGACTTGCGATCGATGTTTAGCCCCTTGAGCAACTTTGGCGAGCCTTGTCCGTGGCTACATATTCGATGCATAGCGAGGTAGTGAGAAAACTTGTTGAGGTAGTCGGACGACATAGCTCCTTGCTTGAGCGCGGAACTCATCCTTTTGGATCGATAATGCCTTAGGTACATGATCTTGGCGAAATGCGCGGAAAATTCCTCCCATGTGATATCCTATGGCGTTTCATGCGGCACGAAGTTCTCCCACCATTCGGCGTTGTGCCCTCCATCGGTGAGTGGCATACAAAACCTTTTCACGATCATTGACCTTGGGTGATCGCGACTTCCTTTGATAACTCGAGCCAATCATGCGCTTCCCTTTGGAGAGCGTGTCGGAAAATGTTGGTGGGCGAGTCCTCATAAATTCTACAAGTTTGGATGGTCCATGGTGACCATGAGCACAGGGCTCCATACTGTTGATTGTTGTTGTTGTTGGCCTGGTTGTTCATAGCTTGCATCTGAGTCATCATAGTATTCATCAGCTGAGTCTGTGCTGCCATGAAAGCTCCAAAGTTCTGCAAGTCAATTGGGGGTGCTTGTGGCGGAGCGCTCCTGCATTGGTTGCTCATTGCTTCTCGGTCTGCCGGGTGCAGGAACCACTAGACGATCGCGAGTTTGAACCATCTGGCGAAGCTCCATGGGTTAGATAAGGTAGCAAGCACAAGATAAGTTGAGAACTAAGCAGGGGGTAGGTTAAACCCAACAAAACACAGCTCAAGAAACTCAAATGAAATACCTTTATTAATTAGGGTCTTAGCATGCATTTGCAACAAATGCCTAAGGGCCTTTGCAGCTCATACTTGCACACAAAAGAAACAACGACCTAAGCACACAAAACTACCGCCTAAAGGACGACTCACTAATTGGCGGCTAAGCTTGAAAGACCGAGACTAAGACAACTACTCGAAAGCCTCCACAACGCGGCGGCGCTCTGGCGTTGTAGACTTGGAAGTGGCGGCATCCTAGCAAACCGATCTTGATGCCTGGAGGCTGGTGCGCGAGGCAGGCGTTCGGTGCAAGCCGCTCGGTGGCTCCTCTGGCTCTGCATCCTCTTCTGACTCGACTGGGCCTTCCTCTGGATCTTCTTCAGAGTCCTCCTCGGGGTCTTCCTCTTCTTCGGGAACTTGGTCGTAGAGGATCTCTTGCGGAGTGGCGACCTTCTCTTCAGCTCTCTACAAAGCTTCATAGACATGATCCAGCTCTGTGATGGTTCTCTCCAAGGCTTCCTCTGGCGGCCACAAGCCGGGCGAGGTGCACGATCAGCGTTGCTCTCTCATACGTGGGCGGGTAGCGTCTTGGCAAGTCCACAGTGCGCTCTTGGGTGGTAACGGAAGGCGGTGTCTGAAGCTCTGTGCGTAGATGTTGCGAATCGCGGCATGGCCAAGCGCGACGACTCCTGGATACCTTCTAGCCAAGTGATCTTCCTCACAGAGACGTGCGAAGGTTGGCTTGCCTTGTCGTTCCTCCTGGCGTAGATCGTCAGGCGACAAATAACTCCACGGTTTTGTCCATTCACTATCCAGTTGTTGCCGACGTACAGTGGACGATCAAAACCTCCAAGAACCTGGATCAACTTCCAAAGCTCGGCGGCATACCCTCCAGTGCGCTCACCATAGCTCTGAAGACGAGGCATCTGTCAAGACAGACGAACAAGGTAAGAGCAACTTTAAAACAGCAGGGAGAAAAAGGATTATAGCAATAGTTGAGACGAGAGAGATATGAGAAGAGTTAAGCAATCAATTAACCTTGCAAGTTAATGTTTCTTTTAGAAAATAGTTTGGACACTCTAAAGGCGACCAATCTAACTAAGGTCAAGACCTACGATCGGTATGGCTCGATACCACCTGCTGCCGGGACCCGAATTACGATTACGGAAACCTCTGTATATCTTGCACTAGTCGAGGATCACGCTAGTGCACAGAGGTTAACATAGGTAAATATCGATCCACACAAGCGATAAATAAAGTAAGCGATTAGTTTGAATAACAAATAAGGGTTTTGACCTTATGGTCGAGTTTACACTTATTAAGCCACGCAGGCTAACAAAGAATAAGCGGAATGAGCGGAAATAACTCCGGCGTAGATCCCACCAATTCACCACGAGCAACGAGTGGGATCCGGACCTTAACGATCAACAACCTTCGGCGAACTCCTCCTCGAAAGCAGGCGTAGACTCCTCCTCTTCTGTAGGTTTGGGCGCAAGTTTTACAACAAGCGTGAGTACACAACCGTACTCGCAAATCATACCACAGAATGCAATGTATAGATGCAGGCTTATTCCAAAGAAAAGGCTTCTGTGGTTCTTTTGCATAAAAGCAACATTTGCAATTGAATACGAATAATAGATTGAAAGCATAATTCAAAACAAATAAACAATATTAATTTAACAGTTGTTTCCACAAAGACACATAGCCTAATCAAATTCTTTCACACAGCCATATGACTTAAATCACACAGCTCCCATCCCAACATTTTATGAAAACTACCCCTCGTGTGAAATCCCCGAGCATGTCCATGACTGCGGACGCGGCTATTCGAATAGATTGATTTAACACTCTGCAGAGGTTGTACACTTTACCCACAAGATAAAACTAGTGTAGCAAGCACCAATCGTAACAAAAGCAGTTGGAAACTTCATCTCAAACATTAGCGTTCCCGGTGTGCTTACAAACCGCTATACCGGCTCACATAGAATTGGTATAACACACATTTGGACGGGGAAGGCGAATCGTCCGCGATGCAACCACCAAGTAGTCACACCTCCACCTGTCACACGGCCTAACCTATCCACCTCAACATCAATGCCGAGAATCCATAACTTACTAAGTTAGGCCGTCCCATACGGGCATGTGGTCGTAAATGAGAAGGCTCGGTTCAATGGCGCACAAAGTTAAGTCCTTAATTGACCAAGGCAAGACTTCCATTTTCTAACTAGATCACAAAGATTAACATTCCCATCACATAGTCCACCATATCACACGTTTCCACCACTTGCCTCGGTCTAAATCCTTTACCACCCAGTTGGTTTTAGTGCAACACATGCCATCACGAAGTAATAACACATAGCACACAGATTTTACGAAGTTCCATAGTCACTTAGTCATAGTTCATATTTGCAACTTTCATGAGATGTGAGACTCGTAGCATGGCTAAGCAATTGTACTCGCATCTAACCAACCCACGTTGGTGCTATAATATTACCAACTAATAACCAATCTAGGGTGACAAGGAATTATGACATACAAGGCCAAGGTGTGATAACAATTTGGATAATAACTATGCCCAAAGCATTTAAATAAATAATTAAAGTAGAATGCAATAATTTAACACAAAGTAATTTGAAAACTGGGTTCAAGATGATCAAAGGTATGATTTGCCTTGGAAAAGGTCTATGTACTGGTCTTGATCTTGAGGTGCTCCTTCTTCCACAAAATTCCCCGACGAATCGACGTCTACTCGCAAACGAGACACAAACAAACAAAATAAATAAATAACAGAGGCAAAATAAGCTCCAAAAATTAAATAAAAATCTCATATAAATAGAGCTTGAATTTAGATAAATTTAGAAACTTGAATGGGCTCAATCGGAGTTAGGATGCAAAAGTTATGAGCTCTCGAAGATTGAATCTAAAAGAAACCTAATTTGGATTTTCGGGATTTCGAATTATTTCTCTAAAGAAAAATTGGATTATTGCGCGGCGGCGTCATCGAGAGCGTTCGGACGGGATGAAAAAGGCGGCAGTGGGACCCACATGTCGGTGGCTTGGTGCACCGTGGACCAAGTTCACGCGATCGATCGGGGTTGGTGGGCCGTGCCGCGTGGCGCCTGCGTGTCTGCGACACGGCGCCACACGAGATGACACGCGAGCAAGCGGTGAGGTGGGCGCCGACACGGGCGCCACGTCGGGCCGAGCGGCGACAACGGCTCGGGAACCAACGGCATGGCGACGGCGGCGATTCACCGGCGGTGAGTGGTGCTGAGTGGGTAGAGGCGTTATGCGAACCTCACGGTGCAACTCCGGTGCTCGGGGCGGGCGGTGGCGGCCGTGGCGAGCTCGAGCGGCGGAGAGGTTCGGTTTTGTCGGACGGGAGCTCCGGTGAGTCCGTGTGGCGAGTCTCTGAGGTAGTCTGGCGTCGCTAAACCGGTGGTGCACTCGAGGATGACGCAGCGACAACGGCGCGCGCAAAGCGGAGAAGAAGACCGCGGTGAAAACCCTAAAATTACGATTGCGGCGGCGCTAGGGCTCTTGGGGCGAGGTGGGTGGCGGCTCTGGGTTGCGGAGGTCTTGGCGATCCTCGGGGCCTATTTATAGGAGCTGGGGTGCGGGATAAGGAATCCCAAATCGAGTCGAGATGAACACGAGACCAAATTTGAAATCGGGGATAGGGTGAGATTCGGGATTGGATTTTATGAAGCGAGCGCGGAGAGGTTAGAGATAGGATTTGTACGTTTTCTAGAAGGGTTTTAGATAGAAAAGTGGCGTTGTCGGACGGAGTGGAGCTCGGCAATGGCGGACGACTTCGGCGCTCGCGAGGAAGAGCGACAGCGCGGGAAGACGGCGACTGACGCGTGCGGCCCCCACGTCGTGGCGAGGCGAAGCGCGTAGCGGCGCGAGGCGTGGCGGCCGTCTTTGGTGGGCCGCTAGCGAGCTAGCGAGCCGTCGGAGCTGGGCGCTAGCGGGCGCGTGCGCGGAAGAGAAGATGGGCTGCGAGATGCGGCCCGAGTTGATTCTGAGATTTTAAATAGTTTTCTAATTTAGAAAATACGAGAAATTCAAATAAGCAATAGAAATTAGCAAATGAACTCAAAAAAAATCTAGAAAAAATCTAGAAAATATATCTGAGCACAAAGAACCCAAATAAAATAGTTTTGGCTATTGTTCATGTTGGGATTGTGCACATTAAATGTTTTTGGTTCTAAAGTCCAATATTAAGCTTTGGAATTAAAATCAAATAAAATTCAAATGGTGAATTTTTCTCCCTACTAACTATTAAAAGATTTTTAAGCTCTGAAAATTGGGATGTTACAAAATTCTCAAATTCATTTACTAAAATTTCACACAGCTCAACTATAACCTCAGTCAGTAATATCGATATTCCTCACTATTCATGTAACTACCCCAAGGCAATTTATTTCACCAATCTTAGACCTTCTCTAATCCACGCCAATCCAATTTAGTTACAGAACCACAATATAACTGTTCGCAAAACCCTAACTGATAGACCAAAGTTCAAACATACTCAATCACTAACGTCAATAAATAAATATATTCTTTAACCAAGATATCCTTGGAAATAATTTAACTCTCATAGGGTCATACTTGACAACAACTCCACAACCCTTGTTGTCTCTTTAGTTGCCGTAATGATTAGATTACTTTGCTAATTTCCTCTCATTAAACCCTATCATCATAAATCACCTACACAACCTCGCTAAGTTAATTATCCAATCACGATTCTCTAATAAATTTATCAGGATTCCATACTTTCAATAATCCCATCATTCCAACATGGACAAAAGTTCTTGGATTATAATTTGCCATAGGTTCCCCTACTTGTAGCACTAATCAATTGTATTCCAATGACAAACATTCCATAGAATTCTCTCAAAGAAGTTATAAATCGAAACCAATTCACCTTCTACTGTTCTTCACATAGGCTGGTTTCCAAAATCTCACCACTACCATATACTTGTCCACCACCAACCAATCGCCATATTACTCTATGAGACTTGGCAACACAAGAAGGTTAAATCCTTTCTCAAAAGGGAAGAATTAAACAAATACAAGTTTCAACATACAAGAAAACTTCGCTCGTCGGAGGGGGCACGAGACCAAGAGAAACAGTCAAATAGTAATGATCTCGGGAAACAAAACACGAGTCCACAGTCGAGGGCACATGTCCCTTAAGAAAGAATTTTTAAACCTACATAAATCATAATAAAACATTGCTATGGAAACCCAAGAAACTCTTAAGCTGTAATGACAGAAAGGTTGCATATTATAATTCTTAACTCCAACCTCAAATACTTATGGTACTAATTTTTCGTCAACAAATAAAGCAATTCTCTTTGATTATATCATTACTTGTCAACCCAAACATGAAGTGCCTTTAAAACTGAATCACATTAATCACTTAGGAACCTATTAGAACTTTCCAAAATGTCATATTGCTCAAACTAATTTCATCTAGTACATAAATCATGAACTCCCAAAGGATCACGAATGCAAAACTCCAAACATTTCATTTATCCGATATTACAAAAAGCAATCAACTTACTTTCTCTTTAGAAGAATCATCACCACTCCAACGCGTCACAATCTCTTGTAGACCATGTTACTAACATCTAGAATAATTCACTCTCAACAATGTTTGTTAACGTCAACTCTTCCTTTATAAAGTCCCCAAAGGCTTACCAAAAAGTTACATATCAATTGAGTGTATTCCAAATTCTTACACTCTCACTACGACAACCACTCTATTTTAGAGGGAACCTACTACACAATCTAAAAGTTTACACCAGAACCCCTTCATCAACGACATACTATTATCCGACAATTTCACCATCATGCAAACCTCTTTTAACAAGGGCATACAGCCACAATACATCCTCATGGAACACACGTAAATAAATCACTTTCAAATTTCAACCCTTCTCCTATTCAGAATGCTCACACTACTTTAGTATACACTAATTCCAATCTAGAGGCTATCATAAACCATAGATGATCATTCAATCATGGACAAATTGATGGTCCTTTCTCTATTTGTATTCCCACGAACATTAATAAGATCGTCAAATAGCTAATTAAAGAAAATTCAATATTATCATTTATTGAGACAACAGTCGAACACATCAAAATATTTCTCTTTCTACACAGTTAGGTTAATCCATTGAGACCCTAATAATCTATCAAGTTTAGCAAACTAAACAATTCTAATGATCAACCTTTTCACCAATGTTTCACACTTCTTAATAACTCTATTGATTACAATTAAGTGTGGTCATGCTCCTGATCACAGCTCATCAAGGACTACTACAGGACAACGTCAATTTGATTGATTTCACTCCCACAGACACTTATTAGGATTTATTACGCACTACACCACAGACCCACCTTGATAACTCATATCATATCCATCAATTTCTTTGATTATAACCTCTGCCTTAACTACGAGAAGACATCGCTGAAGGGTTTAATATTTTATTTCATAGAAGAGAACCATTCAACTTCTACACTCAAAATACCCAAAGAAGTTTTATTGAGTCAAAGCTTCCACACACTAAAAGACTTGCAAGAGGAAACTTTCATTAACCAAAAACATCAAACGAATAAATGGGTCATGTTTCCCGATGAGAAAGACAAAACTCCAATATAAAGGTCAATATTGAAACCTAATCAAGTCCACCAGCCGCAAGAATAACTCAACAGTTGGGAAAACAATAATTGTTTTAACGGATAAATTAAGCCAATGAAAATACATCAACCCTTCTCAACGAAATCCACCAACTGCAATGAACTATTGACCCAAAAGAAATTCATCAACCACTATTGGACAAGAGTTGACCAAATTCGAACTCAAGAAAGAGAACCACTTTCTAAAAGATACTCACTATATAGGTAGTTATAAAGGGGTGTTTTCATTCACTACCTAACTCTCATACACTTCTGGAATCTCCGCCACTAGTGCTCTGTCTTGTGGAAAGTGCCTCTCACTCACTTTTGGACTCTCTCTCACTGTTGTACTGTCATGTGGGAAGTTGCTCTCATTCACTCCCTGGCTCTGATTCACTACCTAACTCTCATTCACTACTTGACTCTCATTGACTTCACACTTGCCAACTGACATGAATAGCTTCACTTCCTTCTGCACACTATTCTTAATGAAAGCCTTCATCAGAAGTGCATCACTGGCCGCTTTAACCAAGGTACTCTCCCTGCCAACATACTAAATGTTGCCTCCTCATCACTGTCCCAAGAGTAGTATGGTTCCACAAACCTCAAAAAATCCACAAGTGATATCTCATCGGATCCCACATCCAATCTCAAAATTCTGCCCTTTTTGTACTCTTTTCTGTCATCCTTGCATGTGAGGTAACATTGAACGCAAAGTTCTACACTATATATTGTCTTTGGATCCTCCTTGCAACAGTTAAGAAACAAAATTTTACGCTAACATGTCTGCTCTCACATTCGGCTCATATCCATACAGCCCCAAATCCATACAGCCCCAAATCAATGCAGAACCAAATCCATCGAGACCCAAATCACTAAAGACTAATATGCTTACAACAAAAAAGGAAATAAAATAGATTTTTTGCTTACCCATGAGCAACTCTAGACGGATCCATGCCTCCTCAATCCTCCCACTACATGTCCTACACTACACAAGAAACTAGGGTTAGATTTGCTGCCGCAAATGCAAACCAAAACACCAAATTGGTGGATGAAGGTAGGAGATCTCACCTGTGGGAACTCTGGCACATTGCTCTTCGGGGGAGATTTCTAGTTCGCAAGAGGGAGGAGGGCGCTACCTGAGGTAGTCAGACGAATGAGAGAAGGGGAGGAAGAGGAGCAAGATACAGGGGGAGGTGACTGCGAACAGGGATGCACGGGGGAGAGAGCCTTCACAAAACCTAATTTCTTTGGTGGTAATGGATTGCAGGCGAGGTAACGGCAGAGCCAGGGGAGGTGACGGGCGTGGCATTCGGCGGAACGGAGTGAAAGGGCGATGGTATTAAACTGAACTGGGAGAATGTAGTGGTATTAAAGTGAACCGTTGTTTTCATTATGGTACCAAACCGATTTTGCCATTTTACAATCGTAACTACAGCAGAAAGAAATTAAGAAAGCAAGAACTATGGACTCACAGGATTCGCTTTTTCCATGTCGTCAGTGAAAGATGATTCATTGTAGCATCAAACTTTTACCTTGTTTCAGGTGTAAAAGTGTTTTTTTGATGATTGCACAGACCATAATAATCTCAATCCATATAGATTCTAGGCAGACTGAAACCTGCATTGCCAGAGAACCAAGGAGATGTAGTACAAAATATTTTTCTCCTTCAAGTCAATTGGTGAAATAGCGAATCTTCATATCACTGTGGCCAGGCCTCAGGAGAGCTTGATCCAATATATCTATCCTATTCGTCAACATAAGAAATGTAATTTTGTTTGATGCTTCAAAACCACAAAGTTAGTTAAGAAGCTCAAGCATTGTGCACTGAACCTCACTATCACCATTGCAAGTTCCTTACTCCATTGTAGCAGGCCCAATGGAGTCTATGTCATCCATAAATATAGCGGATGGTCCATAATCCTTGTCGAAATTCAAACAAAATACATTAGGCTCTCGAACTATATAAAGCCTGCAAGAATCCTTTCCACAGAAGGATTTCAGAATCCCGTAGAAGGAAACAGTAATAATTCAGTGCAACATATACAAAGAATGTTTACCTGTACTTGGAGGGCCATAAAGGAGGACACCCTGAAAAAAGGAAGGGTAAATATGATCCACTGAAAAATGACTCAACTGATGTAAAACAAAATGCAAACTGGTAAGCAAATTCTAACCTTCGGTCATGCAATTTCAAGACTCTTAGATAGGACAGGATGACTGATCGGAAGCTCAATCAGTGGAAAATCGAATTGTTAAGACAGAGAGCCAACAATACAAAAAAAATGTAATGTGCATTCAGTTGTTTACAAACCTCTTTGATCTCTTTAATTTCCTGATAAAGACCGACAATCATATCATATAAGTCATAGGAGGCGGGGCAAGCCGACGGCAGTAGGGACGGGCCAAGCCAGCGATAGGAGGCACCCACTGGCGCGGAGTAGGAGCGGGCCGAGGGAGGAGCATGGGTCGTGGGCGCGGGTGGTGGCGTAGGCGAGCAGTGGCAGCGCCGGGGCCAAGCCAGGCGGGTGGCGGCGTGGGTGAGCAGTGGCGGCGTTGGGGGTGAGCCAAGGCAAAGGCCTGCAGCGATGGCGATAGCTCCAGAGGGAGGCGGCGCCCGGGGGTGGGAGGAGGCCGGGGATGAGGCGGCATGGAGCTCCATTCGGCCATAGCAAAGCACCAAGAGGGGGATGAATGGGCCGAGCTAGGCGGGTGGCGGCGCCAGGGTCAAGCCAGGGCCAAACCCAGTGGTGGTGGTGGTAGCGCAAGAGGGAGGCGGCGCCTGGGGTGGGGGAGGCCAAGGAGGAGGTGGCATGGAGCTCCATTCGACCATAGCAAAGCACTAAGAGGGGATGAATGGAGGAGTGGAGAAATGAAGAAGAGGAATGGGTAGGGAGGTCAAGGGGGCGGGAGGGAGGAAGAGGGAGGGTGGGACGGCGGTGGGTGAGGCAGACCGGCAGCGGTATGGGAGCGAGAGCGAGGGAGGGTCACGTAGGACTGGGGGCAGGGGCGAAGAGGAGGAGCGGGCAGAGCGGGTGAAGGGGAGAAGAGCAAGCAGCGACAGGCGACTAGGGAGGGAGGGAGTGGTGGCTGCGGGGGAGGGAGGCCGAGGGGGCGGTGGCGGAGGAAGAGGGTAGGACTGGTGGCTCTGGCGTAGAAAGGCGGCGCTGGTGTAGAAGGGCGGCGCAGGAGGGAGAGAGGGGAGGAGCGACGACGCGTGACAGAGCGAGAGAGGAGGCGCGAGGAGAGCGAGGAACGGGATGAGGATGAGGTTTCTTTTCTGGATGCAGGCGACGTGGGACTCGCGAGCGCCTCTCGTTCCCACATACGCGCACTGGGTGGTGCGGAGCAGCTCGGGGCGCCGATCAGACGGTGGACAAATTCCTGCCGATGTAGCGTCCGCAAGGGAGCTCCAAAGCCACGGGCCTTTAATGTTAGTAGTATATAATAGCTACTTCTATAGATTCAACTACCTTTTCAATTGATCGTGATTGCACACAATTGTATTTGATCTCACCAATTATCATATGATTCAGATATTATCTATTCTATTGATGTGAAATCAATACTTTCTACTGCAAATAAAATTTTCCTTTAGTACTACTTTAATTACGTTTATTATGCTGATATCTAATCCTTAAAGCTGTCAATAATCCATTTATTGATCACCTTTTGTTTATAGATTCAATTATTCCTATTAATTCAATCAAAATGTGGTCCTACGATGATGTCTTCCAAACACTAATACTTGCGATTTCTATTGCTCCACCAATATGCCGTAGATAATTTGGCTCATTCTAAAGATTCAAATGATATCCTTGATACATTTTTATTAACTATTTATCTTGCAAGTCTCTTACGGCATCGTCTAGACTTAAGGATATAGCATTTGTCAATCCATTGTCCAGGTTGACTTCCATCATAAGGGTATGTTTTTCTTGGTCAGGGACTGCTTTCAATTGGGCTTTGGTGGCTTTATTTGAAGATCTCTGATCTTCACCTTGACATAACACTTCTTCAATTTTTCTGGGTGAGTCTTTGCTAGGTAATTGGTTGTACCCTATCCTAAGCACGATGACACCTAAGGGTCTTGTACGGATGGTTTGGGTCAGGGTTGGCAAATTTTTTACGGAGCTTGTCTTGATCTTGCATACTTTTTACCTTGGTATTGACGTCTATTGGCTCTTTCAACAATGAATGAGGGAAATAGCATGAGATAGGGAATAGATCGTGGGGATAAGTTAGTGAAACCCATTTTCTCTTAAAATCTTAACATACAGAAAGTCAAGAAGGCTTAAATAATCACACAAATTTTTAAAACAAGATTTTTCTCGTGACTGCGAAATACGACGACCATGGGCAAAATAGGCAGTACACAGGTTCCAACTAAAATCTCACGACACTACAACGTCTACTCGTGGTATCACACATGGGAGTGCACAGCTTTGCGCACAAAGGGTTACTCAAAATGAGATTGCCCTATCTTAGCAAGTTGTCACGTTCCTGAACTAAAGTTTTTGAAGCTAGGGTAAGGGAAGAGGAAACTAATCATCTTTCAAAATCAAGAGAAGATCCAACATGGGTAAGAGAGAGTAATCTTTAGGAGGGGTGTGAATGAGCAATATTACTTATATTTTTCACAAAGCTTTTGTAGATGAAGATAGGTTTTGAAAACTCCCACTAATGAAACTAACAGCCATGCTAACTAAGGTCATGACCTAGAATTGATATGCTCTGATACCAAGCCTGCCAGACCCCAAATTTGTATCTTGGGTCCCACTGTGTATATTTGTGTCATTCTCTAGATCAATAGATAGCACACATAGTTACATTGTTGGTTCGAACACATATCACGAAAATGTAAAGCTATTGCATAATATTAAACAAAGCGTAAATATACCTTACGACTTTTGACTTGCAGATTGGCCGAACAGGCCAAATACTTTCAGAGATCAACAGTGGAAGTAGAATCAAAGTATAACACGTGGAACCCTCACGATATATCTACCGTCAATCAACTGTGGGCTCGCAACCTAGTTCTTGGCCTTCTTGATCTTCAGTCTTGATCAATACTCATAATTGTCCATGTAGCCTTCTTTAATGCTTACTAACTAAAAGAGTATAAATAACGAGCATGAGTACACAACCGTACTTGCGAGTCAACACACAATGCAATTATTATATATGCAAGGCTTAAATAAAAGGGAGGTTCAAAGGTTCTTTTATTTTCCACAAAGCCATTTATTGAAATAGAGTAAGTAGTAGCAAATCCTGAGACTTAGCATTTTACTAACACAAGTTTCAATAAGCTAAGTTTTTTGTTGTAAAATACTAGTGGAGATTCCATCTCCTATACCATTGAGTGGCTCCGTCCACTCAATGCTCAAAGTTATATCCCATAATTATCACTAGTCCCCGACCAGGCTTTCTCAATTTCTAGGGTTCCCAACCCACTCAATGGTTTTATAAAAATAAAAGCTAACTCAAACAAGTTCTCAGCACCGCTCTTCACTGTGAGCATGGCTATCCAGATAGTTTTCTGAGCATGGCTATCTAGATAGTTTTCTTACTCTGCGGAGTTTGTACACTTTACCCACAATAGATATTCCATAAGTGTGTGGCTAAGTTGATTATCATAAGGCCTTTACAATGTCGCACCTCCTCGCAACTCCACACCGGTAGGTATCACCTCCTTAGGGCCTCTCCTTGCCCATGAGCAGGCCTCCCATTTGGGCCGTGCAGTTCTCGTGGCTTCGTTCTCCCCCATCTACCCACACTACATCTCCTCAATGGTGAAGCCAGGCCGAGGCGAACAAATTAGTTAGCCAGGTCGTACCCATTATAGACTTGTGGTTGCACTGTTTTTACATGAGAGGTTGTCACAAGATTTGGTCCTTAATTGACTCGGGCATGAAATCCACATACCAACATTCTCTCGTGCGCACGGCACCAGCAACTCTTTCCAGCCACCCGAGTCTAAATTTGTTTTTTAGGTTTTATTTTGTTTTTAAACATAATCTTTCTAGCCAACATACCAGCCAGGCTCCAGCCTTGGCTGCCCAATATCATTTTCAAAGGTTTTTAATGATATCAGGCAAATTACTACCCGAATGACAATGTATCTAAGCAAGGCTAAGCATGACACTTAGATACAAACTTATAACTAGTATGTTAACCATTAATTCTAGGGTGACAAGGATAGTGTCCAAATTCAAGGATTGGAATTTATACACAATTATTAATAAGGCATTAACTATGAGCTAGACCAATTTAGTTGTATAAAACATAGCAATGCAATTTCATAATTTAAAGCAATATAATTACAAAAAGTAGGTGCAATATGATCAAAGTATTGACTCGCCTTGCTCAATATTCTGATAACCTTGGTCCTCAATGTCCTGATAATCATCTCGCTCAATGTATTGACAATCATCTTGTTCAATGTTCTAACAATCTTGATCTTGGCCTCGTCCTTGTTTGGGTTGTTGTTCCATTATATCTTAAGATTCTAACTACACATAATACGATTAAATCTAAGAGCGTCTAAAAGCATTCAAGTGAAATCCAATTGTCGATGTTTTAGAACCGATCTTACATATGATTATTTGATTTGGGGGTATCCAAAATTGATCATGTAGAGAGGACGACAAAGGAATTTTTATACAGGTTCAGGCCTTCTCCGAAAAGAATAATAACCCTACTCCTGTGTGTATTGTATTGAGTATGCTGGTTACAATCAAGACAAAGACTAAGGATCGTGCTCCTGATTGCGGTCCCTACTGCGCTCCCCTCCATTGCCTTCTGACTGTAGCCTTTATATAGTGTACATACGTAGAGGTGACCGTTTCTCAAAGCCAAGAGGCACCTCATCATTATATGTAATGGGCACATTGATGGTAGTTATCGCTGGAGTAGTAACCCCTCCACGTCGTCTAGCAGTTACTTATCAGAGATAGAGGTGTATTACATGCAGTTATTCTAGAGAATAACAGTGTATACTAACTGTTTAGATTCTCTGATCAATTGGGTCTACTTTTCTGCAAGCTCAATCAATTATAGGGTGGTCGTAACTGACCTGGTCGTAGAAGAACTTACGACCATGAGGTAGTCGTAGAAAAGCTTACAAGTAGGTACTGGTCATAGAAAAACTTACGACTAGGGGATGATCATAGAAGAACTTACGACCATGATGTAGTCGTAAAAAAGCTTACGACTATGTACTGGTTGTAGAAGAACTTACGACCAGGGGATGATAGTAGAATAGCTTATGATCATGAGGTAGTCGTAGAAGGAATTACGACTATAGGGGTGGTCATAGAAGAACTTACAACCACTTGACCAGCTTCTCCCTTATGAGCAATAAGGGGTATACTCAAGAACCATGAGATGGTATTATTATCCACAATAAAAATTACAGATAAATAATTAAATAAGGATTATTTCATCCTCGTCATCTAGCCCCCTAGTTTCAAGCGAAAGTAACTTGCTTGGAAAAAAGGAGTCGTAGATGATCTTACGACCATAAGATCGTCGTAGAATGGTGGTCGAAGAAAAGACTTTTTGACTAGTATTTCATTTGACCAGAAAAAACTTGGTCAAGAAAGTTGTAGAAAACATTACGACTACAAGGTGGTCGTAAATAATATTACGACTACAAATTGGTCGTGGTATGGTAATCGGAAGAAAAAACCTTTCCAATTGGAATTTCATTTGGCCAGAAAAAGACTTGGTCAAGAAAGTAATTTCGCTTGAGATGTAAAGACAGTCTTGAACAGGCAAATTAAAGAAACTCAATCGACTCTCACAAATCTGTCTGTTGGAGCGGTTCTCGAAGAGGTGGCAACTGTTGAGTTTCCACGATCTCTTATCTCAAGCGTGCAGTTATAAAAACTTAACGCAGGTGTGATTCTAGGGTTCTTACTTTTCCCCAATCACTTCGACTGTTTATCGAGCTCCTGCATCCTCCGCCACCAACCAAATTGTATGTTCTCGTGAGACCTTTCCAAATCCAAATCCTCCTCTCCTAGAGAAAGATGGTCGGAACCGTTTCCTAGTGGGCCGAAATAGAGATGGATACCGCAAAGATAAAAGCTTTGGTCACCGTTAAGCTTTGGTCACCGTTGAAAAGATCTTAGAGGAAGTACTAGTGAAGTGGATTGAGGCTGTTGGGCAACATTGGCCGTTAGGCGAGATTGGGCAGATCCTCGTCTTCCAGGCGTACTACGAGTGCGGCCTGCGATTGCCTGTTCACCCCTTCCTCACACTCGTACTCAGCACTTTGGGGTGGAATTGGTGAATCTCGTTCCCAATTCCATCATGATGTTGAGTGTGTTCATGTACATGTGTGAAGCCTACCTAGGGATTCTGGTGGATCTCGAGCTCTTCCAGTACTATTACGGGATGGGCCAACAAGCTGGAATTGTTGGAAGCTACGGTCTGAAACTCCATGACGGGAAGTCAAAGGAGTACATTCAGATGTTCACCCGGTCATCATGGTCGGGGTGGAAGAAGAAGTGCTTCTACTAGGAGATCACCAATTAAGACAACCTCTCTTTTGTTGGGAGCGCTGCCGAGAAGATCTCCTCTTGGGATTCGACTGCCAAGGATCTTGGTCGGATCACCCCCTATATTCAAGCCATCAAGGACTTGAAGGAAGAGGGGCTCACCGAATAGCACGTGGAAAAGGATTTCATCACGCACCGTATTAGCCCTCTAAAGAAATGAGTGCCTCCCATGTGGAGGTACTCGGGGGCTAAGGATTCGACTAGAGATTATGAGGAAGGTAAAAACAATCTTCCAACTTAGCTTTCTTTTGGTTAATATCAAGCTTAACCACTAAATGTTTTTATCAGCTTGCGCAGATATTTCACAAGCAGAGATTGACATTCAAGTCAAGCTCATTTGTGAAAAAGCTCCACCACCCAATGTGGTGGTGCCTCAAATACTGGCGGTCGTATCAGCAGAGAAAAAGAAGGAACACCTAAAGGTAATCAAGGATTGATTTCATCTTTAGGCTTTCATAGCCATAGAAAAGCTTACGACTAGGGGATTGTCGTAGAAAAACTTATGACTAGTTATTTCTTTTTCTGACTCCTGCAGAAAGTAGGCATAGAAGACCGTTAAGATGACGAAGAGGTTGAATTGATGGTCGTTGGAGTAGTGGCAAAGGAAATCCAGGCTCCTCTGGCTAAGAGGCGTCGCCTCATGAAAGTCACCGACAAGGGAGGCACATGCTTAAGCTTTGTTGCTTTGACTAGGCCCTTTGAGAAATTCGTTGCAGATATGGCTGCTGCAGAGAAAACAAAGGCAGTCGAAGCGGCCAAAGCTCTCAAACACAAAGCCCCAAGACCAAGGTACCCTTCTACTATGACAACAAGGCTTTCGTAGTTTCTGCCTCTCATGGTTTTGTCAAGCAACTAGAAAAGGAGAACTGGAAAAGCTTCATATCTTTTGTGAAGAAAACTACTTCACCAGCAGGGCCCACGGTCGAGGGAAGTGCGGGTCTTGAAGTGGTCGAGACAGGTCTCGGCCATCCGGGGGAGCAGGAAGCTCAAGGAGCGGTGACTCCTGCTCAAGACCCACGACCTAACGTGGTCGTGGCTGACCCCATTCCTCTACTCGAGTTCTAACCAAACGTGGTCGAAGAGAAGAAGTCGAAGAAATCTTCCTTGGGGAAGGTTTCTTCTAGATTCAAGATCAAGTCCAGGAAACGACGGTATGTAAAAAGATAAAAGTGTAAGAATAACATTTACCTTTTGCTTTCTACAATTTAACATGTTTCCCTTCCTATGATCTTAGCCCGACTCCTCCAGCCCCCAAGGACCCCACTGTCAAAAAGCCCGCTACCCCTTCTTCTGCATTCGAGGAAACGGCAGTGGGAGTGGTCGAGGGATCGACCACTGCTCCTGTGGTGGAAGGAATCATTGCAGCCGGAGCTACTACGTCCACTAAAGTGGTAGTTGCCTCTAAGGTGACTATGACCACTGAGATGGTCGTTGCTGTTGAGACTACCATGACTACCAGGGCGGTCGTGGAGACAAAGGTGAAGACGATGGAAGCATCTGGACAAGGTGGTGGTGGAACCTTCGACCACCGCACTGGGAAGGAAATCATCGACGACATTCCCCCCAGCCCCCAAGGAGAAGCTACCATCACCGAAGAAGAAGAAGAAGAAGTGTATAACAACTTCTTTTCCGAGTTCTTTGGCCTTGCCTTCGTTGTGGGGTCTTATGCCTTAAGATCTCGTAATCGAGTCCCTCACCCTATGGACATCCCAAACAGGGGGGATATTTTTGACAACGAGCATCTCGAAAAGGTGTGGTGGGACCGAGTCCAGGAGATCGATGAGCTAAAGAATCCCACGAGGGTATTTTCCATGTTTGCTCGAGCGAGCATAAATGTAAATATCTGATGTCAAACATTTACACTGTCTTTCCTTTTGCAAAAAGCTTTGGAACAAATTATCACAGTTGGTGAATACAACCGACAACTTGTTAAGCTACGATAGGAGAAAGTGAAACTCTGCGAGCAGGCAAAGAGATGACTTACTTGTAGTCATTTATGTTTTGACCACTCGTACAGTGCTCGTGGGGGTTGTCGTAGAAAAACTTACTACTAG
Source organism: Ampelocalamus luodianensis (assembly GCA_036346255.1). NCBI lineage: Eukaryota > Viridiplantae > Streptophyta > Magnoliopsida > Poales > Poaceae > Ampelocalamus > Ampelocalamus luodianensis. The sequence goes on from CM070635.1 coordinate 21,548,414, forward strand.
AGGATGATTGTAGAATAACTTCGATCATGAGATAGTCGTATGAGAACTTACGACTGTTAGGGTGGTCGTAGAAGAACTTACGACCACTTGGCTAGTGCTCATGTCTACTTTTAACCTCCGCAGGTTTAAAAGCGACGAAAAGACCTTAGCTGATTTGCTCGACTACGAGAAAGTCGAAACAAAAAAGCTAACGGAAGAAAAAGAGGACCTTCTAGAGAAGCTTCAGGAGGCAAACTCTGTGACTCAAAAGTTGTAGGGACAAATAAATAGTAAGTTCGGAACTTAAGACTGCTTATGACATTGGTCTTTATCTTTTTAACTCTTATTCCATTTTTTTAAAAAAAAAAAGGTCAAAGTGGGATCACTCCAAACCGAGGTTAGAGAAAAGATCTTGGTTGTTCATGAGATTTCCCACATTGCCAAGGACAAAGATCAGGAGATAAAGTTGTGGGAAGAGTGCTACACAACGAGCACTACTTCCCATGACGATGAAGTCAAGAAACTGGATTCTCGACTAGCAGGTAAGCAGTTCTTTACTTGTGACCAGTTTGGTTTTCGAGTCCTCTAAGGGTTATCTTGTCTGACTAGTCTTACTCTTTTCAGAGCAAGCAATCGAAATAAAATAACTTTGTGTGGCTTCGACTCGTAACCAAGAGGAGATGAAGTCGATGAAGGTAAACCTTCAAGACAACATTTCTCTCTTACACAATGTACTTGGTGGGCTACATGCTGAGGAGGTCACTCCTCATGAAGACACCATAGCTGCTCACACGAGTGTCATTGGGGAACAAGTTGGGACTTTGCAAGAGTTGGTGGCCACTCTGAAGAACAATCAAGCTGACTCGATAAAGGAAACGGTCGAAGGTGCAGTAAGTTATGCTTTGGCAAAAACTTAAAGCTCGTGACCCCAGCCTAAGTCTGCAGCCAATCAAATCCGACATCGACTGCTCTCAAGCAGAAGCGGAGCAGTTGATTGTAGACATGTAGTCGGTCAGTAAGAAGGTCGCGGAGGAGATGCAAATAGGATCTCCTTCGTCAGAGTAGTTGTAATAGGAACTTGTAAAGACAAGTTTTTGTTGATATATATAATCATTTCTTTTTTTCTGCAAATCATCTTGTCAAGTAGTCAGTAACTCATAAGATAATGAACAAAATTAAGAGCAAGAATTGAAGTCATATTAATAACTTTATCCTAGCCCCTGACTATTTGCTTAGTTTATAGAGATAAACTAAGTAAACAGTGTGAAAAAGGGTTTCTAAAAACAGAGTGGTTTAGCTAACTTATAGTTTTCGATCACGATTAATCAAATCAAGAGCGGCAACTTGAGTTCCTTCTAGTGCGCAGGACCACGTGTAGAGAGGAAAGGCTTCGACTAGGTGATGTTACCACCTCCGACCAGATTAATCAAATCAAGAGCGGCAACTTGAGTTAGACAAACGTTTGGAGTACCTTAAAAATTCATTCAATTGTTTCCAGTAGACTCGATAGGTGTTCCCTGGTAGCAAGAGTTGGAAACAAGACGATGCTAGGAAGTTCCTTCTAGTGGGCAGGACCACGTGCGGAGAGAAAAAGCTTCGACTAGGTGTGTCTCTGTAACACCCCAGCCTGACAAAGGCCTAAAATACTACTGAATTAAATAATTTAGACAAGTTAAACTAAAATACCTTACAAAATTTCGGCAGAAGCTCCTTTGTATAGTTATCTATACCGGAGGTTCCAACTAACAGATATAGCATATATAAGTATTCCAACTTGCAATTTGATTAAGACAAATCAAAACTGGCTATTCGTTACTACAACATCCATAGCAACTAAGCATCTAGGATATAGATCAAGAGCATCCAACAACATCTATCCGTTTATTATAGTTTATTCCAAGCAAAGCAATAATCATAAAGTGTACTTTAAGTAATTTACTCAACTACTAATTAATTTTCTTTTGCATTCCATTGTGGGTAGATCATGCGATAGTGCAACAAGGCTAATCCTTCTTTTCCCCATGCATGTCGATCTCGTAAGGGTACCTAAAACACAACAAACAACAAGAGGTGAGTCCAAAGACTCAGTAAATATAATAAATGGCATAAACAGCATACATGCATGTAATCTCATCAACTGTATTACACAAACAACACATCAATTACTTTACATACACATGCCATGCAATATGCTCAACATGCTCTTTATCTTTCTCTTTTACATTTCACCGGTAATGCAAAGTGCGCATCCGTCGATGCACACCCATGCCTGTGCCATCTGGCATAGGGACCATTGCCCATACTCCGCATGTAACACCCCAGCCCAATGTGAGCCTAGAATGCTACTAAACTAACATTAAATAATTCAAAACCAAGTTCAACCTACCAAATTTCGACATAACCTCCTTTATAAAGTTAACTACACGGAGGTTCCAACATTTAGATAAATCATAAACAAATAATCCAACGTCCAGAATCATCAATAGGCGTTCAAAACATACTAATCAACTAGCATATCCAAAGGAGTCCTAATTACACTACTCATCATTATTACACTTAATCCATTGCATGAGGCATAATCATAATCAATCCTTAAGCAGTTTGCTAAATTATTAAGGTACGACTAAAACTTAAGCAACTTTAAAGATGAGTGGCAGTGAGTGAATAAAAATCAAGTCTACTCCCTCCTATGCATGCCGTTCTTGAATTGGGTACCTAAAACAATAATGAAAGCAAGAGTGAGCCCACAGAATCAGCAAGTACAAAATAAAGGCATACCACAAAAGTTATAACATCAGCATCCATAGCCAGAAACGCATCAATAAAACATCTCACATGCAAATGCAATGCTCAAGGATCCTTTCTCTTTATCTCTTTTTGCATTTTACCGGTAATGCAAAGTATGCAACCGTCGTTGCATACCCATGCCTGTGCTCGCATGCACAGGGACCAATTGCCCATTACTCCGCAAGTAATGGGGACCTCAAGCCCACACTTCACAAGTGTGGGGATCTCAAGCCCGTCACATTCATGATGGGGATCTCAAATGAAAACATACTTGGTCACCACGTGACCAAGCCTCAACATGATTTCAATATGCACATGCTCATCTTTTATTCATCATCAACTTATCAAAAGACGACAACATCATGCAACAATAGAGCATAGTCATACTTTGAACAACCACCATTCTCGAAACAATCATCATGCTAGCAATCTTGCTACACTATCATATATCGAAAACACGCAAACATGGCCAATCAATCACAACCAAGTAACAAACATTGCACTTGCCTTAACCGTGTGAGAACGGAGGACGTGAAGACGGTGCTGCCTCCGGTACCAATCCCCCACCTAATACATTAAGAATATAAACTAAGACCACAGTAATGAACCACATGAATTATAAAAGCAAACACAAACTAGCAGAAGCTTGCAACGCGATCTCGACTTCAATTCCCTAAATGCTTATCTGAGTCCTCTGTAAACAGTCAGGTTCTAAAATTCATATCTTTTTGTATAGGGGTCCAAATCAGTTGTTCTTGGACTTCATTGAAAGGTTATCAAATTATCCAACTAAACCTAGTTGGTGAGCCTCCCTGATTCGGCCATCTAATATCATTGTTAAGCTGATTAACAAAACATCGATTTCTCGCCAGGCCCTCTGGACAGAACACTAAAATGATCATAACTTTCAGCTCGTTTATCCAAATTTTGCGTTCTTGTGCTTCCCTGAAAGTTACGATAATTATCTACAACTTTTGTTATACTGAGATCCTCTAACTTCCCCTTTAACTGAACGCACAAGTCCGATTACTAAAACCTGTCAAAATACTGACAGATTCGCAGAACAGTCGCACGATTAAATTCATAACTTTTGCTACAGAGGTCCAAATAATATGATCTAGCACTTCATTGAAAGCTATTGACGTCCTCTACAACTCTCTAGGATATGCCTAGGACTGAATCCGCACTTAACTACATCAAAACGTCTGTCTAACGCGATCTGTCCTGAGGAGACAGAAATACCGACATTGCTGCAACAACAAACGATGCATCTACTCGGGGGAATCCGGGGTTACCCTTGACGAACGCCGAAGACTAGGATGCTGCCCACGAACCTTCACCATTTCCTCTCCTCCTCCTCCTTCTTCTCCTTCCTTGGCCGGCCACCACACGCGCGATCCTTCGCGTCTCCTTCCTTGGACGAATAGCGGGAGGAGGTCGCGCCTTGCCGGACAGCGGGGAGACACAGGGAGGGAGGTGCTTGGACCAGGGAGGGGTGCACAAGGGCGAGGGGTGGCTGCCTAGGGGAGTGGGAGGGGCGCAAGGGAGAGGGGGAGGGGGTAGGGGCGGCTAGGGTTTGGGGGGAGAAAAGGGGGTGCCTCCCCCCACTTGGCCGGCCACCAAAGGGCCTTATGGGCCGAAGCCCAGGCCCAGGTTGCCTCAGTTTTGCGTTGAACCCCTTCTTCTCCCACCTTTTTAACTATTTTCCAGAAGGTCCTTCTCCTGGATCGATTCCTAATTACTCGTTTCCTTTAAATCTTTAGGTTTTCTCCCGAATCCTATTTTAGGGTATTACACTCTACCCCCCTTAAACTGAATTCGTCCCCGAATTCTAATCACGTTTACGCCAAAGAGATGATCACAACTAAAACTTATTAACATTGCCATGAACTGCTGTGAATAACTCCGGATATTGCTCGCGCATGCGAGACTCAAATTCCCAAGTGGCCTCTCTCTTGGTCTGCTGCGGCAAAAACACCTTGACGTACTGACGCGTTACGCCTTACTACTTGTCCTAACCTTTCAAGAGTCACTCGACGGACACGTCTCGAAGGCACGGTCTTACCCGTGGGTCAACTATTCTAAGGAAACTTTACCCTCCAAATTTCTCCAACAGTCCCTCGACAAAAGGTCATACAAAACATTCCGTGCTACACACCAGAACTCCAAATGGTCATAGTGATACGCTATCTCCCAAATCTCCGCAACTTCCAGATACAACCAATGTATCTTGGGGCAACATTCCCTTTGGTACCAAACCACAAAACTTGTGCATAACACATAGAACTATTGTTCCTTGTATCATTCGATCTCTTCACTTTGACAATGAGCACCTCCTTTAACCCGGGAGACACAACAGAACTTGTTTTAAAACAAACTACTTTAAAGACAGAACCCAGCTGAAAACAAAAGGGTATCACCTCAACACACATTTCCAAATCCTTACTAAAAGAGTTAAATCCAAAAAAATCAAAAGATTCGTCATGAAACTCTTCCACTTTCCAAGTAGGCAGTTTAGAAATAAATGTCATACAGGCCAAAAGCGAAATCACTCAAAAAAAACCAGTTTAACCATTTTTTTCTGGAAGGAATCACACATACCGACAAGAACCATCTCAATTGTAATTGACATCCGTCATAACCACATAGTTCAAGTAAGAACTAAGAAAACATCTCACTATCCAAGATCACACCCTTTACCACAATATTTCTTTTAAGAATTTAACTTTCTCTTAAACCATAGGATCCCAAATCATCGCATGACACACTAACTCATTTCTCTTAAATTGGCAACCTCAAACCTATGCTCTACCGAACACAAAATCCATACTTATGCAGGGAGACTCTTCCAATCCACAATATCGCACTCTAGCCAACTTCCCTACCGAAAGAATTACTTGTCAAAATAATTTTCAACACGACTCAATAGATTTCACCCACCATCACATCCCTTCATCCGTTAAGGATGAGCAATTTGAAATTCACGTCACACACTCTCACATACTAGCCTCAAAGGATACTATCAATGATCATCCCACTACTCGGAATCCACTCTTATTCTACCACCTCTACACATAATCATTGGCATCCAAGGTTCTAACATGAGAATGCAAAGCCTAAAATCAACCTCGAAGTCTCCTACAATGAATTTCTGGTATGATTGATAGGAAATATTCAAATCCATTTACTAAAATTTCACATATCTCAACAATAACCTCAATCATTAACATCCACGTTCCTCACTAACCAAGTAACCGCCCCAAGGCGATTTATTTCACAAGTCTTAGACCTTCTCTAATTCACACCAATCCAATTCTGTTACACAACCACAATATACCCGTTCGCAAAACCCTAACTGATTAACCAACATTCAAATATACCCAATCACTAACGTCAATAAATAAATATATCCTTTGACTAAGACATCCTTAGAAATAATTTAACTCCCATAGGGTTACTTACTGAGGCCGAGTCATACTTGACAATACTCAACAATTTCTGCTATCCCAATAATTAGCTTGATACTTAGGTTCCTCCACACCGCTACTCTCATTAAACTTCCCCACCACAACTCTTCTGCACAATCATGCTAAATATCCAATTGTGATACTCTAATAATTTATCAAAATCCATAATTTCGATAATCCCAATATTCCAACATGGACAAAGGTTACTGGATCATAATTCGTCATAGGTTCCACTAGTTGTAACACTAATCACTTCTATCTCATCGTCAACTTTCCATTTAAATAGAATTCTCTCCATGTGTTGTAAATCGAAATCAATTCACTTTATACTGCTCTTCAAATGGATTGGTCCCCAAAATTTCACCACTATCATATACTTGTCCACCACCCACCAGTCGCCAAATTACACTTTAGAAGACTCGGCAACACAAGTTGGTTAATTCCTCTCTCAAAAAGGAAGAAACAAACTAATACAAGGTTCAACACACAAGAAATCGTGGCTCCTCGAAGTGAGCACGAGACCAAGAGAAATAGTCAAATAGTAGTGATCTCAGAAAACAAAATATGAGTCCACAGTCGAGGGCACAAGTCCCACATGAAGAATTTTTCCACCTCCATAAATCTTAATAAAACATTGCTATGCAATCCCAAGAAACTCTTAAGTCTTTGATTACAACATTACTTGCCAAACCAAACAAGAGATGCTTTTAATACCAAATCACATTCATCACTTCAGAGCCAAACGGAACCTTTCCATATGTCACATTGCTCAACTAATTTCATCTACTATATAAATCATGAACCCCCAAAAGATCACGAATACAAAACTCCAAATATTTAATTTAACCGTTATTAAAATAATCAACTTACTTTCTCTCTAAAAGAATCATCACCACTCCAATGCGTCACAATCTCTTGTAGACCTTATTACTAACATCAAGAATAATTCACTCTTAACAAGGTTCGTTATCATCAACCCTTCCTTTATAAAGTCCCCAAAAGCTGACCAAACTGTTACATATCACTTTATCATCTCATCCTCAAATGAGAGTACACCAAATTCTTATAACCTCACTACAGCAACCACTTTTTTTAAAAGAGGGAATCTACTACAAAATTTAAAAGATTACACCAAAGCCATTTCATCAAAGATATACTATTATCCGACAATTTCACCATCATACAGACACAGGTCACCTATTAAATCACATCCTAAACCATTGATGAATATTCAATCATAGACGAAATTGATGGTCCTTTCTCTATTTGCCTTCTCACGAGCAAAAATAAGATCATCAAATAGCCAATTAAAGATAATTACATATTATCACCTATTAAGACAACGATCAAACACATCCTTATATTTCCCTTCCTGCACAGTTAGATTAATCCATTGAAACCAAATAATCTAACAAGTTTAGTAAACTAAACGACTCTAATGATCAACCTTTTCATCAAAGTTCCACACCTTTTTAATAACTCTATTGATTCCAATTAGGTTTAGCCATACCCTTAATCACAGTTCAACAAAAACTACTATATGGCACCATCAAATTAATCAACTTTCCTACCAGTGATCTTAGTTAGGATCAATTATACACCACACTACATACCAAAGTTGATAACTCATATCATATCCACTAATTTCTCCGATTATAACCTCTCACTTAACCACGAGACGACATCTCTAAAGGGTTTAGCATTTTCTTTCATAAAAAAAAACCTTTCAACTTTAACACTGAAAATACCCAAAAGAGATACATTGAATCAAAACTTCCACGTACTACAGGACTTGCAAAAGGAAACTTTCATTATCCAAATCATCAAGTGAAATAAATGGGTCATGCTTTCCAGTAAGAAAGATGAAACTCCAATACAAAAGTCAGTATTGACAACTAACCAAGTCCACTAGCCACAAGAATAACTCAACAGTAGGAAAAACAATAATTGTTTTAAGGGACAAGTTAAGATAATAAAAACATATCAACCTTTCTCAAAGAAACCCATCAATTGCAATGAACTATTGACCCAAAGAAATTCATCAACCACAACTGGACAAGAGTTGACCAAATTCAAATTCAAGAAAGTGAACAATTTTTTTTTCTAAAGATACTCACTATCAACGCCTGTACTAAGATATCTGAGGTAACCACATCCTTTTTCTCTTACCACGAATAATGATGTAACCTGGTAAAGCCTAGGGCCACAACCATGACCTCAATCCTCTCAACATGGGCTACTCTCACTCATAATAATCATAGAATCATGTTATAGGTATGTAAGATCAACTCAAAACAGGAATCATCAATACAACATAACATAAGCGTAAATGCAATGCTTGACCCACCGCATCCTACTGTGCACCTGTGTGTCAGGTTTTCAGTTATTTAACCATTAGCAAATTTTAACAAGCTAAGTTACCTAAGTCGTTAATCTGTTCACTACGGACCTCTGACGCGCTCGATACTAATCAGTAACACCTCCCACCCAACATGAGTCTGGAATGCTACTAAACTAACATTAAATAATTCAAAACCAAGTTCAACCTACCAAATTTCGACATAACCTCCTTTATAAAGATAACTACACGGAGGTTCCAACATTTAGATAAATCATAAACAAATAATCCAACATCCAGAATCATCAATAGGCGTTCAAAACATACTAATCAACTAGCATATCCAAAGGAGTCCTAATTACACTACTCATCATTATTACACTTAATCCATTGCATGAGACATAATCATAATCAATCCTTAAGCAGTTTGCTGAATTATTAAGGTACGACTAAAACTTAAGCAACTTTAAAGATGAGTGGTAGTGAGTGAATCCAAATCAAGTCTACTCCCTCTCATGCATGCCGTTCTTGAATTGGGTACCTAAAACAATAATGAAAGTAAGAGTGAGCCCACAGACTCAGCAAGTACAAAATAAAGGCATACCACAAAAGTTATAACATCGCATCCATAGCCGTAAACGCATCAATAAAACATCTCACATGCAAATGCAATGCTCAAGGATCCTTTCTCTTTATCTCTTTTTGCATTTTACCGGTAATGCAAAGTATGCAACCGTCGTTGCATACCCATGCCTGTGCTCGCAAGCATAGGGACCAATTGCCCATTACTCCGCAAGTAATGGGGACCTCAAGCCTACACTTCACAAGTGTGGGGATCTCAAGCCCGTCACATTCATGACGGGGATCTCAAAGGAAAACATACTTGGTCACCACGTGACCAAGCCTCAACATGATTTCAATATGCACATGCTCATCTTTTATTCATCATCAACTTATCAAAAGACGACAACATCATGCAACAATAGAGCATAGTCATACTTGGAACAACCACCATTCTCAAAGCAATCATCATGCTAGCAATCTTGCTACACTATCATATATCGAAAACACACAAACATGGCCAATCAATCACAACCAAGTAACAAACATTGCACTTGCCTTAACCGTGTGAGAACAGAGGACGTGAAGACGGTGCTGCCTCCGGTACCAATCCCCCACCTAATACATTAAGAACATAAACTAAGACCACAGTAATGAACCACATGAATTATAAAAGCAAACACAAACTAGCAGAAGCTTGCAACGCGATCCCGACTTCAATTCCCTAAATGCTGATCTGAGCCCTCTGTAAACAGTCAGGTTCTAAAATTCATATCTTTTCGTACAGGGGTCCAAATCAGGTGTTCTTGGACTTCATTGAAAGGTTATCAAATTCCCCAACTAAACCTAGTTGGTGAGCCTCCCTGATTCGGCCATCTAATATCCTTTTTAAGCTGATTAACAAAACATCGATTTCTCGTCAGGCCCTCTGGACAGAACACTAAAACGATCATAACTTTCAGCTCGTTTATCCAAATTTTGCGTTCTTGTGCTTCCCTGAAAGCTACGACAATTATCTACAACTTTAGTTATACTGCGATCCTCTAATTTGCCCTTTAACTGAACGCACAAGTCCGATTACTAAAACCTGTCAAAATACTAACAGATTCGCAGAACAGTCGCACGATTAAATTCATAACTTTTTCTACAGAGGTCCAAATAATATGATCTAGCATTTCAGTGAAAGCTATTGACGTCCTCTACAACTCTCTAGAAGATGCCCAGGACTGAATCCGCACTTAACTACATCAAAACCTCTGTCTAACGCGATCTGTCCTGAGGAGACAGAAATACCGATATTGCTGCAACAACAAACGATGCATCTACTCGGGGGAATCCAGGGTTACCCTTGACGAACGCCGAAGACCAGGATGCCACCCACGAACCTTCACCATTTCCTCTCCTCCTCCTCCTTCTCCTTCCTTGGCCGGCCACCACACGCGCGATCCTTCGCGTCTCCTTCCTTGGATGACTAGCGGGAGGAGGTCGCGCCTTGCCGGACAGCGGGGAGACACATGGAGGGAGGTGCTTGGACCAGGGAGGGGCACACAAGGGGGAGGGCTGGCTGCCTAGGGGGGTGGGAGGGGCGCAAGGGAGAGGGGGAGGGGGTAGGGGCGGCTAGGGTTTGGGGGGAGAAAAGGGGGTGCCTCCCCCCTTGGCCGGCCACCAAAGGGCCTTATGGGTCGAAGCCCAGGCCCGTGTTGCCTCAGTTTTGCGTTGAACCCCTTCTTCTCCCACCTTTTTAACTATTTTCCAGAAGGTCCTTCTCCTGGATCGATTCCTAATTACTCGTTTCCTTTAAATCTTTAGGTTTTCTCCCGAATCCTATTTTAGGGTATTACACCGCAAGTATGGGGACCTAAGCCCATGCTCTACAAGCATGGGGACCTTTAGCCCGTCATAAATATGCCAGGGACCTCAACAATTGCTTGGTCATCACATGACCAAGACTTCAATAAGCCATCATGATGCATATGTATGAAATCTCAAATTAATATAAACATGCATCCACAGCAACATTGCATATGAATAATCTATTCATACTACAAATGCTCATAATCAAGACTTCATAACCTTCAAACATCCAAGAATAACACTTTACTCATTTCACTAGAAACCATGAACATTACCAAACATATCACCATAACAATCATGGATAACACAAATACTCCTAGTATTTATCAAACATTGCCATTCAATGATATCTATAATATCCATCATTATACTTGCCTTAACCGCGAGAGAGCGAGGGACGCGCCGAAGGTGCTGCCTCCGGGATCAAACCACCACCTGAATATATTTATAACGCACGCTAAGATAACAGTAGTAAACCAAACAAACTATATAAAAACAATAACTAACTCGCAAAAGCGTCTAACCCTATCCCAACCCCAAATCCTAAACGTCAATCTGTCTCCTCGGTGGACAGTTATATACAAAAATCCATATCTATTGGCACAAGAGTCCAAATGAGGTGTTCTTGGACTTTCTGGAAAGGTAATTAAATTCCCCAACTAAACCTAGTTGAGGGGCCCTTCTAAATAGGCCATCTAATACCCCTACCAAGTCAAATTAAAAGACATCAATATTCACGTCGGGTTCTCTGGATAGTACACTAAAACCACCATAACGTTTGCTACGAAAGTCCAAATCTTGCGTTCTTTAGCTCTCTAGAAAGGTATGGAAATTACCTACATTTTGTGTTATATATAGATCCTCTTATTTCCTCTTTAACTAATGGCTTAACCCAGGTTTCTACAAACTGTCTGGATGCTGACAGATTAGCAGAACAGCGACACTAAACAAATCATAACTTTTGATCCGTACGTCTGAATCAAGTGAACTCGGCGGCCACCAAAAGCTAAGAACATAATCTAAATAACTCTAGGAGATCAAAACTCCTAATTCGGCCTCTAAACACATGAAACTGACCGTGCAATAATCTGGACAGAATTGAATCTATAGCAGGCAGACTTCGATCCAACCAAAACTAATCGGTTTCCCTTCTATGGCTAATCAAACAATGACATTCGATAAACGTTACCCTTGTATCACCCAGGAAGATAATGGTTGCTCCTCGACGACGATCCCTACCTTCTTGATCCGTGACGCCGCGAAGATCCAATCAATCCTTCGCGAGAGGCCGACAACGAGGAGATCGGCACCAAGGGGTAGCTCCCAGAGATGGAGGCACAGCACCAATGGAGTGGGGCGGCACCAAAGGGGTGGGAGTAGGGCAGCTCCCTGCTGGTGGTGGCGCAAGATGGAGGAGGGGAGGGGAGAGGAGAGGAAGGGGGCAACGGCCACAAAGGGGGAGGAGGTGGGAGATGTGGGGGAGGTGGGAGTGCTAGGGTTTGTGCCCCCCCCCTTGGCCGGCCACCTTATGGGCCCTTTGGGCCCCACGGCTGCTCCCCTCTTGGGCTTTAAGGCTGCCCCCTTGGCCCACAACGCCCCCTCTTGGGCCTGCTGTCCAATGGCCAAGGCCCAACACTAGAAGAACAGACGAAACGCCAGAATTTCTCTTTTAAAATTCGAATTCGAACTGAATTCTTCTTAAACGAAAATGGGGTATTACAGTCTCTTCCTCCGACTAGTTGTAACGAACGGAGTTTACCAAAAGTAGTCAAACAAATTACAAAAGTATACCCTTCTTAGAGTATTTTTCAAAATTAATGAAGAAATAAACTAAGGTGAAAGGAGTTGGCTTGAAAATATTTTGACCATGTTTGTTGAACCCGAGCTCTTATTGTTGGCAGCAGAAGTAAGGAACGAGTCGACACTAGGAAGTTCCTTCTAGTGGGCAGGACTACGTGTAGAGAGGAAAGGCTTCGACTAGGTGATGTTACCATCCTTTCGACTAGTGCAAAGAAAACCGGGTGTTTGGAAAAAAGATCAAAAGATTATCAAAGCAGTACTCAAAATAAGACAATAGAGGTAGAAGGAACCTAATGCTTTATTGTCTGGATGGTTGGTTACACATAGAACTTGCGTAACTGGTTGATGTTTCAAGAATTTAAGAGAATTCGGTCGTCTTCCATTGCTAGTCATACCAAATCTGGTCACGTAACTTCGACCATGGTGTAAGGACCTTCCCATTTGGAGGAAAGTTTGTTTCGATTAGACTGGGATTGAATCTTCTTCAATACCAAGTCACCTACAGCAAGGCTGTGAGGTTAAACCTTATGATCATAGTATCTACGCAGGGTTTGTTGGTAGACCGCTGAACAGATTAAGGCTTGATTTCTCTTCTCTTCGAGCAGGTTGATGTCATCCGCTCGAAGTTTTCATTGAATGTTTCGACTCGTGCTGACCTTATCTTTAGTTCCGGGGGGAAGCATGGCTTCAGCCCTAAAAACTAGGAAAAATAGTGTTTTGCCTGTTGCTCGACTAGCCGTCGTGCGAACTGCCCATAATACTGGGGGTAACTCTTGCACCCAAGCCCCCAAGCGCTTGACAAGCTGGTCGAAGACTCAGGTTTTGATGCCCTGCATTATTTGGCCATTCGCTCTTTCGACCGCAACATTGCTTTGAGGGTGAGCGACAGAGTATAACACAATTTGGTACCCAACTTGTCGCAAAATTCTTGAAATTTTGCGCTCAAAAATTGCTTATCATTATCTGTGATCATTCGACTTGGGATTCCAAACCGAGTAATCATGCATCTCATCATGAACTATTTTGCTGCTTTCGCTGTTATCACAGTCACAAGTTCGGCTTCAATCCATTTTGTGAATGTATCAATAGCCACAAAAAGGAACTTTAAGCCTCTTGGAGCTTTTGGGAACGATCCTAGGATATTGAGACCCTAGGTCGCAAAAGGCTAAGATAGAGGGATTGTTTGTAATGCCTGAGCTGGTTGGTGTATCTGCCTGCCATGAAATTAGCATTGTAGATGCTTCTTAACCAACTCTTTGGCATCATAGAGGGTTGTTAGCCAGTAAAAACCTTGTCAAAAGGCCTTACCGACCAGCGTTCTGTAGGAAACATGAGTGCCACAGATGCCCCTGTGTATGTCGTAAAGGAGGTTTAATTCTTCTCTCTACGATATGTATCGTATGAGTACCCCTTGAGTACCTCGTTTATAGAGGACTCCTTCGACCAAAATATACATTTTGGCCTTACGGGATAAGCGATCTACTTCTAGATCATCAAAAAGGTATTGTACCCTTCTGAAAATACTTGTAGATGGGATTCATCCAGGTATCCTCGTATTCTAGAGAGGTTGTCTCAATAGGAGATGTCTCTGGTGCTTCGACCAAAGACGGCTTCTTTAGCTGCTCCAAGAAGATTCCTTTTGTTACTTATGATCGAGAAGAAGCTATACGAGCAAGCTAGTTGTAACACCCCAACTCAGCATGAGCCTGGAATGCCACTATCCTAAGCTAAACCACAAAATTTCGACATAACCTCTTTAGTATACGACGATACCGGAGGTTTTTCACAACAAAACATAAAACAATAATAACATCAGTTAAAAGACTTAATCATAAATCCTAATTAACCAACTAAGTTAACACCTTGGCTATTCAGAAGTCAAGATGCTAACCGCCAAATTAACATAAGCCATACATCATAAATCTTCTCAATAACATCTGTCAATCCCCAAAGATCATAAAAGAATGCCATCCACGACTAGATTCATTTATTACAATCTGAAAGTTAACATAATAAAGTCTTTATTCATTCTTGCAATGGAACTAAGGTGATGTGCATTATTCGAGTAGTGCATGTCTACTCCCTCCCATGATAACCTCATCAGCGATCACCTAGAAATAGATAAACAAAGCAAGGGTGAGTCCATGACTCAGCAAGTACAATAATTAAAAACACAATTATCAATACGAATAAGACCTACACGGCCTCGACATGAATCATAACACAAATGAGTACTTATGATGACATGAAATGAATGCTTAAACATCAAGGGAATGGACTTGCACACACATATACGGTATAGTCGGTGAACACCCGTCGGTGTTCACTCAAGCCCGCATCTTAACAAAAATGCGGATCCACTTCCGTATGAAGAACGTTTCATACGGGTGTCCAACATTGCCCATATTGGAATTAATGGGTCTTACTCAACCATCCCGAATTGATGGTCTCTCATCCACTCCCGTGGATGGCAAAAGATAATGAATGCATGAAGCAACTTAATGAGTATAACATTACCATCATTTCTATTCATGAAACCAACATAGAAACAAAACATGGATATTTCACTTCATACTACACAAGAGTTATCACAAAGACGCACATATCAACAACCACAATGCACAAACGCTTAGATCAACAATGTACTTGCCTTCCGCGTTGAGACGCGTTAGTCGAAGCGATGGCGTTCCTAAACTCGAAGCTCCGCCGCCTAACCAATGAAATAAAACCAATAAGAACACCAAAATACCCAATTCTACTAATCAACGCTATACACCGCTTCCCCGAAGACTCTAGTCGATAATACAAAACTTAAACTGAAATCAACAATTTCTGTCATAACTTAATTCTGGACAGCGGCACGGTAAATGACATATCTTAAGATATGAAAGTCGAAAAGAGGTGAACCCAATTTTTGTAGCTTCTTAACTGACCAATCTACAATACTCTAGTTGACGTGATAAACCAATTTGGCCAATTTAATGGGTTAATAATTGCTTGAACTTTCAGTACAGAAACTGTCTACAGAATGAACAGCAGAAATAAAAAGATCATAACTTTCATTAGGTAACTCCAAATTGAACGTTCTTTACCAATCTGAAAAGGTCATCGAATCCTCTACAATAACCTAGTTGGGTGAAATTTCAGTTTCGACCAATTTCCCTTTCAAAATTTAGGAAATAACCAGACAGTTTATTCTCGTCAGATTTCTGGCAGCAGGTACTAAAACATCCATAACTTTTGACTCGGACCTCGGAATCAAGTGAACTTGGTGGCCACTGAAACTTAAGAACGAGGCCTAGATATCTCTAGGAGACCAAACCTTCAGATTCTGCCTAAAAATAACCGAAACAATCCCTCCAACATACAGGACAGAATCAGTCTTTACACGTAGCGAGTCTGCCTAGACAATTATGAATCCAAATCGCTTCTACCAACAAACAAAACAATGAGACTCGGCATCGTTACCCTTGCTGCAACCAGGGAGTAGGTAGACGAATCACGGAGAAGACGATCTCCCTCCTTCTCACCTCTTTTGCCCCAAACAAGTCTGCTGTCCTCCTCAACTCCTGCGCAACCGGCAGCGGAGAAGGTCCGAAGGCCGGTTGGGGAGGTAAACCAGCAGGAACCAGCACCCGGGGAGGTTGGGGGAGGCTCCTAAGGGCAGGGGTGTGAGGGGGAAGAGAGGAGGAAGGGAGGGGGTGGCGGCCAAAGGGGGAGATGGGGGGTTCGGCCAAGGGGGGAGGAAAAAGGGGGGCTGGTTAGGGTTTAGAGGGGGAGGGGGCGCATGGGCCTAGGCCCATGGCCGGCCAAGGGGTTGGAAAGGCTACCCAGAGGCCCACGACCCTAAATAACTCCGAAAACTGAGAGTTTTAAGCTTTCCGGAGTTCCCCGATTAAATTCTTTCTTTCCCGACTAAAAACAGGGTATGACACTAGTCTGCGAGGAAATTATCCTTTCAAGGGATAAATTGTACCTCAAAACCGAAAAAATATTTTTCAAGCTTTCAAACTTCCGATAAGTATCGATACATGGTCGGGTTAGAGCACTGGTACTCTTTTCTGACCTGATTCAAGACTAATTGAGAGTCCCCACTCATGAACAATCGGCAAATCGCGAAGGCTTTCGCAGCTCATATGCCAGCTAGCAAACATTCGTATTCTACCATGTTGTTAGTGGTCTGACAGTTTAATTGAATGGCATACTTTAAGGTCTCCCCAGTAGGAGATTCCAGGACCAGCCCAGCTGTAACATCCCAAAGTTCTGTAACCAAAAATAAAATTAATAAAGTTATTATTTTATTGGATTTTCTGAGTTTTAATAGTGTTCTCTTGGTTTTCTTGAATTTTCTAGATTTAAAAAGACAAAAATAAAATTTATTAAGTGTTATGGGCTTTTATGGGATTTAAAATGAAAAAGAAAAATTTAATTAATTTCTGAATTTTTGGATTTGAAAAAGGTTTTTCCTATTTTCTAGAAATTCAAAATAATTTATCCGCAAAATCAAAAACAAACTCTAAGTTAAAAATAATTTTACTACGTTTAAAAATAGCATCCTAGCTTTTAAAGCCTTTTTGCACTTTTAAACATAAAAAGAATTATTTGCAATTTGTTGGATTATTTTAAAGCTTAATTTGCAATTTCAGAAAATGAAAAACAATTTATATGATTAAAATAAACTTCAAATAAATTAAAATTTATTTTATTTGATCTAACCAGGTTCCAAGAATTTTCTTGAGCTTTTCTTAATTTATTTTATTTTTGGATTTTCTCTAAATCGTTTTTCCTATTTTCTCGGAACTCAATTTAAATTATTTCCTTTTATGTTTTACCCAAAAATTCTTTTCTCGGTTGTAAAATTTAATTTAAATTAGTTGTTTTAAAAGAGAGGGATTTCTTTTGGAGTTTTTGCATTTTTATTGTATTTATTAAAGCGTGCATTGAATTTCAAGTGAAAAACATTTTAAATAATTGAAATATACTTCAATTAAATCCAAACTATTTTATTTGGTCTTTCGAGGTTCCAAAGTATTTTATAAAATTTTCTTGAATTTTCAAATTTAATTTATTTTCTGGATTTTCTTTATTCCCTTTCTTTTTCTTTCTTTGTCTCTCCTCTCTTATTTTCTTTCTTCCTCGCATGACTTGCTTGATGTCTAGAACTTTCAAAACAGCTGACGCCATGAATGCCGCACTTGAAGCTCATAAAACCCATGATTTCCTCCATGGTTCTTCACGAAATTAGTGGCAATCAATTCATCTCATCAAGACTCCTCCATTCTGGCCAAAATCTCCTTATCCGTTGCTCCATTGTGCACCAAATTTTACTGGTGAGTTCCTCTTGAGATTCTATACATTTCTATTCAAGCCAAATTTTGATTTCCCTATTGGTTCACCGTGGCCACAAAAGCACTGACGGTCTTCTTCTCCAACTCTGGCGAGAACTCCGGCGAGCCCAATTTCCTCATCCGTTACTCCGTTGTGTACCAAATTTTATCAGTGAGTTCCTATTGAGATTATCCACATTTCTATTCAAGTGGAATTTTGGTTTAATAATTTTTTCACCACCGGCCACATCTTCTTCCCTAAGTCCAACAAGAACTCCGTCGAGCCCGATCTCTTCATCCATTGGGTATTTGCGCAAGTCCTTTTACCTACATGTTCTTTTTAATATTATCTACCTTTCTATTCAAACAAAATTTTGAATTTCACAATAGTTCACCACCGGCTTCTCCCCACGACGTTCTATACCGTGCTCCCCTTGCCTTCGCCGGATCATCGCCGGAACACCGCCACCACTGTGAGCCCACACCGGCTACCGCCTCTCTCATCGCCACCGGTGAACCATCCGTGCCCCTCCACTGTTAAGTTGAGCACCGTGTTCGCCTCGTTCTCCTCTTTCCAACGATGCCCTCATCGGCCACCGATTCGGCGTCGTTTCGGCGGAACGCCAATTTCCATGCACCGACCACCACGTCACGCCACGTGTCACGCCACATCACCGCCATATCACCACCTCGCCTACATGGCCGCCACATGCTACCCCGTCATGCCTACGTGGCTGCCCAGTCAAATGCCCACGTGGTATTTTTCTTTTCCTTTAGAAAAATAAATTAGTAATTATAGAAATTCGGAATTTCATCATATCATATGAAATTCAATCTTCCGAGAGCTTGTTCACCTTCATACGAGCTCCAAATTCAACTATTTAAATTTCTAAATTCATCTAAATTCAAGATCTAGCTAACTAAACCAAAATTTCTTAATTTGGAGTTTATTTGGATTTTGTTTGAATTTAGCTCATTTCATGGTTGGTTTATCTCGCTCCCCACGAGGAAAGAATGCTACTTGGGTTGTAGCTGACCATTTCAGTAAGTCCGCGCATTTCATTCCTATCCGTACGACGAATACGGTGAGCGATTTGGCTTCTATCTATGTGCGAGAGATAGTGCGGTTACACGGCGTGCCTACGACTATTATTTCAGATCGTGATGCCAAGTTTGTCTTCGAGTTTTGGGAGAGCTTGCAGAGTGCCTTGGGCATGCATCTGCATCATAGCACCGCGTTTCACCCTTAGACAGATGGCCAATCTGAGCGCACTATTCAGACACTTGAGGACATGCTTAGGTCATGTGTCATGTCTTGGAAGGGGAGTTAGGAGGATCACCTAGCACTAGCAAAGTTTGCCTACAACAACAATTATCATGCCAGTATTCGAGCTGCACCGTTTGAGATCCTATATGGGCGTAGGTGTAGGTCTCCATTGTGTTGGGATGCCGTTGGTGAGCGTGCAATTCTGGGTCCCGATTGGGTTCAGCAGACTATTGACAGAGTGGCAGAGATTAGACAGAATCAGTTAGCCGCTCAGAGCCGACAAAAGAGTTATGCTGATGTGAGGAGGTGAGAGTTGGAGTTTGAAGTGGGGGATCAGGTGCTTTTGAGGGTGCCTCCCACTAAAGGCATTGTGCGTTTTGGTATCACAGGGAAGCTTAGCCCGAGGTATATTGGGCCTTTCTCGATCGTGGCACGGATTGAAAAGTTGGCTTATCGCTTGGACCTTCTAAAGTTCATGTGCGGTATGCACAATGTATTCCATGTCTCCATGTTGAGGAAGTATTTGAGAGATCCAGAGCATGCGATTCCGCTAGAGCCTTTGATCATTGAGCAAGATCTTACTTTCGAATCCCGACTAGTACAAATTCTGGAGGATTCAGAGCGAGTTCTAAGGAACAAATTGCTGAAGTATGTCAAGGTGCTTTGTTCTCATCAGTCCAAGGGAGAGGCTACTTGGAAGCTAGAGTCTCGCATGCGCGAGCAATATCTGGAATTGTTCACGTCGGGTATGTGATATCTATTATTAATTTCAGTTGTGGTGTTCTTGCGAATAAAATGACAAGTAGAATTTAGGGTCGAATTCTGTTTAAAGGGATAGAATGTAATATCCCGTTTAAACATAAAACAAATAAGTGATTAGTACTGAAATTAAATAGAATTAGAGAAGGAATTGGAGGTTTTAGATGGGCGTTTTTGCTTTTATTGGAGAACCTGGGCTATGGGCTTTCGACCCATGGTGTTTGACCTAAGTGGGAAGCTGGTTTAAGAAGGGGCACCAAACCCTAGACGTTTTATTGTAGCACGCATGGGTACTGTAGCGCGGCTCCCCTCCATTGTTGTCAGCTAGAAAGAGGAAGATCAACAAGAGGAAAGGATAGGGAGAAGAAAGAGGAAAGGGAGTTCTCGCGGAGATTTCAATAGGCGTCATCGTGGTGTTAAAGGGTGATATTCAGTTTTTCATGGTTTTGTTTAATTCTTTTGCTATGCGAATGATTTCGGGTAACAGATCGGTTTCCCTGCTGAAAGTCTTGCGCTATTGTTTTGGCTTTTGTAACTATGAAATTTGGGTTTGTCATTTCCTAGAGAATTGTAGATCTCTGTTTGTTCTTTCTGTAGGGTGCTCGATCATAATTTTTGGATAAATGAAATGGAAGATATGATTTCTACAATATTGCTCTCCAGAGTCTCTGTCAGGTTCTGGCAGATGTAGTAATCGATTGATTAAAAATAGTTAACGACCTAATTAGGGAAGTTGACTAACATGATTATTGTAGATAATTCCTAAGCTTTGCAGAATGTCCAAGAACACAATTTTGGAAGAACAGAATGTAAGTTATGATTGTTTCAATCCTGCTGTCCAGAATGTCTGTCAGATTCTAGCCGTTGTAGTAATATGTATATTAAAAATAGTTAATGATCAAATTAGGGAATCTGACCAACTTGATTAATGTAGATAATTATTTAAGGTTTCTAGAGTGAGCGAGATGCAATTTTTGGATAAACAGGACGAAAGTTATGATTTTTGAAATATTGTTGTCCAGTTCTGAATTTGTTTAGGTAGATTAAAAGTTATAGTTGGATTTGTGATTCATGTAGGATCACTGTCATCTAAGTGATTGTTTTGATTTGCTATGGCTAGCGTTGTGACTGAATAATTACTGTAGGTGGTTTAGCATCGAGGGTCTGGTCTTTTCACATCAACCTGATCGTTCTTTCTAGAAGGCAAGTACATTTTAGATGAAAAATTGAAAGACTGGTGGTACCAATTGATTAAATGACTTTGTTATAGTTTTCATGTGAAGTATGATTATTTCCCGTTGTTTATATATTTTCATTAATTGATGATGCATATTGGAAAGTATGGACGTTATTCATCTTAAGCATTCATGTTGGAAAGAAACAACCCATAGGAGTGGGCAATGAGATCCCTATTTTTAAGATATGGGCAATGAGATCCCCGTATGAAGAAGGACGAGCACTAGATCCCCGCATTTGAGAATGTGGGCATAAGTGAACACCAACGGGTGTTACACTCGGCTATACCGGTATATGCTGAAGAGAAATAGAGACATGTGCATGATTTGCATTGCATTCATGACATTTAAATATGTAATTGAGATAATGAGATCGGTCTATCATTGATATACTGGTTCATAAGTTGTTTATCTGTACTTGCTGAGTCATGAACACACTCTTGCCATTTATTGTTTTAGGTGAATGTTGAGGACAACATGCATCGGGTGGAAGTAACTCATGGGATGAATCACTCTGTTGCACATTATATCCCATAAATAATATTTTTGTTATCATAATCAGTTAGAAACTTTTATTGTAATAACTGGTTATCTTGTGCTTCCTATAATTCCCTACAGAATTTATCAATACTAGATGATGATCTTTTCTATTCGAAGCTTATTTTTGATGTTGTTGGTATTGTCTGGATTGTAATATTTGTGGTTTTAGTATTTAGTTCCTTGCTGAAATTTATGTTAATCATATCATTAAAAATGTTTGGTGATGAAGTCTAGCTGTTAATAGTCATTGTTTTGATAATTTTTTTTGTAGTGTTGTTTATTGTTAGTAGTTGTAGGTTACGCCCTGGCTTTTGCTAAGCCAGGGTGTTACACTAATATCCCTTAGGGTGTAGATGGTCAACTGGTATAGTGCTTCACGGTTCCGACCATTCACCATCCAGTTCGTGCCTTGGTAGAGGGGCTCTCTGTAGCACCCCGGCTCAACACGGAGCATAGAATGCTACTAACTACAATAACTATCAATTTTAACATCATTTTATAGATAATTGGGTCACAATAACATAAGCATAATGGTATGACAACCATAGATAATATACTCCTAGGCGCATAGCAAGGTAATAAACCAAGATTAACGCAAACCAATCAATTAAGTCTATTGGATGAATAATCAACTCTAACTTATCATCTAAGGTTATTCAACACCATCATATCCTAAATATAAGTCATCATGCTAAGACAAAAATGTCTCCTGTCCAATAAATCAAGTAATTGGGTGTAGGTTGTGATTTGAAGTGCGCTAGCCCTTCCCGAGTAGAAGGTCATCAACGGTCACCTAAAAAACAATAATAGAGCAAGAATGAGTCCAGAACTCAGCAAATACAAAATAAAGCCATAAACAACAATTTGTCAACCATAATTAAGGCTATCATCATCATCTATCTATTTAATATCATTCTCATACTCAAATGAACAATCCATATTTCGTATAGGTAAAGTTGCACAATTTAACAATTTACTCATATATGCGAATGCACCATCATGCTCATGCTCATATGCATCTCATCAGCTGATACCGGTATAGCAGAGTGTTCACCTGTCGATGAATCACTCTATCCTTCACTCCCGTGAAGTCCCCACCGAAGTAGGATTTTATCTAGAGCACTCCGAGCTAGTCATGTATCTTTCTCACCGACTTCACCGGATTAGTTATATGACTTTTTCACCGATCTGGCTTGTGCAACTCTTGTCATGATGAATGTAAATGATGCAACATCTTTAATTATTCATCAACATAATCCATCTCATTAACTCAATATCTCATTCTCATTAATGCAATATCATAATCTCATTCAATTCGTGTCATCAGTATCATATATAAGAATAAGCATAACAAAAGCATAATAAATAGTATGATAAGTAATATCAATGACAATGGCGAACAACCTATTGTTCACCACTCTACCATCTACTTGCCTCTTAGCCATTCGAAGCCGAGTGATGAAATTGTGGCACGACGCCTGAGGCCGCAGTCCCTGAACAAGCAATTAAACACACACACTAAAAATTTCATCAAAATCACATCACAACAGCACTAACCCGTCACACTAATCGACCTCGCAAGATTACGCCAAACCAACCAAAAACCCAAATATATTGGACGCACTACTCGTTGTCCTAGTAGTAAAACGGCTCTAACTTATTCATACAAACTCCAATTTCAACCAACCAAGACTATCTAGAATTTTCATAAAACAACCTACATTTTCCTAGTTATAATGAAACTTGTATTCTATCGTTTTCTATCCCGTTTCTTTGCCCGAATACCATTTCAGATTATGTTAGAATAGTCTAATAGTCTAATTCATAATTTTTATATCTTTAATTCTACAACTAGAACATATATGAATAATATGAGCTCTCGAAACTACACAAGATTTCCTACAATATTCAAGTTGACACCAATATTTAATTTTAACAATTTCTACATGAAATCGACCCAACTACACGAAGTCTACCAACTACGTCCAGAATCTGGACAGTAGACTTCCGGACGTCATAACTTTTCGCTCACTACTTCGATTTCAATGATCTAGACCTTCATTCAAAGCTAACGCTATAACCTACCTTTTCTCTAATTACACCAAACTCTAATTCAGAGTCTAAATATCCCTAATCATCCTCGCAACATTCTGCCCTAAACAATTTTCAATGCACCTCAATATATATTTCACCGACAATCACATCAACTCAATCCTTTAAGGAGAATCAACTTCAGATTCACATCACACAGACTCGTATACTACACCCAAAGGATGCTATCAATGACCATCATATTATTCGAAATCCACTTTCATTCTAGTATTTCTACATATAATCCTTCGGCAACCAAGATTCCAGCATAAAACACAAGCTCAATTTCAACATCCAATACTCCTACAATAAAATTCTGGTATAGTTGATAGAAAAATCCTCAAATTTGATGACCACCCCACAATCGAAATAATATCCTCAATCATTAAAATCAACAATCATAACTAATCAATTGACCGCCCAAAACAATTAATTTCACTAATCTCGGATACTCACTAAACTACATCATTCAATTTCACCTACACCACCTTGCAAATTACACAATCACAATACCTTAACTAATTGACCAAGATTCAAAATTTTGATAGTTCCAGTATTCCACCAACATGAACAAATGTTCTTGGATCACCATTCACTATAGTTTCTACTAGTTGTAACAAAAATCAGTTTTATTTCAACGACAATCATTCCATTTAAATCAAGTTCCCTCCAAGAATTATATCACGCAATCAATTCATCCTCTAATACTCCTCAAATAACTTGCAATCCAAGGTCTCACAACATCCTATACTTGACCACTACTAACCATTTACCACTATATACTCTATAAGGTTTTGTAAAACAAATCGATTATTCCTTTTTCAAGTAAAGAGGCAAATAAAAACAATTTTTCAGCACACAGAAAAGTATTTTACCTTTCGCAGTAAACACAAGACCAAGAGAAATAGTCAAATAACAAGGATCTCGGAAAAGTAAAAGAGGAGACCACGGTTGAGGTCATAAGTTCCACAAGAAGAGAATATCAAACCTCAACCAATAATAATAAAGTATTACTTTAGAAACTCGAGAAACTCTTAAGCGACAATGACAGAAAAGTTAAACGAACTTCAATAAGTTGTAAGTTACAAAACTTAACTCCAACCTCAAATACTTCCACTATACTCTTTCCTCTAACAAAGAAAACAATTTTCTTTGATTACAACATCACTTTGCCACCTCAAACAAGAATAGCTTTTAAGACCAAATCACCTTAATTACTTAAGAACCAATAGAACTTTCTAACACATCGCTTTGCTCCACAAATTTCAAATACCACATAAATCGTGAATTCCAAAAGATCACGAATGTAAAGCTTGAAGCATTTCATTTGGGTGATACCCCGAAAGACGATCCAATTTACTCTCTTTCTATAAGAATCAACAACACCCTCACAAGTCACAATCCCTAGCAGACAATCTTATTAACATCAATAATAACACACTCTTAACAAGAATCATCATAGTCTACTCTTCCACTATAAAGCTCTTCAGATCCACTATAAAGCTCTTCAGAAACTCACCAAATTGTTTCATACTACTTTATCATTTCATCCTCAAATTGAGAGTCTACCAAAACTTTACAACCTCACTATAACAAGTATTTTATTCTAGAGGTGATCTACTACACAAATTAAAAAGTTCTACCAAAACCCTTTCATCAAGGACACGCTATCATCCGATAATTCCATAATCATGTAAACATAAGCCACCTATTCAATCATATCAGTTCAACTCTTACTGATGTTGAACACCAAACTTCAACACACAATAATTGCACTTCAACGATCATTGTTATCAACTAGCTTCATCATGAAATCTAGTTTCTACCTACTTTCCTTTGCAAATCACATGATTTTTTTTTTACAAACACATATTCAGCTATTCCTCCTCATGTTCAAATTTTGGTGCAAAAATATCAATAAAACTTCAAGAACCGTAGCCTTCTTTTGATCAAATGTCTCAACAACATTATAACCAGATTCGTCCAATCATTCTAGCTAGAATTAACTATCTAGAATCTCCTTCCATAAATTCTAGATCCACCTATATTCAATCCCCCCAATATTTCATACACAATTCCAACAATTAATCATACTATGGATTATGTAAATCTAGCAATTATATATGATCACTAAGTATCCACAGAAAAAAAAATAACTTCAAGATTAATATCCATTAAGGCAATAATCTAACACCCTCTTAACTTAACCATCCCAAACGGTTAGATTATTCTATTGAGACCCATTAATCCAATTTATCCAAGGTGTTTACCAAATTCAACAATTATAATGATTAGACTAGTTCATCAATGTCCCACACTTCTTAATAACTTTCGAATTCCTAGTAGGTATGGACATACTCTTAATCACAATTCATCATGTAACTACTCCAAGACAACAGCAAATTTATCAACTTCACTTCTAAGGATCTTGGTTAAGATCGGTTATACACCATGCTACAGACCCAGCTTGATAACTCATACATTATCAATTTATCCTCTATGCTTAAAACCTCTCACTTAACACAAATGCGTAGAGTCAAAACTTTCTTCAATGAATTTTGTAAAAGATAATTTTCATTATCTAAAATACCAACCAAATAAAAGGGTCACGTTTGCCAACAAGAAGATAGAACTATCATGAAAAAGAACAATATTGTCAATAACAATATTTTCAAGTAGCAAGAATAGCTCAACAGTCGAAAAAGATAATAATTGTTCTATAAAACAAATAGAGACCAATTGAAACCCATCAACTATATTGTAACCACTATCCAAAGAAAGTTCATCAACCGCAAGTGGCTGTAATCATAATAACCACATACAAACTAAAGGAAAACAACAACTTTTAAAGAAACTCATCCCCAACCTTCTTAACTAAATTACTCATGGTAAACACTTCACTTTTCTCGTACCACAAATAGTGGTACAACCTGGCCATATCTATGGCCACAACCACAATCTCTACCTCTCGTCGTAGCTATCAACCAATCAACAACACACAATAGGTTTAAAGAACCAATATCAACTCATACGTCAGTATAACAACATATCAAAAGCGTAAGAGCAATACTCGTCTCATTCCCATCCTACTGTGCACTAGTATGTGAAATTAAAAGTTAATTAACTATTAGCAAATTTTAGTTCATTTTACTAGTCTTAAAACAAATTTAGCAATTGTATTTAACCTAAATTGTTAATCTATTCACCACGGACCTAAAGCCCGCTCTAATACCAACTATAGCACCCCGGCCCAACACGGAGCGTAAAATGCCACTAACTACACTAACTATCAATTTTAACATTATTTTATAATAAATTACAGCAAGCGTATCACAATAAAACCCGTCCACCAATCACAATAACATAAGCATAATGATATGACAACCATAGATAATTTACTCCTAGGTGCATAGCAAGGTAATAAACCAAGATTAACGCAAACCAATCGATTAAGTCTATTGGATGAATAATCAACTCTAACTTATCATCTAAGGTTATTCAACACCATCATATCCTAAATATAAGTCATCATACTAAAACAAAAATGTCTCATGTCCAATGAATCAAGTAATTGGGTGTAGGTTGTGATTTCAAGTGCGCTAGCCCTTCCCGAGTGAAACATCATCAACGGTCACCTAAAAAACAATAATAGAGCAAGAATGAATCCAGAACTCAGCAAATACATAATAAAGCCATAAACAACAATTTGTCAACCATAATCAAGGCTATCATCATCATCTATCCATTTAATGTCACTCTCATACTCAAATGAACAAGTCATATTTCGTATAGGTAAAGTTGCACAATTTAACAATTTACTCATATATGCGAATGCACCATCATGCTCATGCTCATATGTATCTCATCAGCTGATACCGGTATAGCGGAGTGTTCACCCGTCGATGAACCACTCTATCCTGCAATCCCGTGAAATCTCCACCGAAGTAGGATTTTATCTAGAGCACTCCGCACTAGTCATGTATCTTTCTCACCGACATCACAGGACTAGTTACATGACTTTCTCACCGACCTGACTCATGCAACTCTTGTCATGATGAATATAAATGATGCAACATCTTTAATTATTCATCAACATAATCCATCTCATTAACTCAATATCTCATTCTCATTAACGCAATATCATAATCTCATTCAATTCGTGTCATCAATATCATGTATAAGAATAAGCTTAACAAAGGTATAATAAATAGCATGATAAGTAATATCAATGACAATGGCGAATAACCTATTATTCACCACTCTACCATGTACTTGCCTCTTAGCCATTCGAAGCTGGGTGACGAAATTGTGGCACGGCGTCTGAGGCCACAATCCCTGAACAAGCTAGTAAACACACACACTAAAAAATATCATCAAAATCACATCCCAACAACACCAACCCATCACACTAATCGACCTCACAAGATTACACCAAACCAACCAAAAACCCAAATCCATTGGACACACTACCTGCTGTCCCAGTAGTAAAACGGCTCTAACTTATTGATGCGAACTCTAATTTCAACCAACCAAGACTATCTAGAATCATCATGAAATAACTTACATTTTCCTAGTTATAATGAAACTTGTATTCTACCGTTTTCTATCCCGTTTCTTTGCCCGAATACCATTTCAGATTCTGTTAGAACAGTCTAATTCATAATTTTTATATCTTTAATTCTGCAACTTGAACATATATGAATAATATGAGCTCTCGAAACTACACAAGATTTTCTACAATATTCAAGTTGACACCAATATTTAATTTTAACAATTTCTACACGAAATTGACCCAACTACACGAAGTCTACCAACTACATCCAGAATCTGGACAACAGCCTTCCAGAGGCCATAACTTTTCGCTCGCTACTCTGATTTCAATGATCTAGACCTTCATTGAAAGCTAACACGATAATCTTTCTTTTATCTAATTACACCAAACTCTAATTCGAAGTCTAAATATCCCTAATCATCCCTACAACATTCTGCCACAAAACGTGACAGATTTGGACAGAACAGAAATACATCTTCCCATTGCCCAAACGATCTATCGAAAGAACAACGACTAAATTTAGGGGCATCTAGAGGTTTTCAGATCATTACCCTCGAAGAACATGGAGCCGATCATGAAATCCCGTGAAATCCTTCTCCTCCTCCCTTCATTTCTTTCCTTCTTCCTTCCTCTGGTTGATCTTCTTCTTCCTAGCCGGCAGCAATGGGGGAGGCAGCGCTATAGTACCTCGGCGTGCTACGGTACCCGCGTGGCGCTACAGTGCAAGCCTGCTAGGGTTTGTATTTTTCCTATCTAATTATATTTAATTTCAGTATTAATCATTTATTTGTTGTATGTTTAAACGGGATATTACACTATCCAAACCTCCAAGTACTTATAGAATCTTCCTCAACTCGACAGCGAAACCTCCAATATGCTCTCCATAAGTCTGAAGTTGTGCCATCTGTCAAAGACAAACAAAAGTGGGTAAGAACCAACTTAAAATCAGCGCAGAGGAAATTATCAGCATTAGGTAAGTCAAGAGAGAGATAAGAGAAGTTAAGCAACTAATTAATCGTGCAAGTTAAATTTTGTTTTAGAAAATAATTTTTGCAATTCATTAATCTTACAAGTTGAAAATGACTTAGTTTTACACGAGGCTATTGCTGCTATGAAAAGAAAATACCTTAAATATTAGAGAGAAATCCCTTTTCTATATGAATTTGCATTTGTTTCAGATCCTAGAGCTAAAATTGAAGCATTTACTAATGTACTTGATCTTCTTAGTGATGCTACAGGGCTAGACTATACTAACTATTTTGTAGAAGTTTGTTCTCGATTATACGAGTGTAACACCCCAGCCCGACATGAGCCTGGAATGCTACTGAAGAAAACATTAACAAAGCTAAACTAGAAGAATCTACTAAATTTCGGTGGAACCTCCTTTGTATAGTTAGCTATACAGAGGTTCCCAAAAGATAAAAGTATATCATATCTAAATAATCCAACATCCAATATCATCACTAAGCATTAAAAAAACATGATATTCAGCTAGGACACATTCAAGGTAACCAAAGTACGTTTCTCATCATTATTACAAATGACCTTGATGCATAAGACCTAACTATGATCATTTCTTAAGCAGTTTGCTTAATTATTAATGAACATTCTAAAAGAATTAATCAACTTGTAAAGATGTGTGGCAGTGTGTGACTCCAACTCAAGTCTACTCCCTCCCATGCATGCTGTTTTTGCAAAAGGTACCCAAAACACAACAAAAACAAGAGTGAGCCCAAAGACTCAGCAAGTACTAAAAAAAATCGTTAACCTCACAATTACAGCAACAACATTCAAATCCAAAGCTTTACTCGGAAACATAGCTCATGTTGTATGAATGCAAATATGCAATGCATCTTTTCTCTTCCACTTTTTCGCATTTTACCGGTAATGCGAGATATGCAACCGTCGCCGCATACCATGCCTGTGCTCGCAAGCGCAGGGACCAATTGCCCAATACTCCGAAAGTAATGGGGACCTTAAGCCCACACTCCACAAGTGTGGGGACCATAAGCCCATCGTTTTTCTGATAGGAACCTCTTTTCAATGCCCACATTCCACGAATGTGGGGACCTCAAGCCCGTCATCTATATGACGGGGACCTCGAATATGCATACCCGGTCACCACGTGACCAAGTCTTATGTATACTCTCATGGTGCATATGAACAATTACAATTTCGTAGTAATCATGAACAGCATCAACACCATACATGAGTAACAATCATTCGTATCATAAGTATTCACCATCTTTAATCAACATATCACACGATCAACCAAGCATAGCTAATATGTATCAAAATGCTAGCACTCACTGTCAAATAGTTCATAATTACTCTATCAAACAGAGTACTTGCCTTAACCGCGTGGGAACGGAAGATGTGAAGAGGGTGCTGCCTCCGGGACCAATCCCCCACCCTTGAAGAACCACCAACAATGCGATGAACACCCACCCCGTGCCACGATCTCTCCTTTCCTTTCCTCTTCCTCTTCTTCTTCTTCTTGGCTCGGCAAGACCGAAGGAAACGGCGCAAGGAGGCGGGCGCATCGCTCACGAGGGTACTATAGCGTTATGCCATCAGAGCACGCCGTGCTACAAGACGACCCTAGGTTTCCCCTCCTTTATTGATGGCCGCCCTCTCGCCAAAGCCCGAGGCCCGGTTGCCGAATAATTGCTGAAACCCAAGGGAACCGGGTAGGCTACTCTAGCAACAATTCAAAATTTCTACCACGTAAACCAGATGCCAAGCAAGATAGATGATCACAGATCATTACCACCGACGCTGCAGGCGCAGGTAGAGTCGAGCGACCTAGTCCGACGATGAACACGCCGATGTAGTGGTCGAGATGATCGCCCAACGCCCTCGTAGTCGATCGCCTCTCCAGCACCTCCACGCTTCCTTGTGAAGATCGCGGATCGCCCTCGCGCGAAGCAAATGATCGCAGTAGCGCCTCTACGGTATCCACACGTCCAGAGAAGGAACAACCGTACGTCGGTGTGCTAGCACCAAGTCGCACGGGAAGGCTCTCTCAAGAAGATGGTGGCTAGGGTTTCGGTGGAAACAACTCACGTCCGGCAGCCTTAGCCTCAAGCATCTCCTTATATAGACCCCCGTGTCGGATTCTATCCGAACACATTTTACGAATCATATCCGTACTGTTTTGTTCCATCCCATTAAGTGTGTGACCCGTTAGGTTTATATGTAATCGGTTGTGACTCGGAAATCCTTTCCGACCACGAGTCGTAGCGGTCCCTAACAGGACATAACGATTCCCGAATACACACAAATTATATCGGACGAACCTTAATGCAATATGATCTACGACTAGGTCCTCATCACTTACGACTGTGTCCTATCTTTATACGACCGATTCAAGACTCGACCACGCACGATTCAGTAACTCCTTACGACTGTGTTTCGACCACTCGTGATTTCATTCGATCGATCACGACTTGCTCGTATCACCATACGAGTTGTCCGGATCGATCGAACTAAGCGACTTACTCTAGTATTTTCCCTTTGCCTCACGTTATCCGGTTTGAACTCCGGTGAGATAATGTGTCATCCATGGATCGCTCAATATTTTCTCGATCGAGTCGTCAGATAACCTTACGTGGTCGAACACTTCGACCACTAGTGGCATGGCCATGCACTTTCTTTATCCGACTACTTCGAGGGGCCCAGAGACATCTCTCCCGTTATGTTAGGAGGGGCAAATCCCATATCCAACGGCCACATCCTCCGCATGTTTCATAGCATACCCAAAGCTACCTTTATAACTACCCGCCATTCACGAGTAGCGTTTGGCAACCCCTAAGAGTGCTATTACACATGTAGGGAACTATGCTGATCTCAGGTCTAAGGATTATACATCATCATTGCTTGAGACCAACTAATGGCACACATGATCATAACAATCTCAATAATGTCTCAAGGTGGGTCGATCCAACCTCATATTCTCTAACATGTGTTCACATTATTGATTCGATATCCCTATATCCATGATCGGTGAAACATGGTCATCAATCAATATATGCGCTGGTCGTAGAGTCACTGGTGTTCCGATCAGTGACATTCGACCAGGGATACTTGTAGAACGACATCATATAAGTCAAAGAGTTTCACCAACAAGTCACATACTCGTTGATCTTCAGAACTGATGATTCATTCAAGGAACATAATAACATTTATTCAAGAACTCATAAACATAGACATGATACAATCATCTCCATGATTGCCTCTAGGGCATATCACCAATAGAAACCCCCTCTAATCCCCTGTTAATTCTATTTTTTTCTAGTTGGTCCTTCTCCCTAATTCTTTCTTTTCACTTAAATAGACTTGGGGTATTACATTCTACCCCCCTTAAACAGAATTCGATCCCAAATTATTCTCACTGATCCACTTGAATGAGCACTGAAACTGAACTTAACAAGCGTTAACACACACACGACGTGAACGACTCTGCATATGGCTCGCGCATGCGAGACCTCTAGCTTCCAAGTCATTTTCCTCTCGGACATATGGGACCACCGTGCCTTGATGCAACTAACGTATTACGCCTCATCACACGTACCGACCTGACCAGAACCACTTAACGGATAGGACTTGAAGATGCGATATTACTCGCTGGTTAACAGATCTTATGAAACCTCAAACTCCAAATACCTCAAGCCTCCTCTCAACACCAGGTCATACAAAACGTTATATTCCCCGCTCCAGGATTCGAGATAGTTCTAGCAATTTGCCATCTTCCAAAATCCCCACATCTTCCAGAACAACCAAATATACTTTAGGCTATCTATCTCTTAGGATCCAAACCACAAAACTTGCACGTAAACATATGGAACTCTTGTTCCATCGCTCAGTCGACCTCTTCATCATAACAAGGAGATCCTCCATTAAGCAGGGACACACAACACAACTTATTTTAGTCAAACTTTAATAATTAGATTCAATCGAAAACAAAGGTTTCATAACGTAATTCCAACTTTCCTCCAAAACACTCAAATCCAAAATCAGAGATTCTTCATGAAAACCTTCCAACTCAGCAGTTTGCAACTGAGCACTACATAAGTCAAAGGAGAATTCGCTCGAATGCCTAAATCAAACACTTCATTTTTTTCCTGAACCGGAAAGAACCACCTTGCCAACAAAGAGGCAACTCAAATTGTACATGTTCTCCGTCATAAAACCCAACTCAACCAAGAAAAACTAGAGCACTTCTCTACTCGAGAGAACATTCTTTTTTCAGATGTTTTTTAAGAAATAAACCCTTTCCCAAATCATGGGTGTCCAGAACTATCACACTAACTCCTTCCTCTTAACCGACAATCCTAAAATGATCCTCAAACCGAAAAGGACAACCATACTTATTTAGAGGAACTCTACTAATCCACAAAAGAATTCTCTAGTCCACTCCTATACTAGGAAATTATCTTGACAAAAGGTTTCCAATACCTCAATAAAGATTTTTCATCCTCAACCCTATTATCTTAGTCTGTTAAAGATAATCAACTTCAAATTCTCAGCACGCATACTTCTTTACTTTACCCAAAGTATTCTATCAAAGATCAACACACTATTCAAAATTCGTTTATATCCATCTACCTCTACACATAATATTGGGTCTCCAAGGTCCTAACATAAAATACAAAGCCCAAAATCAATCTCTAAGTCTCCTATCGTGGATTTCTAGTATAATTGATAGTAAATCCTCAAATTCATTTAGTAAAATTTCACACAGCTCAACTATAACCTCAGTCATTAATATCAATATTCTTCACTAATCAAGTAACTACCCCAAGACAATTTATTTCACCAATCTTAGACCTTCTCTAATCCACACCAATCCAATTCAGTTACACAACCACAATATATCCGTTCACAAAACCTTAACTGATTGACCAAGGTTCAAACATACTCAATCACTAATGTCAATAAATAAATATATTTTTTGACCAAGATATCCTTAAAAATAATTTAACTCTCGTAGGGTCATACTTGACAATAACTCCATAACCCTTATTGTCTCTTTAATTGCCGTTATGATTAGATTACTTTGCTAATTTCCTCTCATTAAACTACATCATCATAAATAATCTACACAACCTCGCAAAGTTAATTACCCAATCACGATACTCTAATAAATTTATCAGGATTCTATATTTTCAATAATCCCATCATTCCAATATGGAAAAAAGTTCTTGGATTATAATTTGCCATAGGTTCCCCTACTTGTAGCACTAATCAATTGTATTCCAATGACAAACATTCCATAGAATTCTCTCAAAGAAGTTATAAGTCGAAACCAATCCACCTTCTACTGTTCTTCACATAGACTGGTTCCCAAAATCTCACCACTACCATATACTTGTCCACCACCAACCAATCGCTATATTACACTCTATGAGACTTGGCAACACAAGAATGTTAAATCCTTTCTCAAAAGGAAGAATCAAACAAATACAAGTTTCAACACACAAGAAAACTACGCTCGTCGGAGGGGGCACGAGACCAAGGGAAACATTCAAATAGTAATGATCTCGGGAAACAAAACACGAGTCCACAGTCGAGGGCACATGTCCCTCAAGAAAGAATTTTTAAACTTCCATAAATCATAATAAAACATTGCTATGAAAACCCAAAAAACTCTTAAGCTGTAATGACAAAAAGGTTGCAGATTACAATTCTTAACTCTAACCTCAAATACTTATGATACTCATTTTACCGGTAATGCGAGATATGCAATCGTCGCCGCATACTATGCTTGTGCTCGCAAGTGCAGGGACCAATTGCCCAATACTCCGCAAGTAATGGGGACCTCAAGCCCACACTCCACAAATGTGGGGACCATACGTCCATCGTTTTCCTGATGGGGACCTCTTTTCAATGCCCACATTCCACGAATGTAGAGACCTCAAGCCCGTCATCTATATAATGGGGACCTCGAATATGCATACCTGGTCACCACGTGACGAAGTCTTATGTATGCTCTCATGGTGCACATGAACAATTACAATTTCGTAGTAATCATGAACAGCATCAACACCATACATGAGTAACAATCATTCGTATCATAAGTATTCACCATCTTTAATCAACATATCACACGATCAACCAAGCATAGCTAATATGTATCAAAATACTAGCACTCACTGTCAAACAGTTCATAAGTACTCTATCAAACAGAGTACTTGCCTTAACCGCGTGAGAACGGAGGATGTGAAGAAGGTGTTGCCTCCGGGACCAATCCCCCACCCTTGAAGAACCGCCGCCGAATGCGATGAACACCCACCCTAGGCCACAATCTCTCCCTTTCCTTTCCTCTTCCTCTTCTTCTTCTTCTTCTTCTTCTTGGTCGGTAGCACCCGAAGGAGATGGCGCAAGGAGGCGGGACGGCTACTATTCAGGGGGGGGGTACTATAGCAGTGGCGGCTACTGTAGCACATCGTGCTACAGTACCACCCCTAGGGTTTCCTCCTCCATTTATTGGTGACCGGCCCCTCTTAGGCCTCCTGGGCCAAAGCCTGAGACTCAGGTTGCCGAATAATTGCTTAAACCCCCTCTAATCCTCTGTTAATTCTATTTTTTTCTAGTTGGTCCTTCTCCCTAATTCTTTCTTTTCACTTAAATAAACTTGGGGTATTACAACGAGGTTTACCAAAGGTATGAAAATAAGTTCCGAGAAGTCCACTTGCAACGACCTCTAGTAGCCCCCGCCTCAAGTAGCAAGACAAATATGTAGGGCAAGATCTTCTTTGGCTCTTCCTCTACATCCATATCTTCGTCTTCTACAACGCCGCGTGCTCAGCCAAGAACATCCCCAAGGAGTAGGGAAGTATCCACCTATCTAGACAACGATACGATGGATTTCAACTCAGAAGGCTTTGAAATTTTGCAATGGTGGCAAGCCCATAAATTAATTGTACCCATCTCGACGGTTTCCTCCTAGTATGCTTTTAGTTTTTTTGAAAGAATATTGAAGGAGAGAAGAACAAGTCTCACAAGTGAGATGGTGGAATACTTCTAATCGTGAAGGATTGGGAACAAGATGATTCGCGAACACAACACTCTATGGAAAATTCAGAGTTGTCGGAGGCGTTTGAAAATCTATACCTAGACAACGACATGTAGAACAATGATGTATGTAGAGCTATAGACTATACTCTTTTTCTTTGCTAAGATTTTCTCATGTTGAGTTTTTATTTGGCAAAAGTTTCAACGATACAGCCATTTCAATATTAATAAAACTCTTTATTACATTTTCAATATGCTTGTCTTATTTTTACAACTTTCATATGTATTTATGAATTTTACACTTTTTTTTGATTTTTTTGCATTTTTTTGTATTTTTTCCTTTTTTGATTTTTTTATTTTTCAGGCTAAATGGGTCGTATAAGACCCGACGAACCAAACGAACTCATACTAACACGACACGACACGATTTTCCTTTGGGTCGTACTTGGACCGTCATCCCGGCACGTGAACCGGCCCACATGACCCGGTTCTTACTGTGCTAGAATGGCCGTGCTCAGTCGGGCCGTGCTGGGCCGTATCGTGCCGCCTGGCCCGTGCCAGAATGGACCAAGCCGTGCTGGCCGTGTTCCCATTTAGCCAGTACTACCAAGACGCCCTAGGGAAAAAAAAAATCCTAAACCCACTACCTCCGTCCCGTCCTCGCTGGCCAGCTATTCTTAGGGTTTTTGCTTCCCACCTCGCCGCCCGAATCACCGCCGCCGAAGTCTTCCTGAACTCCGCCCCCGTCTTCCCCAGGTAAGAGGCACCTCAAACTCTAATCCCGCTAACACTATCCATCCTCGATTGTTTTCTTGTTACTTCTCCATCCTCTAGCGTATCCTGGCTTCTCGACTCTCTTTTGAATCCGCAAATGAGATTGCTGACGAGGTCAATCGGATCGGCTTCTCTCTTTCTTTATAGCAAGATTCTAATGGTTATTTGAGCGATTCGTTGTTCTTATTGCATCCAATTATTTTGTGATTTGGCAGGAGATTCCGAGAGATGGCGTTCTTGCAGAAGGTTGGGAATCTTGCCAAGCGATCCGCAGGTTCCGGCTCGCCGTTGTTCCAGGCGGTTCGATGCATGTCCTCCTCGAAGCTCTTTATCGGAGGTTCGGAGTTCTCCGTTTCGTACTGTTCATTTATTTCGCTCTGTTGCTACAGAAAGATTTTCTTGTTTGGAGAAGCCCTTATCTTGTAACTGGTTTTGTCCTTGCAGGCATCTCGTACGGAACGGATGAGCAGAGCCTGAAGGATGCGTTTGCTAACTATGGTGAAGTCATTGAAGGCATGTTTCTTTCTTGTTTTCCTATTTCACATTGATAAAAAGATCTGCTCCTGTATATGTGAATAATGACTGTGGCCTTATTTATTCAGCTAAGGTAATTACGGACCGTGAAACCGGAAGGTCGAGGGGTTTTGGTTTTGTGACGTACACATCTACGGATGAGGCTGCAGCTGCCATTACCGGCATGGATGGGAAGGTGCGTTGTTCTTCCTTTGTCAAACTGATTGGACTTGGCATGCCAGATGGCAATAAACCCTGTTTGTCCAGCTGCGATTGCATTGTGTTTCCTTTGTCAGTACTCATGGTTTAATACATTAGTGTGGTAAATTATCTAACTGTAGACTGTAGTGCATATGTTGTATGTGGTATGGCTGCTTGGAAGGCACACTTATTGCTAGGAAAGATTTGTGGTTTATTAGATTATCTTAAAAAATTGAAATGAAGATTTCAATGAATAATGAACTCGTAGCTTTTCATATGCCACAGCCTACAAATTACAATGATTTGTTGGGCTGACGTAGGTAATAATTTTTGGAAATCTAAGGGATTAACACAGCCAAATTTGTGGGCTTCTTAAGTTGTCCATGTAGTTTTTCACTTTCATGAAATGGAAGGAACTTGGTACCTTAATACTACTTCAGCAGTTTGTTACGTATAAGATGAACACAGTAACTCATTGTGGTGAGGAGGTAACATAGAAACAAGCAAAAGCTGTTAATTTGTTTCATGGGCAAAATTTGTATGTCTTTATGCCAATAAGGCAGTTGGAAATTCCACATATGCCAGTGCAACAGTTATTTTGCTATGCCACTAAAGACAGACAATTTTATCTTCTATCTATGCCAATCTTGACATGACAACTAGCAAACAGGATTAGTTCAATGGTATTCACCGCACCAGATTGTCATAATGCCCTTTTTGTACGTGCCATCAAAATTTAGTTGGTGTCATGTGTTTCAAAACTTCCTGCAAAAAATGTTTAGTATCCCCAAAGAAATGTTCCTTAGACCGTTGCGAGAGGCGCTCTGGCGATTCACTAGGCGACCGTAGCACCACCACCCACCCTTCTCGCCGGTGCCACTCCGGCACCGGCAGACACCCAAGCCACTCAATCTCCGGTGGAGACCTTAACCGTATGGAGCCCTCGCAGTTGGACTTCCGACCGGGGCTTGCACTTCAAGATGAGATTTGGCCCCGGTGGTTTTCTGGTCGGGATGCGGACCTTGGGAATTCCACCTAGTGGCTTCTTTCGGAAGGTCAAGATTTCGTCTTGAGGAGAACATGGTAAGCCTTGCTCTACAATCTTGTCTGAGGGGTAATGCAAGGGACTTCAAGGTTTCAAGATTGTACAACGCGGGATTTAAATTCTCGGTGGCCACCAGAGAGGTGGGTCTATTCATCTATAAGCTCAGGAGCTTCACTTGTAAGGACTTTGCGATTTTCTTCAGTCTTTGGGGAGATGGAGGAGCTAACTGGCGCAGAGAGTTCAAAATCTGGACAGAGGAACAGAAGAAGGAATGGACTCTTGTAAAACGGAAGAAGAGGACATATGCTGAGATTGTGAGAAATGGACCATGTTCTAAAGCAGCACCCCGGTTGCAAGTTCCTTCTAGCCAGATTAGCTCACGCAATGGATCCGCCCAGAGATCACTCTATTCCAACCGATCTTCCCTCAGGATTAATTCTGCTCCACGCAGGAATGACCAACATGCTTATTCATCTAGGGGTTCTCGCCAGACAGAATACTCAGGGATGTATATGAAACAACCGGTTCATAACTCTACCCCACCCAAGAGGAACAGATCGATTCATCCCTCAGGAAACAACCCCCAGTTGGTCACTCGTAATCGCCTCAGTCATCCTGTCAAATGTATCCGTTGTCTTCGTCCAGGACACCTCAGAAAGAACTGCAGGAACGCAATCTGCTGTCACAACTGCAAGGCTTCGGGGCATATTGCCAAAGATTGCAAAGGTATTTTCAACACCACTGAATTTGTCCCAATTCTCAAATTCTCTTCGGCTGTTACCGAGTGGCATTGGTTCGCCCACAAGTGTGATACTTGGTTCAAACGAACGGACAAGATTGCCCCGGAGCCAAGGCAATTTCTCTCTCTTCGCGACCTTGGGATTCACCTCTTCGGGCTTCCTCAGGACGCTTCATCAGCCCCGAGACACCACCATCACGCCGGTTCCTCTCCGCCCCCCTCTGAACCCCCCATCTCTTCCACTTCCTCGTCCGCCAAAAACTGGGCGATCATCCCATTTGATCCCATGGCGAACTTCGAAGGAGACTTTAGATCCTTTCTTCCGCACGGTTATGAATTGCAGCATGTGGATGGAAGGAACAGCCGTGCTCGGGTGATCTGTGGTAGAGCTCCGCCGAAGAATGAGGACTAGGCTATTGCAACCATCGATCCCATGCCACCAGGTCAGGTACCATTCCCCAATGTGGAAGCGATCTTATCTGAATTCCTTATAGGCGTACGGGGACTACGTATCCGTGACATACAACCTTGTCCATTTGGGGAAGCTTATGTGAAGTTTAATAGTGTGCACTCGAGGGAAGCAATGATCCAAGCCAGCCCGCACCAGTTTGAGGATGTTCATATTTCTTTCCGTAAGCACAATGAGGCTCTCAACTGGAAGGGACTGAATTTTAATCGAGAATGCTGGCTCATGCTCATAGGGTTCCCATTGGATTACTGGAGCCTATCCTATGTTCAAGATGCCATCAAAAGCTTCGGCAGATTACTGGTTTGGGAGAAGGATTTGACTAACCTATCCCGCATCATCATCAAAGCCAGAGTAATAGACCTGGAACTTGTGCCAAAGAGTATCCAGATTACTGATGGGGAAGGTTTTTTAAGTGAATCCTGGACTGTCCCATGTGAGATCATAGCTTAGTCCATTCTGGGGGCAGGACTACCTCCTCCTGATGGTGGGAACCCACACCCACCACCTCAACAACCATGGAACCTACCGCCGCTACCAGCACCTGAAGTCGGGAACCACAACGATGGTGGAGAGGAACAACAAGGGGCACTAGATGGAGGCAACAACAATGAGATAGCCCCACAACCGGAACTCCACAATCAGGATGGAGGAAATTGGGAGGCTTGGCCTCTGCCTGTACCACTCATGGAGATGGGGGGCGAACATAACCCTTTTGACCATAACCTACCAGCACCTGACCTAGGCCAACCTCAACCAGAACCCTTGAGTCTGGAATTCTCATCCCTAGCACCTTCATTGGCTTCCTCCTCAAGATCGACCAATAGCGGCTATCAACAACTTTTGCCACCAGCCCATGCCCCTCAAGCCCAGATCCCGGATCTCAACCAGCCGATTCAAATGGAGGAAGAAAACATATTACAACCACAGATGGCCGTCAACCTAGACATTCAACTTGGATTGGCACTCATCCCACCGGTCGTGCTTCATGGATCTGCAGTTGGGGAGGCCACAACTGAGCAAACGGTTTCCCGCCATTTTTTTGAACCCCATCCATGGGCCCAATTCACACCAGGCTGCCTCTCCACCACCTAAGACTGTGGACATCCCATTACCCTAGGCTGAATTTCTGGCCCCTCTGTTGATGCCACCGGACATCTTCAACATAGCTAAAAGATTCCTAACCTCAGGTATGTGGTCCATAATCACCTAATCAGCGGAGAATCAAAGTCAGATTACTCAATGGGTTATCCTCGACAGATGCCCTGTTGCACCAGGCTCTACCCAGATTGCAACAGCACAACAATTTGATGCCTCAGCTGCCCCCTCTCACCAGGACTCCCCACCACCAGACAAAGGAAAGTCTATCTTATAGTATGACACAAAGATTGATTCTGGGCCTGATCATCCAGCATCAACTACCTTAGAGGCTAATAATTGGACCTCACTTAAAGGCTCTACCTCGGTGCAATGTCCCACACGAAAACTGTCCAAGAGAGCAGTACCATTGGTGGAAACAGAAGTGCGCCGGAGCACAAGGCTCAAAGGTCAAAGCACTCAAAGGAGGCTTCAGATACAAGCAGGACTCGGATTTGCGCCAGATTCCCGAAAAGGTGACGCCACCGCATCTATCAACTAACATTATCAAAAATCTCTGCATTGAATATTGCAAGATGTCACCTGAAGAGGTCACTGAGGCCAAGCTGGGAAGGGCCAACCACAAGACAAAGAAACATGATGAGGAGACCTCCGAGAATGGGCAGAACTAGAAGCCTGAAGGAGAGGGGCAAGGGGGACGAAGGAGTTTGCAGGATTAAGTCACCCCGTTGCAACTTTTGGTTATCCAGCTTCATCTGGTTTTACTTTCAGCTGGTAGTATATCTAGTGTGTACTGTTCCAAACTATGTTTCTTTTTGCTTGCAATGTCTAGACAATGGAACATTTTGACGTGGAATGTTAGAGGCCTAAACTCTAAAAAGAAGTGGAGGGCCATACGTAACAAAATTGAAGACAGTAATTGTATCATCTTTTGTTGCCAGGAAACTAAGAAACAAAGTCTGGACCTGGCGTTTATCGCTAACTTCTGCCCGAAACGCCTCAACTGTTTTGAATTTCTCCCATCGTTGGGTGCCTCCGGGGAACTCCTGATTGTGTGGTCGAACACTATGCTCATTGGACGCACAACTCTGATCAATGAATTCTCAATCACGGTAGAATTTACTTCAGTGCACTCCGGACACACCTGGTCTCTTTCTAATCTATACGCCCCACCGAGGCCGGAGGATAAGATTACATTTCTTGACTGGTTTTCTAGCATCAATGTCTCACCAACACAAGACTGGTTGTTCACAGGAGACTTTAACTTCATCAGAGCACCAGAAGACAGAAATAGGCCAGGGGGGTTATAAATGACATGCTTAGATTCAATGAAGTAATCAGTTATTTAGGATTAGTGGAACTGCCACTGAAAGGTAGGTCTTTCACATGGAGCAATATGCAACAGGTTCCACTCCTGGAAAAACTAGACTGGGTCTTTTCATCTAACAATTGGACTCTCCACTTTCCTAACTCACTAGTGATTCCCTTGGCCAAATCTGTCTCAGATCATGTGCCATGTGTTATACAGATCGGCACCAACATCCTGAAGCCTAAAATATTCAGATTTGAGAATTATTGGTTGGAACACAAAGACTTTGAGAATTTAGCTAAAAACGCCTGGCAATCCGCAGATCGGAACTCGGACCCAGGCAAAAGAATAAATCAAAAGTTCAAAGCTCTTAGAAGGGTCCTCAGAATCTGGTCTAAACAGCAATCCAATTTTCTTTTGGTTTTATCCAATTGCAATGAGGTCATCCTTTTTTTGGATACGTTGGAAGAACACAGAATGCTCTCAGTTCAAGAATGGAATGCGAGGGAGCTCATTAAGGCACATCTGAATCGCCATCTAAAACTGCAACAGATCTATTGGAAACGGAGAGGAGGCATCAAATGGGCCAAGTTAGGGGATGAAAATCATGGTTTTTAAGCGCCGCTAGCGTCGCAAGCGACGCCTAGCGTAAGGCGCGGCTTGGGGGAGGCGCGCCCGCCTTGCCGCCGCCGTCGCCTTTGCCGCCGCTCGTCGCCGTTGCCCATCCTCGCCGCGTCGCCGCTCGCCTCCAGCCCATCTATTCGTTACGCATTCGCCACAACCACCTCCAAACCAGATCCGGATCAAAGGAGAGGAGAGCTAACCTAGCCGCCGCCTTGCCTCCCGTCGTTACTATCGCCGCCACCGTGGTTGCTTTGCTGCCGGCCATCGCCGTCACTCTTCATCACGCGTCATTTGTGGTCGCCGCTCGCTTGCCGCCACCACCACGGCCGCGAGATCCGGGCCTCGGCTCCTAGTTGTCGGTGGCGCAGTGGAAGAGGAGGAGCAAGGAGGTGGCGGCGTGGAAAGCAGCAGCAGAGGGAGGGCGGCGAGGAAATGAGGCGCACGAGCTCGGCCGGGCGGGGAATGAGAGCGCTAGCGCCGGCCGGCAGGGCGGGGAAAAGATGAGGAGGGTGGGCGGCAGCGGGTGGGGCGGGGCGGTGGCCGGCAAGGATCTTCGCGCCTTTTAGGGTCGACTTCCGCTTCTAACCTCTCGTTTTGCGCTCGCACTACCGCTTACACCATTCGTATATGCCGCCGCCACGCCTCACCGCTAAAAGGTGTGAGGGGTGAGTCGCTCGCCGCTTACCGCCTTAATAACCATGATGAAAATACGAACTTCTTTCATGCTAGAGCTACCATAAGGTTCAGAGCTAATTACATCACCGCTCTCCAAGACCCACTGGAAAACGAAATCAAAAACCACCAGGACAAAGC
The DNA here is from genome assembly GCA_036346255.1 of Ampelocalamus luodianensis. Classification (NCBI taxonomy): domain Eukaryota; kingdom Viridiplantae; phylum Streptophyta; class Magnoliopsida; order Poales; family Poaceae; genus Ampelocalamus; species Ampelocalamus luodianensis. Next base: position 21,592,569 of record CM070635.1, read on the forward strand.
CTCCTTTCTTTGGGAGACCTACAAAGAAAGACTCGGTCACTCGACTTCACCGGTTATTCACTTTAAGCTCGAAGAACTCATCACACCACAGCCTAACTTGACTTGGCTGGAGGACTGGTTCCTTACCCAGGAGATAGATGAGATCATCAAGATCATCCCATTGGATAAATCACCTGGGCCGGATGGATTCAATGGAAAATTTATCAAAAAGTGTTGGCATTTTGTCAAACAGGACTTCTATGAACTATATGAGGCCTTCTTTAGGAATGAGCTGAATCTCCAATCCATCAACTCAGCGTACATCGCTCTGATTCCTAAAAAGGAAAACCCAACTCGGTTAATGATTTCAGACCTATCTCCCTGCTCAACTCTTCCTTCAAGATTCTGACAAAAATTCTTGCCAGAGCCACAACAGTCATCTGGATTTGGTCCATGCAAACCAATATGGATTTCTTCAAAACCGAACCATCCAGGATTGCTTGGCCTGGGCCTTTGAGTACATCCATATTTGCCACAACTCCAAAAAAGAAATAATCATTTTGAAATTGGATTTCGAAAAGACATTTGACAAAATTGAGCACAAATCTATACTTGAGATCCTGAAGCATAAAGGGTTTGGACCGAAATGGAATACCTGGATTGCTCATATTCTTAGCACTGGGACCTCATCAGTTCTACTTAATGGAGTTCCTGGTAAAATGCTTCACTGCAAACGAGGGGTCAGACAGGGAGACCCACTCTCGCCACTACTATTTGTCTTGACAGCAGACCTACTCCAGACTATTCTTAATAAAGCAATGAACCTTGGGCTGCTGATTCCACCAGTACAAAACCATGCATGTCCAGATTTCCCGATCATCCAATATGCTGATGATACCCTCATAATCATACAGGCTAGCGCAATTCAATTGTTCTTCCTCAAAGGGATTCTCAACACTTTTGCGGACTCCACAAGTCTCAAAGTCAACTTTGATAAATCACTCATGATTCCCATCAATGTTGCGCCGAGTAAGATGGAAGTACTAGCACGAACATTTGGATGCCAACTGGGCACTTTACCTTTCACCTACCTAGGACTACTTCTGGGGACGAAGAGACAAAAAATGAGGGACTTCCTACCACTTATTCAAAGGGTGGACAAAAGACTTGCGAGCTGCGCATCATTCCTATCGATAGGTGGAAGACTAACTATGGTCAATTCGGTCTTCTCAAGCGCCAACCTTTATATGTGCTGCTGAAGCGCCTAGTGGTGTCATTGCTCAAATTGATAAGTATCGCAGAAACTGCCTCTGGAGAAGTTCGGCCTCTCTCTATCGAGGTAAGTCCTTGATTGCTTGGAAAGAGGTCTGCAAACCCAAACTGCAGGGAGGATTAGGAGTTCTGAATCTGGCAACACAAAATCAGGCATTACTATGTAAAAACCTTCACAAATTTCTCAATCACATTGACCTACCCTGGGTTAATCTCATTTGGGAAAAATACTACTCCAACCCTCAAGCATTGAACAGGAACCAGGTTGGATCTTTTTGGTGGAGAGACGTTACAAAATTACTACCACAGTTCAAAGGCCTGGCTTCATGTTTGGTAGGCAACGACTCTTCGGCACTCTTCTGGAAAGACTTATGGAATGGTTATAACCTGTCGTTTCGATTCCCGGAATTACTATCCTTCGCGAAATCAGACAGCTGCTCGGTGGCTGTTGTCAAACAAGTTGATGACTTAGCCACACTATTCCACTTGCCTCTATCGGCTCTAGCTTTCGAGCAATTTCAACAGTTACTACTCCTCTTGCAAGACCTGGAATTGACAAATCAGGATGACACCTGGCTATACATATGGAATAACTCACAATTTTCCTCGGTACGAATCTATAAGCATTTATCCGGCTTCCAACAGGTGCCTCTCTTCTACAGTTGGTTGTGGTCCACCTACTGTCAAAGACGCCACAAGGTCATCTTTTGGCTGCTAATAAAGGATAGACTCAACACGAGGAACATCCTCAGACGCAAGAATTGTCCACTGGAGAACTATGCATGTGTATTATGTGATCAGGGGAGCGAAGAAACCTCCCATCATCTTTTCTGGTCTTGCGAATTTGCACAACAGTGCTGGGATTGGATCTGTCCAAACCACTCACCAACACCTCACAAGCAGTTAATCACCTCAAGCACAAGATGAACCTGCCTTTCGCTATGGACATCATCGTGCTGATCTCCTGGGCAATCTGGATTACTAGAAACAATCTTTTTTTTAAGCAGCAGAACCCTTCGGTGGCTTCCTAGCAGTTTTTTTCTCTTCTGAAGTAGACCTTTTAATTCTTAGCCCCCCCCCTCCCCGCTTTTGAAACCTCTTATCAGGACTTGGCTTGATAACTTGGTCTCTTAGATCCTTGTTTCTTGTTCCGCAGGTGGCTTGTGCCTGCTTGTCTTGTATCTTCTGTTTTTTCTTTTATCTGTTTCCCTCTCATATTTTCTCGGTCTTTTGACTTTTTGTAATTCAGTTTACTTCAATATTCACAGTCGGAGCCTCTCCTACCGTTTTTACTAAAAAAAATGTTTAGTGAGCATGTGAATAAGCATTGGTAGGACCTGGGAGTAAAGATATTGTCATGTGGGGTCGCGTCTACGGCCGACGACACAAGGCAAAGGGGCAGCTGGCCCTGGGCGCAGCAGACGCAGAAGCAATCAGCCCTGGTGGCTGATTCTATCTCTATCTTTAGAAAATTCGGATTCTATTTTATCCTTTTAGTAAGTTGCAATTAGGAAGGTTTCAATTCAGCAAGTCTTCTTTAGGAAAGAGTCCTAGCTAAGGAAGGGGATAGTACCTTCTATTCTTCATCATGTGTATGACTATATAGAAAGGGATATGTGGTAATAGAAAATCAGCAAAGGATTGGGTTGTTCCCAATCTCCTTGCGCCAAGCTGCACTGTCTCCCAACCAGCGGTTAGGGTTCCTCCTGGCCGGCGTTCATCACGGCGTCCCAACGCAATCCTCATCCACCCAAACTAGTTCTTCCCTTTCGCCTTCGCTCCCAATGTTCGTCCCTTGACATCTTGGTATCAGAGCTAACCGTTGTTCCTTCCTCCATGGATAACGGCGGGGGTTTCGACGACAACTTTAAGGAGATGATGATAAAGTTCATGGAGAACACCAACAACCAACTCAAGCTGCTGCCTGAAGTTTTGGATCGGCTCGACACTCACACTGACCAGCTTGCAACAGTCGGGAGCTATCTTCACCGCCATGACCAATGGTTGGCACGCATGGAGGGCCAGCCCTGTAGTGAAGAAGGCGCCGTTGATCAGGATGAACATATACAAACTGTAATGTATCACATACCGGAAAGTAATCAGAACCCTACCGTTTTACAATCGAGTTGCCATTTGTGCTACAGTTTCCTAGTTTCCTATTCGGATGTTGCTCTGCTGGTTCCAGGGATGTCTTTCGAAACTGCAGCTTTTGTGCGTTTGAATGACTTTGTCTTTGATAGTGTCTCCCCCAATATGAGTCCACAACACTTGCTTAGACTTACATCCAAGTAAAACTCTGAAGAATCTTGATGAACCATCTATAGTTGGTAAAGAACTCTTCTTATTATGTTCAAATATTCTTTTGGATCGGTTACATGTTGTGCAAGAATTAGAGTTATGCATAGGATCTTGTTATTTCTTTATATGGTATTTACTAGTTCGGCCATGTGTAGCTTGTGGTGTTTCAGTGTTTCTTGTTAGCTTTTCGGATGTTGGAAAGGCTTGTTAAAATTTTATAGCAAAAGAAAGAAGATAGATAAGGTAGTTTAGTAGCATTCCAGGCTCAATGTTGAGCTGGCGTGTTACAATGTGCTGGTTACTTTCATTGCTCCTAATTCTGCATCAACCCCAACTATTAAGTTGCAAGTGGCTTCTAATTCATGTGCCAAAATTTTGTCCCTTGAGCAAACCAGTATCTCTACCAGATGCCCTCTCACCAGCCTGAATCTTGGCCAGTTGGCCTCTTAACCGTTAACACTATCAACCTTATCTTCCTGCCCAGCCAACCACATCTGTGTTTAGGGCCCTTTTGGAGGGTTTGGGCAGGAAATCTTATGGAGTTGTAGTGTTCCTTGCAAAAGTCTTGTGAATTTTGTGCAGTCTGAACATGCCCTTAACTATTGTTGCCGTGTTATATCGGCAGCCAAGGGCTTGTCCCTGCCTCCCTGGTGATGATTTCTGAGCTGGTTTTAACTAAGAAAAGGTAAAAGGTGATGACCAAGAGAACAGAATTGGTGAGGAATTGAGTTATAAATTTAAGAGTAGAGGATAGATTCAGTGATATTTTATGTAATAAATGGCAGCATTGCCTTTTATCTTAAACATCAGCAATTTGGGCTTCTTTGCTGTATGTAGTGAAGGCAAGAGTGGAGAGGGAACCAAAATGTGAGGATGGGAACTAAAGGAGAGGGTGGTGAGGCTGCTGTACTCGATTGGGTGGTGGGAAGGAAGCCGGTGACGAGGCAACAGCGACATTTTAACATTTATGTTCTTATTTTGCTTTGGCTAAGTTTAAGGGATTTGTGATTTTCAAATGGTCTAAGGTGTAACATGTTCATTTAAATTATGACTGGGGGATGAGGAGAGAATTTACACTATTTGCAGTGGCATATATATTTTATTAATTTCATTATTCCTTTTGCAGATGCATATTTCAATTTTATTTCTTTGTTTTTATTATATTCTGTGACTCACAATATTTTTAAGCTTGAACATCAGTGTATGTAATATTCTCATGTGATTTGGGTCTCTTAGGGATTGTTACCTCAAGACTTTTCGGGTTTTGTGATAGTTGTGCAATTGATGAACTGCTGTTTTGTGTGATCTGTTGTTCTTCGTTTGTATTGCATGCTCTGAAACTGTATATAATATCATTATTAGAATTTTTCTATTTTTCTTCCAAGAGGCTAATATGTGATCCCACTGTGGTTGGTTTGTCTAACAGTTGAATCAGTTATCAGTCTTTAATTTTTGCACAATGGTATATTTTGTAATATGTTCACTTTTGTTGAATGCTCTGAAACTGTCTATAATAACAATATACGAAACCTTCTGATTTTCTTCTCAGAGCTAACCTGTAATTCCATTGAGCTTGGTTTAACAGTTCAGTCTTCTTTATTTGTTATCCACTGGTTCATTGTGTGATATGATTTTCTTTGCTATATCAGGATCTGCAGGGTCGGATAGTGAGGGTGAGTTATGCTCATGACCGTGGTAGCCGTGCTGGTGGTTTTGGAGGCGGTGGTGGCTATGGTGGAGGTGGAGGTGGAGGCTACGGTGGTGGTGGGTATGGTGGAGGTGCATATGGTGGCGGCGGAGGCTATACTGGAGGTGGTGGTGGTGGATACAATGATGGTGGGAATTTCGGCTCAGGGTACAACACTGGTGGGAGCTATGGTGTTTCTGAAGGTGGGCGAGGTGGTTATGGTGGTGATGCTGGTTACACAGGAGGCAGTGGTAGATATAATGCTTCTCCTGGCAACTACAGTGGTGGTAGCTTCAATCAAGGGGGTGCAGCACCTGGTGCAAATGTTGGTGGAAACTACGGTGCAAGGAGTGACAGCTATGTGAGCAATGCCTCGAATGATGCTTCTGCAGGTAAGCTGGACAACTTTTTGAGTGATCTCAAAGTTGATGGTGATGGCAAGGAAGATGTTGAGGGCAAGGGGGGGAGCTTTGGCTTGGTTGATGAGGACTCGAAAGGAGATGATGGTCAGGATGATTTCAAGGATGAAGACGAGCCTGATGACTATGCTGACAAAAGAAGTTAAGACTCCATCCAACCATAAGGTCCAGTCAGTAAGTAGTAACTTTATATGGGTTACGCGTGGAAGTGTTCTCCCTGATCACATTATGTTGGTAAATCCCAGTATCCCACAGTAAAGACAATGTCATGTATGCAAATAAGTCCAGAGTTTCGTGCCGTAGCTATGTTTTGCTTCTGGCTCGCTTGCATTATGTATTCCACACTCTCGATATGATGCAAACATTTGAAACCTGAACTCGTGTCGATTAAAAGTAAGAAATTTGTTTGCGCTGTTGTGTCGTTGGTGCATTATATTATTGACATCAGTAACTCTGACAGTACTATTTCTCTTTACCGTGCCCTATACCGTGCTGTCCCTATACCGTGCCCTACTACTAGAGGTGTTGCAGGTGGTGTTGGTGCTTCTTGCTGCCGTGGGAAAAAGAAAGGAGAGAGGAGCTGGCAAGAGGGAAGAGGAAGGGAAGGGAAAGAAGAGTAAGGAATCAATGGTTCCGAGATTGGCGGCATTTTTGATGTGGGCAATGTCTGTTAATCCCTAGTTTTATCATAGATTAATTGTTGTTCAATTCGTAGGTTGATTGGTTCATAGGAAGTATAGTTTTTTGTAAGTCCTAGTTCATCAAGTTGCAATACAAGAACCTTATGAGGGCTATTAGAGGTGTTTACGATTGGATTAAGGATTTTGCTACTTAGAAAAATGTGAAGAATTTTATTAGCTTTCTAGAAAGGTCTAGAACACTAGATTAGGAGTTATGAACGAAACGTTATAGCCTCAGGAAGCTTACTGTCTAGAAAACGGACGTCATTGGCGCTTGTCGTGTAGATGGTTTGTTTTTGCCTAGTAAATGAAGTAATTTTTTAAAAAAAATTATAACTTGAATAAAGTAGGAATTTTTTTAGATTCTAGAACTTCTATTGTTCATTACTGTTCAATTTAATATTAAAAAAGATACAAAATTGTGAAATTATCTATTCTGACTGATTCTAGGGTAATATTTGGGGTTGAAAACGGGGAAGTAAACAATGAATTCGGAGGTTCGTCATAACTAGAAAGTTGTAGATAATTTTGTGGAGTTTCTAGAAATTATATGTTTTTGCTATGTTTGGAGTTCAGAGGAGAGAGCTAGAATCGTTTTACTGTTGGGACAACGGGTGATGCATCCGGTAAAGTCAAGTTAAAGGCGCTTAGATATGTGATGGTGAATAGTTTAATGTTTTGGTACTATAGTTGTGTGTTTTTTAGTCTATTATTATAATTGTTTGTTTAGGGAACATTGCCTCTAGCACCTTACCACCATCTTGCCACTCGACTCCGAGAGGATAAGAGGCAATTGCATGGTAGAATGGTGATCGATGGTTTGATAAATGTCTTCTTTATTATTCATTGTCATTATGTTGTTTATTCCATTACATTGTTTAATTATACGTCTTGAGAATGACTATGGTGTTGATAATGATGATAAAGACATGAATTATTGTTAATGGAGTATTTGATGAGATTAAGTTGAGTTATTGCATCATGTGCATCATTGCATAAAAGAGAAGGTAATCATGGTGATCATATATGTACCTCATTGGCAAAGACTCCACAGGAGAGGAGAGGTCCCGATCCTTTTGAGGACGGGCTTGAGAGTGAACATTGTCGCGGGTGTTCACTTATGTTATACCAGTATAAGTAAAGAAAAGAGCATGTGGATATGTAGCATAGAGTTGCATCGCATTAAATGAAGAATGGATATGATATTTGAGTATGGGCATAAAAAGGAATAAATAGATGATGATATTGATTATGGTTATTAAATTAGTGTTCGTTGTTTTATTTTGTGTTTGTTGAGTCATTAACTCACCCTTGCTTTATTGTTGCTTTAGGTGATCGTTGACAATGTTTCACATAGGAAGGGATAGTGCACATAAAACACTTGCAATCACTACCATTACTTGATTCATTATTTGCCATGAGAACTATCATTATAATGTGATGATCATTTCTTTTAGGATTCAATAGACTTGGATATTTCTAGATGATTGGTTAGGACTTATTCATTTAGTAGACTCATTTGGAATGTTTATTACTTATTGGTTCATTATTCAGTATTGCTACCTCGTAAGTTGCTCCTATGATTAATGTCTTGTGTTTTATGTGTTATTGTGACCTGTGGACTGGTTTTGTTATTTAACTATTTGCTGGAATTTATTGTAAAATACTATTATGACTAGTAGTTAGTGTAATTTAGTGGCATTCCGATCTCAGTGTTGGGCTGAGGTGTTAGACCTAATATATGTATTCCGAAGAAAATACTCTTCAAAGGAGGTTATCCCATGCTTGAGCCGGCCTGAATTATAGTTCACATTACCTAGTGAGGCTAAGGGGATGTATGACCAAAATGAGCAAGACAAAATTTTGCTGTAGTCCAAACCTGGGCAATGCCAAATATTAATAAAAAGAACGTTTTTTGGATTGTGGCTGAACTAAATATTGGCGTTACCAAAAAATTGTTGAGCGATTTCATCGCCCTCAGATTGTCCGCGTATGACATTGGATTTCATTAGCGTTACCAAATTTTCGTGGGCATTACCAAATTTTGATAGCAAATCAAACAACAGCTAATTTTCATTGGTGTTACTAATATTTAGTTTGATTCGCAAGGGTAGCAAACCAAAAAGCCCCTAAGATTGTCAATTACTAGCCAGTTAAAGCCAGTTATAGTCTCCGATGCTTCGAATTGACCTCAAGTCTCTCTCTCTCTCTCCTTGCTTCAACTAGAGCCCGGTGTGTGCCTTGGCACACGTGCAGAACATGTCCACGGCTATACTGGAAATCATTGTAGACCTGGCTATACTGGTAATCACTATAGATCTAGAAGCTACGTTTACAATTATACCAAAACTAATTGTAGGTAAAGAAACGTGTAAGAATGACGGTATGTCTGGTGTGTAAATAATTGGTATTGGGAAGCTAATCGTACAGAAATAATCTGCACTATGATGTAGGGAGCAAGCATGGAGATAAAAACAAGTTCGATATGAGTACATTCAGGCAGGTCTGAATGCAACAATAAACAAAAGAAAATTTGTTCAGTCTCCATTCGACGCCTTATCCAAGATCAAAGGAAAAACGACCACACTGAAACTGAGCATAAGTTCTATCCAAGCCAAAATAGGTTTTGCTAACAATTCAGTTTGTTGTACATAGCAAGCGGATGAAAAACTGCTCGACATTGGATAAACCTATAGAAGGTGCTAGATAATGAGTTATAATAGTAGGCTATAATTTGTTGAGCATCATTCTATATACCAAAAGACTATCATTATAATGTGATGATCATTTCTTTTAGGATTCAATAGACTTGGATATTTCTAGATGATTGGTTAGGACTTATTCATTTAGTAGACTCATTTGGAATGTTTATCACTTATTGGTTCATTATTCAGTATTGCTACCTCGTAAGTTGCTCCTATGATTAATGTCTTGCGTTTTATGTGTTATTGTGACCCGTGGACTGGTTTTGTTATTTAACTATTTGCTAGAATTTATTGTAAAATACTATTATGACTAGTAGTTAGTGTAATTTAGTGGCATTCCGAGCTCAGTGTTGGGCTGAGGTGTTAGACCTAATATATGTATTCTGAAGAAAATATTCTTCAAAGGAGGTTATCCCATGCTTGAGCCGGCCTGAATTATAGTTCACATTACCTAGTGAGGCTAAGGGGATGTATGACCAAAATGAGCAAGACAAAATTTTGCTGTAGTCCAAACCTGGGCAATGCCAAATATTAATAAAAAGAACGTTTTTTGGATTGTGGCTGAACTAAATTTTGGCGTTACCAAAAAATTGTTGAGCGATTTCATCGCCCTCAGATTGTCCGCGTATGACATTGGATTTCATTAGCGTTACCAAATTTTCGTGGGCATTACCAAATTTTGATAGCAAATCAAACAACAGCCAATTTTCATTGGCGTTACTAATATTTAGTTTGATTCACAAGGGTAGCAAACCAAAAAGCCCTAAGATTGCCAATTACTAGCCAGTTAAAGCGTTATAGTCTCCGATGCTTCGAATTGACCTCAAGTCTCTCTCTCTCTCTCCTTGCTTCAACTAGAGCCCGGTGTGTGCCTTGGCACACGTGCAGAACATGTCCACAGCTATACTGGAAATCATTGTAGACACAGCTATCTTGGTAATCACTATAGATCTAAAGCTACGTTTACAATTATACCAAAACTAATTGTAGGTAAAGAAACGTGTAAGAATGACGGTATATGCAGTGCGTAAATAATTGGTATTGGGAAGCTAATCGTACAGAAATAATCTGCACTATGATGTAGGGAGCAAGCATGGAGATAAAAACAAGTTCGATATGAGTACATTCAGGCAGGTCTGAATGCAACAATAAACAAAAGAAAATTTGTTCAGTCTCCATTCGACGCCTTATCCAAGATCAAAGGAAAAACGACCACACTGAAACTGAGCATAAGTTCTATCCAAGCCAAAATAGGTTTTGCTAACAATTCAGTTTGTTGTACATAGCAAGCGGATGAAAAACTGCTCGGCATTGGATAAACCTATAGAAGGTGCTAGATAATGAGTTATAATAGTAGGCTATAATTTGCTGAGCATCATTCTATATACCAAAAGCACCGATGTAATGTCCCAAAAGTTCGAGAAAGAGTTTCGGGAGAGACTTCTCAGTATCAGTAAAAGGATCAAAAGGAAATAGTTTATTTTCGCAGCAAGCACAGGGGTGAAAGCGCGTTTTTACGCCAACCTGGGCCTGGGCTCCGGCCCATCAGGCCTTAGGTGGCCGGCCAAGGGGGGGGAGGCACCACTTTTTCCCCGCCCCAAACCCTAGCCGAGCCCCACCCCTTTGGCGCTTCCATCTCCTCTCCTTCCCCCTTGCACCACCTCCTTGGCAGCCACCTCACAGGTTCCTCTCCCCTTGCTTTAACCTCCTCCAAGAGCTCCTCCATTGCAGACGGCCATAGAGGAAGAAAGGAGGGAAGAAAGGAGGAGAAGAGAAGGGAGAAGAGGAAGAGGAGGATCGCCATCCGGGGTTCGCATTCGGCAGCGTCGTCAAGGGTAACATGCTGTTCTTGAAGGATAATTAGTCTTGGAAGAGATTTTGGTTAGTCTTTGTTTAGATGGTAGACGGCCTGCTGTAATGCAATTTTCGTCCAGTGGCTTGCGGGGTAAATTTCGTGTGGTTAGAGGATGAATCTGGAGTTTTGGTCTCCTAGAGAGTTGTAGGTTATTGTCTTAGCTTTCAGTGGCCGCCAAGTTCACTCAAATCCGATTAACGGTTAGAGAGTTATGATTTTCTAAGTCTGCTGTTCCACTGCTCTGTCAGTATTTAGGCAGATTGTAGAAAACCAATTAAAAGTGATGGTTAAAGTGGAAATCTGAGAACCCCAGTATAACGAAAGTTGTAGATAATCCTTCTAGCTTTCAGGAAAACTAAAGATCATGAAATTCGGACGAACGTAGAGAAAGTTATGATAGTTTCATTGTTTCTGTCCAGAGACCCGACGCGAAAATTGATACTCTGTTGTTTAGATTGGTAGGGCTAGTAAATGGCCGAATCAGAGAACCTCACCAACTAGGTTTAGAAGGGGAATTCAATAACCTTTTCAGATTGTCCAAGATCACTCCATTTGGATTTCTTTACATTTAGTTATGATTTTTCGAAGGGGGCTGTTCTCTGGAAAAGAAATCTGACAGCCAGCTTTAACGTTGGGGGTTGCGTTTAGTGGACGATGTACTCATGTTGTGTTTATGATTTTGTTATTAGACCCTTATGGTAGCCTTAGCTTGTCTCAATTGTTGTCAGGTGTGGGTTTGGCTCGGGAGCAGTACCTCATTCCGACATCCACCTTTCGCCGGTTGAGGCAAGTGCATTGTTGTTTGAATGATTGTCTAAATTGTGTGTTATTTGCTGTATGGATGCATTGCAAGATGGTATACTTAATGAATGTTTAAGTATGGTATTTGTTCAAATGATGCTCATGCTTTACTATGATTAAGTGATGTTGTATTTTGGTAATTTGATGATGATTACATGATAAGCATTTGCATAGAGATATCATGTTGAGGCTTGGTCACGTGGTGTCCAAGCATGTTTCCTTGGAGATCCCGTCATGAATGTGACGGGCCGAGATCCTCACTGCGTGGAGTGTGGGCTTGAGGTCCCGTTACTTGCGAGTAACGGGCAATTGGTCCTGTGCGTGCGGCACCACAGCATGGTAGTATGCGGCGGCGATCGCACTACTGCGTCTGAGTGTAATGTACAGAAAGTTAAAGTTAAAAGTCCTTGAGCATTGCATTTGCATACAAGATGTTCTAATGTTAATCTCCTTTATATGTGTGTTATTGCTATGGTTTCTTAATGTACTTGCTGAGTCTATGGACTCACCCTTGCTTTTATTGTTGTTTAGGTACAGAGCTAAGAATGACATGCATGGGGGAAAGTAGGCACTAGTCACACACATACCACATGAACTAAATAAAGATGCATGATCTTCAGAGAGTGATTGATCTTAGAATATTATGATTTGTTTTATGCTATGGATTAAATGTAATAATGAGGAGTAGTGAAATTTTATACCTCTCTAGTTATGATGGATTCTTAGCATGTTTTCGATTATCCTTTGATGACTTGGAATGGAAGATTAATTAATATTAGATTATTCGTGTGTTGGAACCTTCATGTAATTAACTTTACAAGGAGGTTCTAGAAATTTATTAGAATTGTCTTCTTTAGAGTCTTTTAGAGTTTGTTTAGTAGCACTCCGGGCTCATGACGGATCAAAGGTGTTCTGATTGAATATCGAGCCAGGTTGTAGGTCAGTGGAATACGAAAGGTTAAATTTGACACACTATGCAATGTGAGGTGGGAATGGGTTAATGCATTGCATTATGTCGCTTTTGAGATTTTGATTTCTCTTGTGTGATAGTGCTAGATAGACTACTCTTGTGGTCCTAGATGATGAAATTGCTTATTGTTTGATTGTTTCTTGTGATGATTAGATATGGCAAGGGTGGAGGCCGAGGTCGTGGTCGTAGGCGCGGGGAGCCGGCGAGGCGAGCATCGCCCGCGAGGTTCGAATTCCGTAGTGGGAGAAGCTAGCCTGCGAGTCGAGGAAGAGGTTGCTTCAGAGTGCAGGAGAACCAGGCCCGCCAGTGCGCTGTTATCGCTCTGTGGTGGCCCCTGCGTGCTTTGCGGCGTATGCCATGGGATTACATCAATGGGCGCTTTGGTGGACACCTTCGACGGGTCGAACGCGCTGTCGCGCAGCTAATTGGCTGCGACACATGGAGAGGCACCGAGCTCGGGGATGACATCGAAATGAGGCTCGATTCGTGGCCTTCCAGTTGAAGGCGGCGGATATCGGTGGGAAGGAGTTACGATGGCGACAGCGCACTCATGGACGATTACAGGAGTACTTTGTTGAGCACTTCAGGAAGAGGTTTTATCCATCTTCATATGTGGAGCGAATGGAAGTCTCCTTGCGAGAACTTCAAGCGAGGAAGATGACGGTGTGAGTATGAAGCGAGTTTTAACAACTGGTTCGTTTTGTTCAGTGTGGCCACAAATGATGAGGAAAAAGCCAAGAGGTTTCGCCCAGGGGCTCGAGCAAGAGTTCGGCGGTATTGGGAGCATTGGAGTTGGGATTTCAGCTCCACAGTCGAACAAGCCGTGGGCATGGGCTGGAGATGCGACTTGGTGAGGAGCTGCCGAGGAGGAAGCGCTGTGGTATCCGAGAGGCGGTGGCAGCGAAGAGGAGTTTTAGCGGTGGGGTGGGACCTTCCGAGGCCTACTTCCAAGAGGCTCAAAGGTCGCGAAATCATTCAAGACCAAGTTCACGGGGCACGTCTTCTTCCACCTCGCGGCGTCTGCGGCTACACCTAGGTTACGTCCGGTCCCGAGCGGGGCATGAAGTGCTTCAAGTGCGGCGTGAGCATAGAGCTTGAGTGCAATTGGTTCGGTCTTACGCCATTGTGGTCGGGAGGGCCATAAGGCATTGGTTTGTCGGCGGAATCGCCGCGATATCATCAAGTGGAACTGTTCGATGTCGGTGCAGCGCCGGCTTCTTCTCGCGGTCGTGCGGATGTTAGCGGCTACTCCTACTCCTACTTGGGCACCGCCAGTCTTACTTCCCCTGCTCTGGAGGAGCTCCACCGCTGAGGGTTTTTGGCCCCCTCCTGTGGCCCCATTTCCAGATGGCGCGCCTTGGCACCTCGTGATTCCGCACCACCGTACCAGGTGTTGGAGCCCCTACCGCCCCCAGCCAGTCTCCTACGCTATCATGCAGCAGCGAGTCGGTGAGTCGTCTGATGTGGTGACAGTGCGCTCTTGGTGGATTCATGAGAGGCACTTGTTCTATTTGATTCGGGGCTACCTTTTCTTTTGTATCACTAGAATTTGTTAGTAAGAGCGAGTTTGAGTCTGCGACCAATAGCTCGATCGGTTCTAGTTAATTCTCTGGAAATTCTCTCTAGCTCTGATTTGTCCTGGTTGTGTGATTTAGTTAGATGGAGAAGAGTTCATTGCTAATCGATGGTTATGAGGATGGAGCCGTTTGATGTCATCTTGGGATGGACTGGTTGCATAATTACCGTCTTTGTCATTTCTGTTTTGGAAGACAATAACCACGCAAGCTCCGTCGAGCGGGAGATAGTATTCCAATGTAGCGCTCCATCTCACTCACTTTTTGTGATGGCTAGTCTTTTTCCGGTGGTCGTCTGCGAAGAATGGGTTTCTTTTGTCTCTAGTGGAGAAGCCAAGTTCATGTGAGAGAGAAGAAATTTTGGTCGTTCGGAGTTCTGGATGTTTTCAGCGAGAACTACCAGGATGCCACCACCTCGTCCGTAGAGTTTAGAATTGATTTGGTACTGTGCGCCCGACTGTCTCTATGACCCCTTACGGTTGGCCGTCCGTTCGGGAGGAACTAAAGAAGCGATTGGATGATTTAAAAGCAAAGGATCTCATTCGTCCAAGTGTGTCTCCATGGGAGCCCTGTTCTTTTACCAAGAAGAAAGATGGTAGTTGGCGCATGTGTATTGATTATCGTGCTCTCAACCAGCTAACCATCAAGAATAAGTATCCTCTGCCTCGCATAGAAGATCTATTTGATCGGTTGAGAGGGCCAAGGTATTCTCAAAGATTGACCTTCAATCAGGTTATAATCAAATCCACATCCAAAGGAGGATATTGAGAAGACGGCATTCTCTACAAGGTATGGGCATTTTGAATTTAAAGTTATGTCTTTTGGACTAACAAGCGCCCCTTTGCTTTCATGGAGACTATGAGCAGGATGTTGCATGAATACGGATGATTTTGTGGTAGTCTTTATAGATGATATCTTGATATATTCAAAGAAAAGTGAACATGAGCGACACTGAGGCTTGTGTTGGAAACACTAAGGGAGCATAAGTTTTATGCCAAACTGAAAAAGTGCGAGTTTTGGGCGTGTCAGAGTGGGATTTACAGGGCATGTCATCAATGATAAAGGGAATCACAGTTGATCCAAGTAAGATTTCTCGATGGTAGAATGGAAGACGCCAACCAATGTCAAAGAAGTGAGAAGCTTTCGGCATGGCGGGATACTATCGGCGTTTTGTGCGGATTTCTCCATTATTGCTAAACCCTTATCCGGACTCACACTGAAGGATGTGAAGTTCGGGTGGGATGATGATCGTGGCGTAGTTTCCAAACCCTTAAGGAAAAGCTGGTAACCGCCTGTCCTTACACTTCCGAGCACGGGGCGATTTGATGTACTACGATGCGTCTCGGATTGGGTTGGGTTGTGTCCTTATCACGAGGAAGGGAAGGTGATAGTTTATCGTCAAGGCGGTGAAGAAGCATGAACGGAATTACCCAACTCATGATTTAGAGTTGGCGGTGTGAGTGTTTGCCCTGAAACTTTGGAGACATTATCGTATGGTGAGGTTGTGATGTTTATACAGATCACAAGAGTCTTAAGTATATTTTCACTCGAAAGATCTGAATTTAAGGCGTATGGTGGTGGAGCTAATTAAGGATTATGATCTATCTATTCAATACCATCACGGGAAGGCAAATGTGGTGGTGATGCTCTTAGTCGCAGCGCGCCCGCTACGATGGATTATCTCATTGCGACTTTGACCGTATGGGTATATCATTTTGCTATCGGGGATCGCACGTGTTGAAAACTGGTGATCTTGAAGTCGGCCATTCGGGCGGTGCGAAGCACAACGGGGAAGATCAATTATTGCAAAGGGTTGGCGGTTGGATTTGGGCAGGGCGGAGATTTGGTTTGGATGAGTGTGGTGCGTTGCGGTTTAAGGGCGCCTTTGCGTACCTACGAGCGAAGGTCAAGGATGATATTACGAAAGAGGCACATCGTACCCGTACCTTTGTTCATCCGGGTGAAGCGAAGATGTATCGTGATCTAAAGCGAAATTTACGGTGGAAAAGGATGAAGGTGGACATAGCTAATTATGTGGCCTCATGTGGTGTTTGTCAACGGTGAAGGCGGAACACAAGCGTCTGCGGGGTTGTTGCAACCTTTAGAGATTCCGCAATGGCCGTGGGACGATATTTCTATGGATTTTGTAGTTGCGTTACCCGGTCACCAAGGGGTAAGGATGCGATGTGGGTGGTAGTGGATCGTCTCGATAAATCTGCACACTTTATCTTTGTCGCACTACTAACTCAGCAAGTGATTTAGCTCCCATCTATGTGCGGGAGATTGTGAGATTACATGGGGTGCCAAAGACCATCATTTCCAAGCAGAGATGCCAAGTTTGTCTCCAAGTTTTGGGAAAGTTCTGAGTGCCTTGGGCACACAGCTCCGTCTGAGTCTGACATTCCATCCACGACAGAGGCAGGCGGAGGCGGGCGTACCATCCGGACCACTGGAGGACATGTTGCGGACTTGTGTTTTGTCTTGGAAGGGTAGCTGGGAGGATCAATTGCCTTTAGCAGAATTTGCTTATAACAACAGCTATCATTCAAGCATAAAAGCCGCTCCGTTCGAGGTTTTGTATGGGCGTAGTGCAGTCACCACTTTCTTTGGAAGCCGTGGGTGAGAAAGCGATTTGGGTCGGATTGGGTACAAAAGATCGTAGAGCGAGTGGCTCTGGTGAGACAGAACCTATTAGCGGCTCGAGCGAGCAGAAAAGTTATGCGGATGTGAGAAGAAGAGACTTGGAATTTGAAGTGGGGATCAGGTGCTCTTGAAAGTGTCCCCACTAAAGGTGTGGTGAGGTTGGTACGGAGGAAGCTTAGCCCAAGGTACATAGGACCATTCACGATCTTGGCTCGAATCGGAAGTTGGCTTATCGTTTAGACACTGCGAGTCTATGCGTGGAGTGCACAATGTTTTTCATGTATCCATCTTTGAGAAGTACTTGCGAGATCCGGAGCATCATGTACCGCTAGAGCCTCTACTCATAGAGCAAGATTTGACCTTTGAGTCAAAGCGGTCACGGATCTTGGAGAAATCGAGAAGGTTTTGAGAAACAAAATGAAATATGTTAAAGTTCTTTGGTCACATCGGTCCGAGAAAAGCCACTGGGAGTTGGAGGCCGCATGCGCGAGCAATATCCGAATTATTCTCTACAGTGCGTGTTGTGCTTTAAGTCTTTTCAGATCAGTCCTTGGCGTGGTGGGTTAGAATTCGAGGGACGAGTGCATGTAAGAGGTAGAGTGTAATGTCCCAAAAGTTCGAGAGGTTCGAGAAAGAGTTTGGAGAGACTTCTCGATGTCGATAAAAGGATCAAAGGAAATAGTTTATTTTCGCAGCAAGCACGAGGTGAAAGCGCGTTTTACGCCAAACTGGGCTGGGCTCGCCCATCAGGGCCTTAGGTGGCCGACCAGGGGGAGGCACCACTTTCCCCAAACCCTAGCCGAGCCCCCACCCCTTTGGCGCCGCCCCATCTCCTCTCCTCCCCCTTGCGCACCACCTCCCTTGGCAGCCACCTCCTGGTTCCTCTCCCCCTTGCGCCCCCAACCTCCCCTCCAAGAGCTCCTCCATTGCAGCCGGCCATAGAGGAAGAAAGGAGGGAAGAAAGGAGGGAGAAGAGAAGGGAGAAGAGGAAGAGGTAGGGATCGCCATCCGGGGTTCGCATTCGGCAGCGTCGTCAAGGGTAACATGCTGTTCTTGAAGGATAATTAGTCTTGGAAGAGATTTTGGTTAGTCTTTGTTTAGATGGTAGACGGCCTGCTGTAATGCAATTTTCGTCCAGTGGATTGCGGGGTAAATTTCGTGTGGTTAGCGGATAAATCTGGAGTTTTGGTCTCCTAGAGAGTTGTAGGTTATTGTCTTAGCTTTCAGTGGCCGCCAAGTTCACTCAAATCCGATTAACGGTTAGAGAGTTCTGATTTTTCTAAGTCTGCTGTTCCACTGCTCTGTCAGTATTTAGGCAGATTGTAGAAAACCAATTAAAAGTGATGGTTAAAGTGGAAATCTGAGAACCCCAGTATAACGAAAGTTGTAGATAATCCTTCTAGCTTTCAGGAAAACTAAAGATCATGAAATTCGGACGAAAGTAGAGAAAGTTATGATAGTTTCATTGTTTCTGTCCAGAGACCCGACGCGAAAATTGATACTCTGTTGTTTAGATTGGTAGGGCTAGTAAATGGCCGAATCAGAGAACCTCACCAACTAGGTTTAGAAGAATTCAATAAACTTTTCAGATTGTCCAAGATCACTCCATTTGGATTTCTGTACATTTAGTTATGATTTTTCGAAGGGGCTGTTCTCTGGAAAAGAAATCTGACAGCCAGCTTTAACGTTGGGGTTGCGTTTAGTGGACGATGTACTCATGTTGTGTTTATGATTTTGTTATTAGACCCTTATGGTAGCCTTATCTTGTCTCAATTGTTGTCAGGTGTGGGTTTGGCTCCGGGAGCAGTACCTCATTCCCGACATCCACCTTATGCGGTTGAGGCAAGTGCATTGTTGTTTGAATGATTGTCTAAATTGTGTGTTATTTGTTGTATGGATGCATTGCAAGATGGTATACTTAATGAATGTTTAAGTATGGTATTTTTCAAATGATGCTCATGCTTTACTATGATTAAGTGATGTTGTATTTTGGTAATTTGATGATGATTACATGATAAGCATTTGCATAGAGATATCATGTTGAGGCTTGGTCACGTGGTGTCCAAGCATGTTTCTTTGGAGATCCCGTCATGAATGTGGCGGGCCGAGATCCTCACTCGTGGAGTGTGGGCTTGAGTCCCGTTACTTGCGAGTAACGGGCAATTGGTCCTGTGCGTGCGCGCAAGACAGCATGGGTATCTTGGCGGTCGCATACTGCGCATTGCAGTGTAATGTACACGAAAGTTAAAGTTAAAAGTCCTTGTAACTTTACAAGGAGGATAGGAAAACACAAAGTATTTTACATTGGTAGATATATATTATAAAGAAGTATGAAAAGCAATATCTGATGTTGATCATGCATAGACATGATTACTCGAAGATGGCAAAAACAAGTAGTGCGTATCAGGAGCATAGAGAAACTAGAAGATGTAAAGTCCAACTGTACATATAAAAATGTTATAATATTACATGACGAATATAGACCATACCATATGTTTTTAAGAGTAGACTAGATAAAACACAGAGCAATGGTTGATGTAACAGGGAGTACAAAGCATGGATTTCTTGGATAGAAGCAAAATGTAAGCTATGTTGTGCCAGCATGCTTCGTTGGAGTGACTGTAGGAAGACAAGGATGGTTCAAATTAGCATGTGAGCTTTGGAAGGGAATAGGGATTTCAATAGGGATGACTAGAGATGCTGGTGTAGATAACATACCTAGATCTAGTTGTTGCCTTCTTCATATTGACAACTTTTTTTCGCAAGTTCAGAAGTAGTGATATCATCAAATGGCGCACACATTGGGCTGGAAAATATTGTGCAGGCCGCGAGGATGGAGCATAGATAGGTTCAAACAGATAGGGGAAAATTGTATAGTATTACCTACACGACGATGAGCACGAACAGAAATAAACAACAATTCAGCTCTTTACCTCTTAGGTTCTGTAACATCCCAAATCTTAGCTTATGTTTCAAATGTAAGAAAATATGTAGAAATTAAAAATTTTCTTGCATCTTGAAGTTTTTGAAATTTTCTGTAATTTTTGTAAAAGAATTGTGGAAAATCAAAAACCTAAATCTCCAATTGACTAAGGCATGACCTTCCTTTTTCAACCCTTGTCAAATCTGGTAATCATCCATTGGAAATAATTTTCCTTGGTTCTAGGGATGTTGTGTGACCCCTCTGAAAAATTTCACAATTTTTAGAAATTATTTGAATATTTTAAGAGGCAGTCAAACCAGTTTGACCCTTGGTCAAACCCTAACTCAGAACCTTGAAGAATTTATAGGGAAAAATACTTTACATGAAAACCTCTGGAAGTTTTACACAAGGTCAATCCTAAAGTCAACAAGCTCCTGTAAAAATTTCAGAATGTTTGGAGTTAGTTTACTGTCTCTAAAAATTCCTCAAAGTTTTCAACTTATTTCAAACCCTAAGTCAACCTCCTCGTTTGAGTTCGAGTTAGACTCGAGTCTCACAGTTGGACTCAACCTTCTCAGCTCAGCCCCGAGCCCTTTCAAGCGCGCGAGCTATGCTAGCCGTTGGATCTCCATCGGATCGTCCACTTTTGATTGGACCTTCCCTCGTCCAGACCACCCTTGGTCACGACCACCTCGGGTCTTTTTGCAAAGACCACCCTCTCAGACCTCCCCTTGGACCACCCCCTGTGCCTTTGCAAAGACCACCTTGGGTCGGTTGCAAAGACCTCCTCAAAGACCACCCTCAGACCACCTTCGGTGTTTTTGCAAAGACCACCCCGCTGGTCTTTTGCAAAGACAACCCTCCAGACCACCCTTGGCGACCACCTCTGTTAGCGCCTGGGTGATCGTGGGCCGTCCATGTCTTAATCTGTGTCTCAGATCTCCTTGAACGTTAGGACCTCTGAACCTTACTTTAAATCGTGGCCCTCCGTTTCTAATCCAACCATCAAGACCTCCTAACTCGATCTCTTGACTTCACCTAACGCGTTCTGTTCTTTGACCAGACCACTGTGAGTTGGTGTCGTTGGCAGGTGGGACCTCCCCGAGCCTGGTCATCATCGTCTTCACGAGCATGCGTGTGTGCCAGAGCCATGGTAGTGAGGCTTGCAGTGCCTTGTCACTTCTTTATCCTTGTCAACGACTCTTTACTGCCAACATTAAATGCGCGCCAGTGACTTTGCCCCCAAAGTCCTCCTTCTACCTGCTCCCATCCCCTCTATGTCCTCGATAGAGCTGTGAACCAAGCCGTGGGCTAAGCTCACCGTGGAGCTTAAACCTAGCTCAATCCTTTGCTCCCTGGCCATAAATAGTCTTTGGACCTCTCCTTGGACCCTTTTCTAGCTTATCTCAGCTTCCTCCCGGGTTGCTTGAGCTCAAACTCAAGAAACCCTAAAACCGCCATTAACGGCCGCAAGCAAGCCTTGTCGTACCGGCGCCCCAGGGGTTCTTTTGCAAATCTTTTTGTTTTGCCTTGAACCCCTAAGCATCTCAATCAAAACCCCTAATCCAATTTTGGTTTGTATTCACAGGAATCAACTAATTTTGGAATTGCCCTCTTTCGGTCGAGTTCATCCCCTTTCTTCCCCATCGTCGGTAAGCACCCCAACTCGCAATTAAGTGCTCATGGACCTTCTATGAGCTATATTGAAGCTATCCTAATGACCTGGACTTGCTCATTTCGCTCAGGCCGTCATCTCCACTTCATCTTCTTCGTTGCCGGTGCTGTGCGTTGTCGTCGGAGCAACTCCGACCACCTCTGAGCTTCTTCAGCGTTAAGGTAGCTCCTTGGTAGCCTCTAGTAGTTGTGGCACTCACTTACTTGGCCTGTTGAGGAGCTTTTCGCTATTTTTATTTTTGGTTGTGCTTGTCACCGCCGCTCATGACCTCCGCCGCCGTCGAGAGTGGGCCCAGTGGGTGCACAACACTATTGTGAACCCATTGGTGCCCTTGGTTCACACCGGTGTGGTCCACATCGCCGGTAGTGAGATTTTCCTTGCACTCGGGCTCTTTGCCGAGTCGTACTCGGACAGGCACTGTAGCGCTGTCGTTTTAGGACATAGACCTTGTTCAAATAGTGGCTAATCATTGTTTGGTAATTAATTGTTGTCCTAAAGTGGCTTATGTGTCACTTACATGTGGGCCATGTTCTTGTTGTCGTAGCTAGACCACCCTTTGACAATCTTCAGGACCACCTCTTGTCAATCTTGGCCGTCCCGAACCTCCTCTGTGCAGATCTGGGCAATCAAGACCACCCTCCCCAGACCTCCCCAAAGACCACCCTTAGACAAACTTCAGGACCTCTTAGGTTAGATCTTAGCTGTTAAAGACCTCTTTGGAGTTAATCTTGACCGTTAGGATCACCCTCTGTGTTCCCACAAAAGACCTCCCTTGGTATTTTGCAAAAACCACCCTCGGGACTACCCTCGGGGTCCTCTTTACAAAAGACCACCCCCTGGTCTTTTGTAGAGAAAACCTCAGGACCTCTCTCCTGCAGATCTTAACCTTTAGGACCACCTCCGGGTAGATCTTGACCATTCGGGACCTCCCCATGGAGATTTAAGCCGTTCAAGACCTTCCCTCTTGTTGACCTTATCGCTGAGGACCTCCCCGTGGAGATCTTAACCGTTAAGACCTCCCCTGTGAGATCTCGACCGTCAGGGCCTCCATCAGTTAGATCTTGATTGTTAAGACCTCCCTCTGTGAAGATCTTAGCTGTTAGGACCTCCTTCGTGTTGATCTTGGCCGTCTAGGACCTCCTCTGGTAGATCTTGGCCGTCCTAGACCTCCTCTCTTAGACCTACCCCTTAGGACCTTCCCTTGTAGATCTGGACCGTCAGACCTAGATCCGATAGTCTAGACCTCCTCAGCGCGTTTGGAGATCTTTCGCGTGGGTGTTCGTGTGTATTGTGCACCCGTGCGCGTGAGTCGTACAATTTTAGATCAATGGCCCAAGACCTCCCTGGTTGAGTTAGTTTTCCAGAAAAGCCCGGAAGCTCTTATTTGCAAACTATTAATTGTTTTAAATTTCAAAAGTGCATAACTAATTTATTTTAACATCTTTTAGAGTGATTCAACTTCTGCCATTATCCTGTTGAACTGGACTTTAACCTAAAAATGTGTTTGGACACTATCCTGTACCAGAAAATGGTTTAAGTTGTATTAACTTGTTTTAGCATTATTAGTGCCCTAGAAAAAAATTTAAACTTGTAAAATGCATAAGTTGTTCCCTGTAGCTCCAAATTTAGTAAACTAAAATGTGTTAGAACCCTTTATTAACATGCTTTAGTATAGAATAGGTTTTCATTATATCTTTGCCTCTCAAATTAATTATGCACTAGTTCCATAACTTAGAAAAATCATAAGAAATTTATTTTAACTTCAAACGAAATAAACCCAATTTTGATGAGCTTAGGGTGTCACTATCTGCCTACCATAAAAATTTTATATTCAAAAACTTTCTAAAAAATTGTGCAATGAACAGTAACAAAAGGCAATTTATTTTGATTTTTACAGACGACTGAACTTAATTAGGCCATAACTTTTGCATACTTAATCCAAATCAAATGATTCTTGTTGATAAATTCATTTACAATTATGCTCTTCCTCCTGTGTAAGTTTCATGTATTTTGGAGCACTTTGGATTTTGAGTCTTTTTCGGTGTTCGTCGTTCTTATTGGATTTTCTTGCTCTTTCGGTAGGTTCCGATGATTATGTTGAGTACGAGAGTGACCCTATACAGCAACCAAGTGACCCCCCAGCAAGGCAAGCAGATGTAGCATCATTTGATCATATTGATCCCATTACTTTTAAATTCTAATATCTTGTTTGCAAAGAATAAATATGCATGCTTCTTTGTGTCAAAGTTAATTTTGTCGTTTAGAGGTAGCTAATCCTATTGCATTGTTGCCCTGAAATTGTTCACCCCTGCCACTGCCCTAGGTTATTATTCTCATTGGTGAATTAGAGCCCGGTAAATGATTTATGCTCTTTTATTGTCTTTATGATATGATGCTTAGCAATGCTTAGTTACCGGTAGAATTGGGCGGTTATCGACTTAGTCAATGACCTTGATCACACAAATCTTACAATTACATTATGTTCAACACCTTGTGCTTTGTTTATTTGTGAAAACCAAAACTGAAAATAAAATATTTTAGACTTGGGCACATTGGTATGATGGTGTGATTGGAATGGTGCCCGGGTCATCAAGGACCGAGTTACTTGTGTCACTAAGCCAAGCGATATTTGTGTGCTAACCACACTAGAGGGATATGGGACTCTCTTGATTTAGTAATTTGGGAGGTGTTAATTAATGAGTCGATGGTGGTAGTGGTAGAGAAAAATGTTCATTTTGGGATGAGAGGGATGGGGTTCCGGTTAGGTTCTCCATACCTAGGAGCACCCGCAGTTGCTTCGGCTGGGCCGGTGTCTCCGACTCAACGTATGGGTCCTTATGATCTTCGTCGCCGACGGATCACTAAGGATCAACCCCCATACGTGTGATTCTTAATTAATACAATCCATTAGAAATATCTCGTAGGACTTAACCGTGCCGGCATACCAAAGGAAATGTGCTTAATAGCTTGGCAAAAAGACGGTCTGAAGTGTGGGTACATTGGTACACCCTTGTAGGGTTTTGATCTATTGGAATAGCCTCGTCTTAGGTTATGGACATGCTTAGTAAGGTCGTGCAAGAACTAGACTACAACGTTTTAATTAAAACTTGATGTGGGTGGTACGAATGGATAATTCGTGCTATTATTGTGATGGCTATTAGGTTAGTTATCTCCAGGATATTTTATTGTTATTACTTACTGTCTCGCTGTTATTTAAAACAAGTGAAATTCAAATTGTTAAAACTGCCTTCAATCTATTATCTATTGCAAATAAAATCTGCTTTATGCTGAAAATGAACCTTTAGCTTTCTCCTTTGATTAAAGCCTTCATGTAGTAATAACTAGGTTTGTTACTCGTAAGTCTTGTGAGTACATTTTTGTACTCATTTGCTTTGCTTAATTGTTGCAGAGGAGGTTGATCCCCAAGGGGTCGACTTTTGTGAGTTTTGCTGCGGTGGTGTGACTAGCTTGGCGGCCCGGTCGGATTGCCTTGTGGGTGTGAGGCAAACCGGTTAGCTCTTATTTATAGCCATCTTATGGAATTTTACTTCCGCTATTGATTAACTCTTTTAGCTTGTTCTTGGCCGGTTGGCTTCTCTTTTGTAATAACTGTTGTGTATGTCTTTTGCTTGTAAAGCTTAAGCTTTGGTTATGTGTGTTGTATGGAATTGATGCAATGTTTTGTAAAAGGGTGTGTATACTGCAATTCTGGGAAGTATACATTTTCCTGAGGCACGATATATTTTGTTTGTGATGCTAGAGTCAAGGGAAAACTAAGCATTACAAGCTAAATGCACCGGGGTCTCACAAAGCTTGGTATTAGAGCCATACCGACCGTAGAAACCCCTAGCTTGGTCGTCTTTAGGATGCTTTGAAAGCTTATTTTCAAAATTATCAAATGGTTTGTGAAAACTTAAGTAGGTTCTTAGATTTTACTCCTTACCTATCTTAGATTGCTCATCTCCCCTTACTCTGGATTAAGTTTGAAAACGTTGTTTTCCTCTCTTCCTTTTCCAAAGATAGTTGTTATCGTTTAATCTCGGTTTGGGGAACCAATGAGAGTTATAAAATTGGAGTTATGGCTGCCTTTTGGTGAAGAATAGAAGTGTTTGGAGTTGGATTCAAATCTAGACAACAAGTATCAAATCTGGACAGCAAGTGTCAAATCTGGATAGCAAGCTATTAGTTAGTGAATAAGGGCTGAAAATGAGAGGATGATTCAACTAAAACTTGTAGGGATAAAAGTGGTAAGATGTGATATTAGTTGGCTAAGTATCTAACACCCCTATTAGTGGTTTTACCCTGCTCTTTAGGTGTGTTAGATTTGAGTTATGTTCTAAAATTTATCTTCCTAACCGATTGCTCGTTATTTCCATACGAGTTAGCCGTACCGGGAAGTTGATCTTGTGTCTTGAGGCTTTTGTGCGGATTTTGTGCATGTTTTTCGAGCCTTTTGGAGTTCATTTCTTAGTTGTGTTATTTGTTTTCTTTGCCTTCAGTTTTCGGGTTTGGTCCTTATCCATCTTAGTGTCCTTTCCCACCCCAACTTTCGGTTGAATTCACTAGCTTTTTGCTTACCTACCTTGTCCTTGCATGCGATAGATGGGCAGCTGGTATTTGGCCAAGGAGACATGGGCGGAGTACGTGGATGGGTATCCCGCACTGCTGCGAGATATGATGTGGCGTGCCAACTTCACCTACCACCCAGAGTACGCCATCTACCGTCGGGACCGAGGACCTGGAATGGAAGAGTATCGATGTGTGGTCAACGTCATCGCAAGGCAAGTGACCGGCAGTATTCCATACTGCTTCCAGGTTCACGCCACCTCCGAAGCTATAGCCATTCAAGAAGCGGCCAGTAGGGTTATGAGTCAACTTCGTCATGACTTGACGGAATTGTCTCAACCACCCTACAACCATTTCCCACAAAAAGGTCTTGGAGTAGACGTAAACACATTCGCTGATATTCAGTTTGGAGAAGACCCTCAGGTACGCCAGTTGGCGAGGTTGGTCCACATCATAGACCAAATCCATCGCTGCAATGTGTATGAGCTGTCAGAAACTCGGCGTCGTCTCAGGGAGGCCCACGAGTACCTCAGGATCGGGGTCAGCTTGAATCGTATTCCTCGCAATGTGCTTTTTGGTGCCAATGAGACCTCCCCAGCTGCTGCTGCACCACCCGGGTTTTGACTTTCGGAAGTGACAGGGCCAGTGCCTATCTATGGACCGCACCGCCAAGTGCGCATGATGACAGGATTTCCTAGCAATCGGAGGCCCGATCCTCCGGAAGGTCATGTTTCTTTATTAGGGTCCCCGAGACGTCTCTTCAACCCTTCGTCCTCACTGAACACCGGATCACCTGGAGCTCATCTTCTGGACGAGTTCCCTGTGAACTTCAATAGAGATGACTACATCTAGGTGTGTGGAAAATACCGTGACTGGAGGTTGTATCCAAGTAATAGCTATCCTTTGGAAAGTGTAATAGGATATCACCTGTTCAGTTAGGTATGTTGTGCAAGACTCTGTTTTGGGCAATACCCTTTTCCTTCCTCAATCAACTGAAAAGGATTTTATTGTGCCCAGAACTAGTTGGTGCTTTGTGAATTGTGTGCCGGCCTTTGATCTTTAGGCACTTTCTTTCGATAATTGTGATAATTAATTGGTAGATACTTATGGGGGCAGATTGAGAACTGTGTGTATGCCATTGAGTATATAACTAGATTATAAGATCTCTGGAATTGGGAATTGATTAGGTAATAAATTGGTCGGGTAGTGTATGACCTTGAGGAGAAGATAAGAATTCAATCCTTGGGGGAAATGGTTGTCCCAGAGACAGTGGTATGGAACCAATTGGGGAATAACTGATTCCAGCAGTTAGCCTTACATAGCCACTTGAGAATTAAATGACAGGTAATGCGTATAGAAATGAATACTCCTGGGACAGTGTTATGGGATTGATTGGGAATAAATAAATATGGTGGGTGGATTTAATTGACACTTGAGGAGTAATAGTTTCTGTCTGAGAGACGTTGGTCCGATGCTATTAATTCAGGTTGAGACAGCAGTTATATGTGATTTAACTGGGATGAGGTAAGTAAGTCAGGCCTTTGGATCATGAGTGAATTGCAAGATCACTTTGGAGGTAGGCTCATCTTGACAGTATAACTCGCTAGAATGGGGTTGACTATGAATGAAGGATATGTATTTATCAGCCCAAGGTAATTATATTGTTTTGGTGGTGGTTCAGATCCTATAGTAAGGAAGTGGAGTGGATCTTAAAAGATTGTTTGGAAGTATTTGATAAATAAGTTATAGCAAGTGGACTGATCATGCTGCCAAAAGGGATTGAAAAGTCTTTGAGGAGGTCTTTGCAACCGACCCAAGGTGGTCTTTGCAAGGGCACAAGGGGTGGTCCAAGGGGAGGTCCGAGACGGTGGTCTTTGCATAAAGACTCGAGGTGGTCGTGACCAAGGGTGGTCTGAACGAGACGGAGGTCCGAGAGCTCCCGAAGATCTCCGCGATAGGCAGGAGATCCAACGGCTAAAGAAGACCGCGCCTAAAGGACTAAGCCCGAGTGCTAAGAGGTTGGGTTAGACCAAGAGACTGACTCTGACTCAAACCCAAACAGAAAAGGTTGACTTAGGGTTTGAAATTGAGCTAAAACTTTGAGAGATTTTTTAGAGGTAGCAAACTAACTCCAAAATTTCTGAAATTTTTACAGGAGCTTGCTAACTCTAGGATTGACCTTGTGTAAAATTTTCAGAGATTCTTATGCAAAGCATTTTTCTCTAAAAATTCTACAAGGTTTAATCTAGGGTTTGATCAAGAGTAAAAAGGGTTTGACTACCTCTTAAAATTTTCAAACAATTTCTATAAATTGTTAAATCTTTCAGAGGGGTCACACAACCAAGGAAAGATATTTTCAGGGAATTGAACCCAAGATTCTCAACAAGGAGTTTATGACTTCGGTCAAATGGGAGATTTAGGTTTTTGATTTCCCGCAATTCCTTTACAAGAATTACAAAAACTCAAAAACTTCCAGATGCAAGAAAAGTTTTAATTTCTACACTTTTTCTTACATTTGAAACACAAATTGAGAATTGAGATGTTACAAATCTCTCCCCCCCCCCCCCTTACAAAAATCTCGGCCCGAGATTTGGCTCACTCGGAAAAGAAAGATGGGTAGTCCGCACGCAGACGATCGTCCCGCTCCCAAGTAGCTTCATCCTCGGAATGATTCGACCACTGAACTTTAAGGAACTTGATGGCACGGTTCCTTGTTCTTCGTTCAGTTTCTTCAAGGATGCGAACAGGGTGCTCGCGGTAGGTCAAATCTTCCTGGACATCGAGATTTTCCAACGGAGCTTCCTCGGTTGGAACTCGAAGGCACTTCTTCAACTGGGACATATGGAACACATCATGTACCCCCTCAAGTGCAGCAAGCAAATCCAACTTGTAAGCAACAGCTCCTTTCTTCTCGATAATGCGGTAAGGACCAACATATCGAGGAGCTAACTTACCCTTGACACCGAAACGTTGATGGCCCATTAGATGAGAAACCTTGAGGTAACGAAGTCATTGGGCTCGAAGCTCAATTCACGACGACGACGATCTGCATAGCTCTTTTGCCTGGGTTGAGCCGTGCGCAATCGATCTCGAACCAATTGAACTTGACTTTTGGCCTCAATGATCGAGTCCGGGCCAAAGAAAGGTCTTTCGCCGGTCTCAGACTGGTTCAACGGGGTTCTGCACCTTCTCTCGTATAAGGCTCGAAAGGTGTCATGCCGAGACTGGCTTGAAAACTGTTGTTGTATGAAAACTCGGCGAATGGCAAGCACTTCTTCCAATTCTTACCATAGGAGAGAACACAAACACGGAGCATGTCTTCTAAAACTTGGTTGACTTATTCCGTCTGGCCATCAGTTTGGGGATGATAAGCTGAGTTGAAGGAAACACGGGTTCCCATAGCCTCTTGCAAACTATGCCAAAATCGAGAGGTAAACAGAGACCCCCGATCTGACACAATCGCCTTCGGCACACCGTGCAAACTCACGATGCGGTCTATGTAGAGATCCGCCAAGAGACTTACACGAAGGTCAATCTTGACAGGAAGGAAATGCGTCACCTTAGTAAACCGATCAATGACAACACAAATAGCATCTTTCCCTAAAGATGTGCGGGCAGACTGGTGATAAAGTCCATGCCAACAAAATCCCACTTCCACTCAGGCACTGGCAAAAGCTGAAGCAAACCTGCTGGGCGCTGATGCTCAGCCTTTACACGACGGCACACATCATACTCGGCAATGAACTTTGCGATCTCGCACTTCATTCGGGTTCACCAAAATCTCTGCCAGAGATCTTGATACATCTTTGTGGCCCCGGGATGGATGAACTAAGGAGAATCATGGGCTTCGCGGAGAATTAAATCCCGCGATTCCATGACCTTCGGAACCACAAGACGTTGCCTGAACCATACAACACCAAGTTCATCTTCTGAGAAGCACTTGGTTGTCCCGTTGTTGACATTTTGCTTGATTCGGTTCACTCCAACGTCCGATTGCTGAGCAGCCTTGATCCGATCTACCAAAGTCGGTTGCACAACCAAGGCAGTGAGGGACCCGTGCTCAACCACCTCCAAGTTGAGACGTTGAAATTCTTCAAGGAGGACGGGCTGCTGCTCCTGGAGCAACAAGTTATTGCAATGCGCCTTTCGACTAAGCGCATCTGCCACAACATTGGCCTTACCCGGATGGTATTTGATACTCATGTCATAGTCTTTGATCAACTCCAACCACCTTCTCTTCCTGAGGTTCAAATCAGGTTGAGTGAGCAAATACTTTAGACCCTTGTGATGAATACACCTCACAACGATTACCTACAAGGTAATATCGCCAAATCTTAAGTGCATGGATCACAGCAGCTAGTTCCAAGTCATGGGTTGGATAATTGAGTTCATGAGGTCTGCCAGTTGGATATGTTCTCGCTCTCCACAATGGCAAATACCACCAGAAGAAGTTGGTCATTCGCGTCGGCCGCCACTGCGGTGAGGATGGTGCCCTTGTACCTCCCAGTGAGGAAAGTGTCATCCATCGTGAGCACAGGACGATAGAACTGGAAGCCCCGAATGGCCTAGGCAAAAGCCTAGAACACCTGGTCTAGTATGAGGCGGTTGGGCCCTCTCTCAGCATCTTTATGGTCGAGGTTGTTTATGTACGTGCTAGGGTTTGATTCGGCAATCTGGTGAAGCAATCTCGACACAAGGTTATACGCCTCTTCGTATGTCCCGTACATGGACTCGATGACCTTCTACTTGGCTCGTCGGACCTTGCTATAGCTGACTGGATAGCCAACCTGATTGGTGACCTCCGACATCAGCATCTTGGGGGAGACGGACACGTCTGCCGCAACTAGGTGCTTGATGAGGTTTGCCACATATACGAAATTCACGTTTCGATGCTGCCGCAGAAGCTCGCTAAGCTCGCACGTGTGGTCGATCAGCGCTTTGACCGTGAAGACCAAGCCAAAGATGTTTGCTTGGTGAGCGCTGATCTTGCCAGGGCAGCCTTCCACTACACACTTCACTGCGTACTTCCTGGGTTGGACCGGTGCACTCGGTACACGCGACTGATGGACAAGGTGTACTTGCTATAGCTTGTTGCGACCTCCTTGCTAAGGAAGCGTTGCTCAACTAAGAGGGTGTCGGCATCAAACCCCTAGTGGGAGCCGCCTTCTTGCGGCAGTACGAGGGAACACACCGCGATATCATCAAGTCTCGATGCCACATAAGGCACCTCTGATGACACAATTCCCCCGGTTGGATCATCGGCCTAGTGTGCGTCATCGTCTCTACCATCCGAGCTTGGGTTGGTGTCATCGTCGGACTCCAACCTGAGAGGCTAGTCTAGTACATACTCGTGGAAGTCAATGCGGGCTGACCACCACGATTCCACCCCCTCATTTCGCACAAAATTATGTGTCTCCTCCGAGGTAGCAGATTCTGTGTTGCCGTCTTTAGGCTAGGGCTACGCTTGCCCGCTTGTAGAGGCCCCGGCATCATCAAGGTGGCCCAGCGCCCTACATACGATATTCACGTACACCATCGGCTTCCCGTAAATGGCCACCTAGGGCTGGGAGGCAATCTACATGTATTGGCTCCATGCTACGCTTCCAGTCACCTTGACGAGCTCCCACACATCATTCGTGCAGGTGATCCCCTTGATCACAACTTGCTTCGTCGTTGCCTCCGTGATGAACTCCCTCCGAATGCAGCCCCGAAGCTTGTGAATATTCATCGCGTCGAGCCCCTCCGTCCGGACCACCTTGTACTAGCATCTTGATAGGTTCAACCCGTCGGGTCCGGCCTGTACGAGGCCATCGCCATAAAATACTAACCAGTCTTGCATGTTCAAAATTACCTGAAGCCACAACAACCTCATCCGCAGTACGTATGTGTAATTAAAGACGACAAATTGCATGCAAGTGATGAATTACATATGTGTAATTAAATAGGAATAAGTAATTAATTACCAACAATTTTCAAAAATTAATTACGAGTAATTATTTACTACTAAACTAATTGCTAGTAGTTAATTTGCACTAATATAATATGCTGGACTGATAACCACTAAACTAATTAACAGACTAAACTAACTAATTACGACTAATTAACTACCACTAAACTAACTAATTACGACTGGTTAACTACCACTAAACTAACTAACTACGACTCGTTAATTACCACTAAATAAATTATGAGTAGTCAATTCACACTAATTTAATATGTGGGACTGATAACCACTAAACTAATTATGACTAAATATTTATCACTAAACTAACTAATTAATTACCACTAAACTAACTAATTACTACTTAACTAATTAATTAACAATAAACTAACTAATTAATAACCAGTAAACTAACTAATTACGATAATAACAACAAAAGCATCCGATAAATTACCTGCCCTTCCCTCGGGGTAAGCTATCAAAAAAAAGACAAGCGACGAGTAGCAACAAAATACTTAATCTCTAAAAAAATTAATTATGTTAAATTCTCTGAGTTCTTAGTGACGAGCGCCAGAACGAGAAGCAAAACACAATTGAGATGAGCGAAGAGCGACTGCGAGATTTCAGTATTTATAGCCGAGCGAAGAGGAGTCGCTGCGTTGGCGCCAGGAATTTCGGATGCGGTGTCTACACGTGACACTGCGGCCAAGAGGGGATAGCCGCGAGGAATCGAAAGATGTGCGGAGGAGGGAGGATGGACGGTTTGAAAGGTGGCGAGAGGGAGGCCATGCGTGCAGGAAGGGGAAGGGGTGACAGGTGGCGGGATAAAAACAATACATTTATATGAAATTGCGAGAAAAATTCTGGATGAATAAAATTATGGAAAATTTACACAAGCAAGTACGCTGTGTCGGGGGGCTCCACCTAAAATTTCATAATTTTTGAAATTCATTTGCTATTTTTAGAAAATCCTACCAACATAGCCGAAAACGAAACCCTAATACGAAACCCTAACCCTAATAGGAGAGGACATGTGGTGGGGCCACTACACGGCGGCCATGCGGCAGCGCCACCGCATGGCGGTCGTGCTTGTTGCCGCACGGTGGCTGTGCGGTAGCGCCGCTTGTTGCTGCACAGTGGTCGCACGGACAGTGCCCGTTTTTGCAACAAAAAAAAACCCACATATGGCCATTCCTATCAATACGGTTCAAAAGAGTGCTAATACGGTCAATTCTTCCGACTCCCATGTCTGTGCAGTTATACACTGAGCAATGAAAAGCATTTACACACACTTATGCGTCTGCAGCTGCGAAAGAAACTCAAGTAGCAGTCACAGAAAAGGATATCAAGCAGGTGTCAAGCAAAGACAATGTAACACATGATGTATTGGCACTAATAGCTTAGAAAATGTATATTTGCGTGCTTTTAATTTCTTAGGCAATATTGTTCTGTGCCACTTTGAACAAGCTCACCTTAAGCCAAGAGGAAGCCACTGAATACACACTTCATCCTAGAAGAGCTCCAAACAGGCCAAGGACTGATCGAGGTGACCTACTAGCACCACACAACGTTACCACTAATATTGTTTCTTCATATTGATAATATAAATTCAGTTTGTTGCCTTACCACAAAAAACTCAATTTGCAGCTGAGTGGCACTCAATGTTGTAATGATATATTTTGCACTCTCTCGAGAAGAAAAAAAAGATGTAGTTTGAACAAAAAACAATAAAAGTAGCAGCCCCTCTTCTATTGAATCATTACGACAATGGAACAACTGTTCCGAAGTGCTTGTCTGATGTGTACAAGGGGAAAGAGCTGCAGAAATTTGCTCCTACTATCAAAATTTTCTTATTCTGGAAATTGGGATAATCTAATCCATGAAATTTATAGTTTTAAGAAATGTTTGTGTATGCATTCTTCTTACATTGAAATCGAATGCAATGGCAGGGGTTTTGTACTGCGGGCCGGATGATTTGGGAAGACAGTTGGAAAGGCTCTGCCACAAAATGAACATGAGAACATTCACTAGATTTGTGTTCCACAAGGAGCATTTCTAATGATAGAAACTTAAATGAATTTTACATTGTTATATTTTTGTCAATGACTACAAGGTTAGCACATCAGCTTGTTCCCAACAAAATTACTAACCCACCGGTTCTACTTTTAGTTTTCCCTCTAGTAAAAATATTCTTGATATTTTTCTTTTGTTTTTCAAGATGCAACTTTGACTGTTACTTTATATCATAATATGTAAAATAATACAAAATAGCAATGTTGCGAAAGTACTTTGTGTGGGGCAAATCTAATGGTATCATTTTGTTGCTAATCTTTTAGGGTTCTATCTGTGTCTGTCTGATGAAAACCATGTAACTGCAAGAATACCATCTTTCTTACTTTTTTTTTGCGATGAATATTGCAACAAAAAATTTCAAGGTAAATTTTGTATACATCGATCTAGTTTGACCAAAAAGGCATCGAATTTCCTTATTCTCGAATCTAAGGACCGGGTAGTTCTAATCTTGGGAAATGTCCCAGTTCGACGAGAGGAATCCAACTCAGTCGGTCTCACGAACTTCGTTCGAATTATGGTTTTTATCATGAAAAGAAATGAAATTTAGTAGAAGGAGGTGGCTTCTCGTAGCTAGCATGGGATTCATCACAACAAATATTCTCCTATCCTCCAAAAGCGATTCAAATGTTCATGAAAAATGCTGAAAACATTTGTATAGATTGGGTGCAATATAATATATGATTCTCTGAAATTTCAAATTTAAATTCGATCTACACACCAAGAAACAAAAAGACAAATTCTGCTGAAAGGGAAATCCGAAATTAGAAAGGAAAAGATAAAACTACTATTCACTAAACATTGTCTTGTCTTTTTTGTTTCTCAATGTATAGATCGAACTTCATGGAATGACGTATTATATTCTATCCTATTTATACAGATTTTTTTAGAACTTTATATGACCATTCGAATCGCTTTTGGAAGAATACGAGCACCCGTACACGAAATATAGCGGGAGTACTGTATATGTTCTCTGGTACACTCAAGTGGCGTACCATCTCATATCTGAACTAGGGGTGAAAACGGATCGGAAACGGACGGATAATGGCTTTGCCATATTTGTTTTCATATTATTTTTCGGATCCGGATACGAATACGAATACCCCGGATACGAATACGAATACGGATAGTATCGAATACGAATACGGAGCGAATACGAATCAAAACGAATACGATCACAGATATTTTTCGAAACATGAAAACCCCTTAAATTGTATGCCAGAAATTAACGAAAATATATAACTAATTTATTTGATGTAAATATTCATGAATTATTTTTTTTAGCAACCACACATAACATTGGCACTAGTAAGTTACATTAACTAGTTCATCACAAATACAACACTTAGTTTACCATATTTAGCTCATAAGTCATAACTTACAAAGTCATCATACATTCACACTTAGTTCATCATATACATAAAATTTAGTTCACACTAACATCGATTAGACTAGATGGTTAATCTATACGCAAATGACTATAACATCCCAAAGTATGTTACCAAAAATAAAATTAATAAAGTTATTATTTTATTGGATTTTCTAAGATTTAAAAGAGTTTTTCTGGTTAAAAAGGAAAAAAATAATAAAATAAAGTCAATTATTTATTTTTCTACTTTTTAATTAAAAAATAAAATTTATTGAGTTTGCTGGGATTTTATTGGATTTAAAGTGAAAAAGAAAATTTTAATTAATTTATTGAATTTTTGGATTTTAAAAGGTTTTCCTATTTTTAGAAATTTAAAATAATTTATATACAAAAATCAAAACTAACTTTAAGTTAGAATTAATTTTATTAAGTTAAAAATAATTCAACGAATTTCTATGATTTTTATAGGATTTTGAACTCTATTTGTTATTTTCTAAAAGACTATTTGATTTGTTGTATTTTCAAATTCAAAATCAATTAAAATCTCATTTTCTCTTTGGGCTGAAATCCACTTTTGGGCCAAAATCCGATATCCGGACTCGCCTTATCCGGATAATCCGTATTCGCTTCCGTATCCACGGATAGCATGCCTACCGTATTCGCTCGCTTCGAAAAAAATCCGAATTCGTTTCCGATCCGAAAATTATCCAAGAAAAATCCGATCCGAGACATTCCGAATCTGTTTTTGTCCGGATCGGTCGGAAACTATCCGATCCGTTTTCACCCCTAATCTGAACCCATGAACGGCGAATGAGATTGCTGTTCGAATAACCAACAATTCAGTAATTCCTTCCCATGGGTTTTACCACATCAAAAGCTACATGTGTCTTCGAAATTATTCTGTCGCTTGATGTGTTGCGGATACATCTATACCAAGCTTGCGTGTGTCTTTACTGAGGTGTTGCGAGTTTTTATGCTCTTAAAAAAGAAAGCATTTCAACTAGAGCGTCTTTACATGAGTGTCTAAAGTCTAAACCAATCAAATACCAACCTCAGAGAATGCATGCTCTGGTTGAACTTCAGGCATATATATACTCATATTCTCATAGTTAAATTGGCAGATATTCAAACTCGATGAATAGATGCAGCAATAACTAAATCAAAATGCCTCTACAAGAGAAAGGGAATACAGAATTCAATTAATCATCATTTATGCATAATGGGAATGCCTTGTTGAATTCTTTAACAATACGGCACCGCTTTGGACAAACAAGATTGATTGGAAGTATGGAACAAGCATGTCTGCATAGCACCGTCACGTAATCAGGCTAATTATTGCAACTTAGCATGAGGATCCGCTTGCGAGGGAAAATAGAAGGCTGCTTCAGATGATAAGTAGCCTTTGTTTGGAACAGAAAATAAAAAAGAACATGATGGACAAAAGTTTCATCATTTTCCCTCAAGGGCGGATGCACCGGATATGATCTCAGTGAGCTCTGTAGTGATAGATGCTTGACGTGTCCTGCAGAGATAAAATGGAGTGAATCAGCCTTTTTCTTTCATATCTTATGTTTGGATGTATTAATGTGTTCCCCAATACTTGCACCTAGATTAAGTATTAAATAACATGAAAGCAAAAACGAGAGGGAAAGACCTGTTGTATGTGAGTGTGAGACGATCAAGCATTTCACCAGCGTTTCTGCTGGAGCTGTCCATAGCAGACATACGGGCTCCAAGCTCACTGCATGCATTCTCTAGAGCAGCATTATACATGACCTGCCAAGAGTAGAAATTCAAGACATTATTAAGAGGATATCCTGCCAGGAAAACTTCAAGCAAATAATATGTACCTTTTACTATCTATTTAAGAAACGTTACTTTGGAATGAACACTTCTAGGCAATTCACCCCCCTAAAATTTGATGGAACTACTAAAAGTAATGCTTAAACGATGACACAACACTTACACAAGAAAACTGGAACTCCGTAAGATTCTGCAGAATTTCTGATTTTGTTTCACCTCCTTCAATTTCATATGAATCCAGGTCACCAACCTTCCCACCAGATTCTGATTCTTTCTCCATAACCTACCAAAGAAAGGAGAATAAAAGTCAGTAGCAACTAAGTTGGAAGTCAATGGAATGGATTTAGGTCATGGGAGCACAAACCCAGATGGCCTCAAAACCAGTACTCACCTCTGGGGACAGTATCGTTGTCATTGTGGGCTTAAATGATATGACGGAGTGGAACTTGTTAAAAACAACTCTCAGAGCATCATATTCAACATTTTTCAAGATATCATCAGCCAGCACAGCAATCTGATAAATCATTCAAGACAGTGGAATTTTCTCAGTCAAAGAAGAACAAATATGCTTTCCATTTGGTCCTGGAAATAAACAATTGATTAAAATAGAAAACAAATTCTGGAAACACAATCTTTTCAAGTAAATTAAGTTCTGTTTCATTTGAATGAAACCAGCTGCTTTACAATGTGCTCGGAAAAATATCATGGAAATAGGAATGAAGAGGGATATGATTGCAAAGGAAACAATGCATTAGGAATAGAAATATCTATCAATGTAGTTATATGATTTTACAATGCTTAAGTACTCCATACTTGGTTCACAGAACACAGAATAGGCATCATCAAATACAAGCTTACTTCTAAATTGGTCTAACTCAGAAAGCCTACGTGACATCAAGATAAAAAAATCCTTCACTCATATAGGCAAGGTTCCAAAAATCGGCTCAAGGCACCGCCTAGGCGGTCGGTGGAGCCCTGCCGCTGCGACTTCGATGAAGTCGGCAGGCTGGCCACCTAAGATCGACTAGGCAGTCAAAGCCGGTCCAAGGCAGCTTGGGCAACGCTAGGCGAGGCGGCTTCGGCGATGAATCAAGCTCACCACCGGGGTTCCAGCCATCCCCGCCTCCCCATCACCAGCCACCGAATTGAGGTATGTCGCCACTCCCGCTCTGCTCCCAGCTCTCCGCCCCCGCATTCTTCTTTGCTCCCGTGCTGCCGCCGCTCTCTCTGCTCCGCTTTCTTCTTTGCCCCCAGCGGTCCCCTACACTGCTTCTCGCCCCTGCGTGCTTTGCTCTGCACCATAGCCAAGTCGGCCTAGGTGCTAGGCGTCGCGCCACCACTTGACTAGCGCCTAGTGCTTTCTTGAACCTTGTATATAGGTATGACGTATGGTCTCATTCAATCAATTCGAGCAGATACATTTGGTGAGGGATTCTTGTGCAAAATCCAAACTTCTACAACATAATTCTCCTACTATGAAAACATAAATCCCCATAGCTATTTCTAATCACTGTCTCTTAAAACTTCATTCACATATGAATAAACAAATAACACTGTAAGCTAAAAAGGTAAGTACAATAGCATAGTAAAAGCTCAATAAAACAATTGACCTGTGTATAGTTAATAGGGTTCTTCTGCAACTCAGATATTGTCATCTCAATACTATTCCTGGAGTCACGAATGAGTTGAACTTTACCCTTTTCTCCCATTACGACATACTTGCTTTCCTTCTCTGGACCTGATTACAAGCAGCATAAGCATTAGTTTTGAACACATGGGTCATTTAATTATACCAAATAACCATGTAAACAAATTACCAGAAGTCATCTTGTGGAGTGCTTTGCTGACTTTAACTGATGTAGAGTTGATACCACCACAGAGACCCTTGTCAGAGGTAATGGCTACAATAACATTCTTCTTGACATCGACACCTGGTGTTTGCATCAAAGAAATGAACAACTGAACCAAAAATTCGAAGATTCTATGCTTCCATCACCATGAAATAAAATCTTAAAAAATATCCCCCGAAAAGGCAATATCCATATGATTCAGCTTAACTCACATGTATGTTTGAAGAGACCTAACTGTATTAAGGCAGGTAGAAATGTGCGTTGACTCAACAAGCAAGCAAGTCCATTCCTTGAAGAGTTTCTTACTTAAGAACTGTTGATCATAAATCATCAAATGTGCTAGATTTCTGTGATGAAGAAACCATGAGATCCATGGTGCATTTTTAAACGAGTGAAAGTGCCAACATTTAGTGATTAGATGTTATATGTCAGTCCATGCTTACATCACTATACTGAGGGTTCACAAGATTCACCAAACATTTCAGCTTATTTATTTAGCAGGAACACCACTACATCCCACCCTAACACATCCAAAACAAAAATTAAAAAAAAGAGTGCCTAACAATGAACAAGACAAAGGCAATTAGACAAGATGCTACAATAACAATTGTATAAGATATGACAACATGACTCATATACATACTAGGAGCATCCCCAAGAAGAGCGGTGAATGGTTGCCATAGACCACGTGAATTTTCTGTTCTTGTTTGCACAGCTCGAAGCTTTGATGCTGCAACCATCTTCATTGCTTTTGTAATCTTCTGGATGTTCTTGACACTCTTCATGCGATTCCTCACTGTAGATGATTAGTAGAGGGACCAATAAATTGTTTTGATTGCATAAATACGATATGAGAAGTAACATGATAGGGAGTGAAGATCCTCACCGATTTGTGTTGAAATGGACCGTGCACCAAGCGGAGCAATCTCCCTGATGATTCAAAAAAGCAACAAATTCACTTTCTAAATAACATAAAAATAGTGCAAACAGCTGCATAATTCTTTGAAAAATCAAATAAATAATGTGCTGTAGCACATTCATATACAACAGGTATAGGTCATACAGGTAAATAATACCAAAAGAAATTGCACCACAGCCACATTTAGTTTTATCTTATTAGTGAATTCTTACTTACACCTAAAAGATGTGCAATTTAACATCATATTTTCAACATTACACGCGGAAAATATATCAAACTGAACGAGGCCATGGCTTAAAGCGGTAAATTGTAATACATGTACACAAATTGTACATCTTCTAAAGAAATACCCAAACACAGTGCACTTGCCTTGTAATTTAGCGTGTGAGCGAGCTAGTGAAAATAAAAAAACATATCAGCACAATATGCACATTTTCGCTATTCAAAGCATGGAAGCACGAACCAAACATAATGGCATACTCTTTCCATAGCAAGAGAGCATTAAATTGACAAAAACAATCTTTTTTTCTCCAACAAGGGTGGATCCGGAAGCATCAGAACTCTTTACCCCTTCTCATCCATTCCCTATGGACAGGCACCAACAATCTTATATCCTTAGCACAAACAAAAAACCACCACAACACCACGCAACTCGTCATCACAGTACGCAATCCAAAAGAACATCAACTCTTCTCAGAGAGGCATTTCACAATCCCCTTTACACAACCATTTCTCAAGATAACTCAAATCCATTCCACACGTGCCTCGACCTCGACGCAGCAAAGCAAATCCTTCACCCAAACTATCATTTCTCAGCGGCAAACATGTGCACACGCTCTATACGTGTCTAACATTCGAGGGGGCAACGTCGATTTGGGCCATTTGGCCAAGAAGACGTGGAACAGAGCTACCCGCCTACGGGAAGATTAGATCCACAGCCAGCCCCACAGGATCTCTAGAGGAAAACCGATATAACCGTACGCGGATCGATTGTTCGGGCGGTGGGCGGGGGGGAAGCGATATCTTACGGCTGGGAGGCGGCGGGGGACCGCGCCGCCATGGAGGCCGCCGGGGAGGGGGTGGAGAGGAGGACGCGCCTCCCCTCGCGTCGCAGCACCGCCATCGCCATCGCTATCGCTGGTGGCTTTGTTCCTCTCTGCTTCTTGGGGATCCAAGGGTTCTGTGTTTATTTTCTTGGGTGCGTTCGTCTCGCCGCAAGAACTCGGGGTAGGAAAGCGGTGGGGGTAGGAAGAGATGGCGGAGACGAGACGCCCTAGACTAGAAGCGAACGGGCCGTTAGCTCGGGCCAGAGGGTGCTGCTTAGTCAGGGCGAGATGAGCCGCCCGGCACGGCCTGATTAGGCCGATGCTAATCGGGCCGTGAGCTGATCTAAGCATGGTACGTCCATATCTCAGACCGTGTTGAGTTGGTCCAACACTATTTGGGCCGACCAGGCTGAGATAAGGCAGCAGGCCTCAAGCCATGCAGCCACTCACGCTCGATGCCTCGAGCGCCTCATGGCTTCTTCAGCCTCGTCGCCTCCCGTCACGGTCGCTTCTTTCGTTGTGTCCGGCCTCCTTCTCCCGCGCCGTCCTCCTCCACCCCGATGTCCCGAGCGCCCGATGGCTTCCTTGGCCTCGCCGCCTCCCGTCACGATCGCTTTCTTCGTAGTGCCCGGCCTCCTCCTCCCCACGCCGTCCTCCTCCGCCCGACCGCCCCGTCATTACCGTGTCGGGCTCGCCCAAGCCTAACCTCCTCCTCCCCCATGTTGTCGTCCTCCGCACCAACCGCGCCCCGCTACCTCCACATTGGCCACGCCCAAGCCTGGCCTCCTCCCCTTGCCAGCTCGCCGCAGTTGCTGGCCCGACATGGACTATGCGTGTCGTGTCGTGCCATTCCATTGTGTCGGGGCACGGACCCAAGCACGACTCTAGTGTTGCTGGTTGGCTAAATGATGATGGGCCAGGACCAGAAGCGTAAGCCCAAGGTGTGGAATTCTTTTGATCATTATCTTATTTAAGTTGGGTATATTTGATTTTGAGAAAATTGCATAATAGCTCTATAAACTTGAGAGGTTTATACCACTTTACTCCATAAACTTGTATTTTACTTTTTTAGCACCCTAAACTTGTCCTTGTTTGCACCACGGGACCTTTCCTCCGTTTGCTAACCAAAAGATTGAGCTACCACACGTCATCGCAGGGGTGGCATATGTGGTTGCTTAGGTGGATTAGATTGTTGTCACATGAGCCTCACGTGACCATTGCAGTCCCAAAGTCAAAACTACCGATTCAGTGGTCTAAACAAATCCTGA
The DNA here is from genome assembly GCA_036346255.1 of Ampelocalamus luodianensis. Taxonomy (NCBI): domain Eukaryota; kingdom Viridiplantae; phylum Streptophyta; class Magnoliopsida; order Poales; family Poaceae; genus Ampelocalamus; species Ampelocalamus luodianensis. The sequence continues at coordinate 21,634,882 of CM070635.1, forward strand.
TTAGCTCTTGTTCCCATCGAGAAACTCCATAGAAGCTATGTTCCCAACTTTGATGACATTCCTTATGAAGGTGCTGAATTTTTGCTGTAGGATAAGAGTTCTTTGTCCCTTTCAGTGGGGTGCTCCAACATTTGATGTTGGAGAAGCTTTTGCAATGACGATGACTTCATGTATTGCTCTTGTAGAAGTTTGTCTCCAATACTTGACCTTAAATAAGAAAATATTATACTTGTAAATTTTATATTGTATCCATCTAGTAGTAAATTTTTGCCTTGTAGTCAACTAGAGCCTTCATTGCTGCTTCAAGATATGCAAGTGTGTAACATCCCAAGTAATTGGCTTGTGTTTCAAATGTAAGAAAATGTATAGAAATTTAAAACTTTTCTTACATCTTATATTTCCTGTATGTTCTGAAAAATCCTTGCAAAGGAATTATAGAAATACAAAGTCACAAGTCATTTTGACCTAAACCTTGTCCATCAAAAACTTTCTTGTCAAACCTTATGATCTTTCTCTGGAATTATTTTTCCTAAGTTCTAGGGTTGGTGTGTGACCCCTTTGAAAAATTTCACCAATTTTAGAAATTGTTTGAATATTTTTAGAAGGCAGTCAAACCTGTTTGAATTTCAGTCAAACCCTAGCTCAGCACCTTGCAGAATTTGTGGAGGAAAATGCACTAAATAAAAACCTCTAAAAATTTTATACAAGGTCAATATCTAAGTTAGCAAGCTCCTGTAAAAATTTTAGAATTTTTGGAGTTGTTTTGCTACCTTAAACAATTCCCTAAAGATCAGCTCAATTCAAAACCCTAATTTCAAACCTTTGGGCTGAGTCAGACTCGGGCTCGAGTCAGACCCGAGCCCAAACCAATCAACTCGGTCTAACCAAGTCGTCGAGCCGCACTCGGGCTCGGCATTAGTGCACGTGCATTGCGAGCCGTTAGATCTCCATCTAACGCTGACGACCTCCCCTACCGTTTCCAACCTCGGGAGATCTTGAGCGATCTGAGCCGTCCATCTTTAATCCAGCGATCACGAGCACCCCGACCTTTTATGTTCTTCTTCCTCCTTGCGGCGTGCGCCATAACAGTGAGCAGTATGGCCTGGTCACTTCAAGCGTCCTCGTCAACGTTTCTCTGGTTGGGGCATTTAATGTGTGCCGATGCTTTCGGCCGTGGTCATGCTCTTCATTTTCCCCATCATATGTTTTTGGTCCATGATAGTGTTGTGGGTCGAGCTCACCATTGAGCTCACCCGAGGACTTTGTTCTTTTCAAGCCCTAGTTCTTCAGCTATAAAAAGCCTCCAAGCTCCTCCTTGAGCACCTTTACAACACCCCTTGCTCCCTCTCTGTTCTGTGGGCTCAAAACCCTAGAATCCCCAAATCGCCATTAGAGGCCGTGGACCTCTGTGGTGGCATTGGTGCTCTAGTGGTTCTTTTGCCCAACATTGCCTTCCCTCTTGGACCCCTGGTGGTCGCGAATGTTGTCCCTAACTCCTTTTTGGGTTGCCTTCACAGGAGCAACTCGAATTGAAGCTTTCGCGGATTTCGCCATTGGGATCTTCTTCTTCGTCCCCAGCTCGGTGAGTGTCTTTGGCCAATGGGTTGCTCTTGGACCTCCTCTGGAGTGTCGCAAAGCTATCCTTACCGTTCTTTTTGCTTCTAGTCGCTCAGGAGCTCGTGTCGTCATTGTCTTCCTCATCTTCGGCGTCGGTCTCCGCCGTTAGAACTCCTCCGACTTCCCTCGGATCTCCTCTATGCCCTGGTAAGTTCGCAATAGCCCCCTAGAGCTCGAGCACCCGTTAGATTAGGTCGTAGCGAAGCTTTTAGCTGTTTTCAGTTTTTACCGAAACTGCTCCTCCGCCTCTCTCCAGCTCGCCGGTGTTTTAGGCCAGCTCCACCGTTGAGAGTGCCTCCGATGTGTTCGCATTAGTATTGTGTGCATTTCGGTAGTGTTGGTTCGCGCTGTCGTGGCCATGGTCGCCGGCGACGAGCCGGCGGGCAAAGCACGGTACTTCGCCTGTTGTCGTAAGTTGACAACCTCTAGGACCTCCTAGGACAAATCTCAGTCGTTAAAGACCTTTGTGGATTAGCACTTAGCCGTTAGATTTTTCCCTTTGTAAAACTTAAGTGCCAAGACCTCCCCCTAACTTAGGTCCTGACCATTAAAGACTTCCTTGGGTTTAATCGTGACCGTAGGAGCACCTCGGTGTTTCCGCAAAGGACCACGTTGGTCATTTTGAGAAAACCACCCCTAGGCCTCCTTCGAGGTCCTCTTTGCAAAGACCTTTCCCTGTGGACTTCTGCAAAGAAAACCTTTTAAGACCTCCTCAGGGAAGATCTGAACCGTCCAGACCTCCCCTCTTTTATATCTTATCATTTAGGACCACCCCGGGCAGATCTTGACCGTTCAGGACCTCCTAGTGGACATCTAAGCCGTTTAAGACCTCCACTATGTTAGACGTCATCCTTAAAGACCTCCCCGAGCAAATCTCGACCGTTTAGGACCTCCCCTGTGAGATCTTAACCGTCGGGACCTCCCTCCGTCTAGACCGCTACCATTAGGACCTCCCGCGTGTAGATCTTGACCGTTAAGACCTCCTCTGTGAGATCTTAGCCGTCGGGACCTCCTTCAGTTTGATCTTGGCCGTTCAAGACCTCCTTAGATCAAATCTTGGCTACCCGGGACCACCCCTGGTGCGTTTGCAAAAGACCTCCCTTGGGCGTTTTGCAAAAACAACCCCAAAGACCTCCCTCGGGGTCCCCTTTGCAAAAGACCACCTTTGGTTGTTTGTAAAGAAAGCCTCAGGACCTCCTCCGAGTGAATTCGAACCGTTCAGGACCTCCCTATTGAGGTCCTAGCCGTTCAGGACCTCATCGTTTAGATCTGTGCCTTTAGGACTGTAGTACTCCAGGATAGGAACCAGGGGAAAACCTAAAGATTTAAGGAATCGGGTAATTGGAAATCGATTCAAGAGAAGGATCTTCTGGAAAATAATTAAATAAGCGGGAGGAGAAGGGGTTTTTTTTTCATAAAACCATGGAAACCTGGGCCTGGGCTTCGGCCCATGAGGCCCATAGGTGGCCGGCCAAGGGGGGAGACACCCTTTTTCTCCCCCCCCCCCCCAAACCCTAGCCGCCCCCCTTGCCCCTCCCCTCCAACCCGTGTGCCTCCCCTTCCCCTCCAACCCGTGCGTCCCTCCCCCTTCCTCCCCTCAAGACGCAGCCCCTGCCTAGGGATCCCCGGCTGCTGCACTCCCTCCCTTTGGTGCCTCCTTCGTCGCCGGCAAACTCCGGTTATCTTCCCCGAGTGTCGATTTGGAGATCGCTAGAGGTGGCCGGCTGTTGGAGAAGGAAGAAGGCGAGGGGATCATGACCACCTTTGGGGGAAGAGCTCGCTGGTGGGTGCGCGTCGTGCCCGGCAATCGGTTCTTCAAGGGTAACCTCGTTTTCCCCTCGTTTAGATGCTTTAGCGCTTAATTGTTCTACGTCGGTAATTCTGTTGTCTAAGGGCAGATCCCGTTAGAAGGACGTTTTGATATAGTTAAGTGCGGATTCAGTCTCGGGCATCTCCTAGAAAGTTGTAGAGGACGTAAACAGCTTTCATTGAAGTGCTAGATCGTAATTTCTGGACCCCTGTAGCGAAAGTTATGAATTTAATGGTGCGGCTGTTCTGCAACCCTGTCAGTTTCTGGACAAGTTTTAGTAATCTGACACTTGCAATCAGTTAAAGAGATAATTAGAGGATATCAGTATAACAAAAGTTGTAGATAATTGTCGTAGATTTCAGGGAAGCACAAGAACGCTAAATTTGGATAAACGAGTTGAAAGTTATGATAGTTTTAGTGCTCTGTCCAGAAAGTCTGACGTGAAATTGATGTTTTTCTTATCAGCTTAAAAGTGATTGTAGATAGCCGAATCAGGGAGACTCACCAACTAGGTTTAGTTGGGAAATTTGATTACCTTTCAATGAAGTCCTAGAACACCTAATTTGGACCACTGTACGGAAAGATATGAATTTTACATCATGACTGTTCACAGAGGGTACAGATCGGTAATTAGAAATTGGGAGTCGGGATGGCGTTGCAAGTTATGGCTAATGTGATTACTTGTATAATTCTTGTGGTTCATTACTATGGTCTTAGTTTATGTTCCTAATTGATTTAGGTGGGAGAGTGGTACCGGGGGCAGCACCGTCTTCGCGTCCTCAATTCTCACACGGTTAAGGCAAGTGTATTGTTGGGTATTTGAATGTGATTGATTGATCATGCTGTATGATATTTTCCAATATATGACAGCGTAGCAAGATTGCTCGCATGATGATTGTTTTAAGAAAGGTGGTTGCTCTTAATGTGTTCATGCTCTATTATCGGTTGATGTTGTCATCTTGTGGTATATTGATTATGTTTAAATGATGAGCATTTGCATATTGAGATCATGTTGGAGCTTGGTCACGTGGTGACCAAGCATGCTTTCCTTTGAGGTCCCCGTCATGATTGTGACGGACTTGAGATCCCCACACTCGTGGAGTGTGGGCAAGAGGTCCCCATTACTTGCGGAGTAATGGGCAATTGGTCCACAGGCTTGCGAGCACGAGCATGGGTATCGGCGACGGTTGCATACTTTGCATTACGGCAAAATGCAAAAGAAAGTTAAGAGAAAGGAACCTTGAGCATTGCATTTGCATATGAGATGTTTTATTGATGTGATTCTAGTTATGATTGATGATGTTTAAGATTTTGTTTGCACTTGCTGAGTCTGTGGGCTCACCCTTGCTTTTATTGTTGTTTTAGGTACGAGCCAGAAGCGACATGCATGGGGAGTAGGATGATTTTCACATACACGTCACCATGAACCAAATAAAGATGATTGAACTTCAGACATCATTTTAATAATTGAGCAAGTTATTTAATGATTTTATTACGTTTATGTCATGAGATGGAATACGTGTAATAATGATGAATGGTAATACTTTATGCTCCCTTGGTTTTGCTAGTGGTTTAGCATACTATGAATAATTAGCGATGTTTCTGAATGCTGGCTTAGCTATTATCTGTATGTTGAACCCTCCATTTGTTTAACTTTACAAGAGAAACTCTGCCGAAATTTAGTAAATAACTTTAGTTTAGGTTTGCCTAGGAATAGTTAGTAGCATTCCATGCTCTAGACGGGCTGGGGTGTTACAGTTGGTATCGGAGCGGGCAGTAGGTCCGTGGTGATTAGATTTACAACTTAGGCAACTTTAATTGCTAATATTTTGTAATGGTTAATGAACTTAAAAAAAAACCTGACACACTAGTGCCCAGTAGGATGGGATGGGTCAAGCATTGCATTTACGCTTCTGTTATATTGTATTGATGATTCCTATTATGAGATGACCTTATATACCTATAATATGATTCTATGATTAGTATGAGTGATGGTCGCGCATGTTGAGAGGTTGAGGTCGTGGTTGTGGCCCTGGGCTTTACCAGGTCACACCATCTTTTGTGGAACGAGAACAGAGAAGTGGTTATCTCAGATGTCTTAGTATAGGCGTCGATAGTGTGTATCTTTAGAAACTTGTTCTCTTCCTTGAGTTCGAATTTGGTCAACTCTTGTCCAGTAGTGGTTGATGAAGTTCTTTTGGGTCAATAGTTCATTGCAGTTGGTGGTTTCTTTGAGAAGGATTGATGTGTTTTCATTGGCTTAACTTGTCCCTTAAAGCAATTATTGTTTTTCCAATTGTTGAGTTAATCTTGTAGCTGGTGGACTTGGTCAGTTGTTAATATTGACCCTTGTAGTGTTGTTTTGTCTTTCCTACTGGAAAACGTGACCCATCTATTTCGCTTGATGATTTGGATAATAAAAGTCTCCTTTCGCAAGTCCTTTAGTACGTGGAAGTTTTTATTCAATGTATCTCTTTTGGGTATTTTGAGTGTTGAAGTTGAAAGGTTCTTTTATGAAAGAAAATGCTAAACCATTTAGCGATGTCGTCTCGTGGTTAAGTGAGAGGTTATAATCGAAGAAATTAGTGGATATGATATGAGTTATCAAGTTGGGTCTGTAGTGTGGTGTATAATCGATCCTGACTAAGATCCCTGGAAGAAAAGTTGATTAATTTGATGGCGCAATGTAGTAGTTCTTGTTGAACTGTAATTAAGGGTATGACTAAACCTAGTTGGAATCAATAGCATTATTAAAAAGTGTGGAACTTTGATGAAAAGGGTTGATCATTGGAATTGTTTAGTTTACTAAACTTGCTAGATTATTTGGTCTCAATGGATTAATCTAACTATGTAGGAAGGGGAAATATAAGGATGTGTTTCATCGATGTCTTAATAGATGATAATATGGAATTTTCTTTAATTGGCGATTTGATAATCTTATTTTTGCTCGTGGGAAAACAAATAGAGAAAGGACCATCAATTTTGTCCATGATTGAATAATCGTCAATGGTTTATGATGGGATTTAATAAGTGACCTGTATTTGCATGATGGTAAAATTGTGAGATAATAGTATGTCTTTGATGAAAGGGTTTTGGTATAACCTTTTAAATTGTATAGTATGTTCCCTCTAAAAAAATAATAAAGTGGTTGCTGTAGTGAGATTGTAAGAATTTGGTGTACTCTCAATCGAGGATGAGATGATAAAGTCATATGTAACAGTTTGGTTAGCTTTTGGAGACTTTATAAAGGAAAAGTGGATGATAACAAACCTTGTTAAGAGTGAATTATTCTTGATGTTAGTAATAAGGTCTACAAGAGATTGTGACGCATTGGAGTGGTGAGGATTCTTCTAGATAGAAAGTAAGTTGATTGTTTTAATAACGATTAAATGAAATGTTTGGAGTTTTGTATTCGTGATCTTTTGGGGTTCATGATTTATGTAGTAGATGAAATTAGTTGAGCAATGTGACATATGGAAAGCTTCCGTTTGGTTCTGATGTGATGAATGTGATTTGGTATTAAAGGCATTTCTTGTTTGGTTTGGCAAGTAACGTTGTAATCAAAGAGGTTGCTTTCGTTGTGTTAACAGAAAATATTTACCCTAAGTATTTGAGGTTGGAGCTAAAAATCGTAATCTGCAACTTTCCTGTTGTCACAGTTTAAGAGTTTCTTGGGTTTGCATAGCAATGTTTTATTATGATTTATGGAGGTAGAAAATTTCTTCTTGTGGGACTTGTGCCCTCGACTGCGGACTCGTATTGTTTTCCAAGATCATTTCTATTTGACTGTTTCTCTTGGTCTCGTGTTCACTCCGATAAGCGAAGTTTTCTTGTGTACTGAAATTTGTATTTGTTTGTTTCTTCCCTTTTGAGAAAGGATTTAATCTTCTTGTGTTGCCAAGTGTTTTAAAGAGTTGCGTGGTGATTGGTTGGTGATGGTCAAGTAAACAATAGCGGTAAGAATTTTGGAGACCAAGCTAATTGAAGAACAACAGAAAGTGAATTGGTTTTGACCTATAATTCTTGGAGAATTTGATTTAAATGGAATGATTGTCGTTGAAATAAAACTGATTAGTATTACAACTAGCGGAACATATAGCGAATTATAATCCAAGAACCTTCATTCATGCTAGAATGTTGGGATTATCGGAAGTTTGGGAAACTTGATCATGTGTTAGAGTATCGCGATTGGATAATTTTGCGAGGTTGTGTTGGTGATCTTTGGCGATATAGTTTAACGGAGTGGGGACTAGCAAAGTAATCCAATTGTTATGGCAATTAATGAGATAGCAGGGATTGTTGAGCTACTGTCAGGAACGTTTTGACGTTAGCGAGTAATCCTCTAGGAGTTAGAATCTTTATAAAGATAATTTGGTCGAGAATATGTTTACATGTTGAAGTAATGATTGAGTATGTTTGGATTGTGGGAATTTCAGTCACCGGATCTAAGGATTTTTCTTAACAGTTACACTGAAATACACTTATAGGAGTCTTGGAGGTGAAAATTGGGTTTGGTGTTCTATGCTAGATCCTTAGTTGCTTAATAATTATGTATAGAACTAGAAGAATAAGAATGGATTTCGAATAGTATGATGACCATTAATAGAATTTTTTTTGATGAAGTAAATGAGAGTGTGTGCCGTGGATTTCAAGTTGATTATTCCTTACGGAATGGAGCGATGTGATTTTGGGTGAAATATTTGTTGAGGAGCATTGAAAATTATCTATCAAAGTAAGTCTATCGATAAGAGAATTAGCTAGAGTATGTTATTGTAGAGTTAGTAGAGTCTCTCTACAAGGGTATGGGCGATGTTTGCGGTTTGAGCATAGCTTGAGGTTGTTAACTTAAGAGTAATGAGTTAGCGTGTGATACAATGATTTGAAATCCCATGGTTTAGAATGAGTTAAATTCTTAAAAGAAAGATTGTGGAAAAATAATGTGATCTTGGATAGTGAGATACTCTCTTAGTTCTTACTTGAACTATGTGGTTATGACGGATGTCAATTACAAATTGAGTTGGTTCTTGTTGACATGTGTGATTCCTTCCAGTTAAAAAAAATGGTTAATCTGGTTTTTTGAGTGTTTTCATCTTTGGCTTTTGTGGCATTTATTTCTGAACTACCTATTTGAAAAGTGAAAAAAAAATTCGTGGTAAATCCATTGTTTTTGGATTGGGCTCTTCTAAGGAAGATGGCTTTGAGTTGGATGCATTTTTTGACTCCTTTGTTCTCAGTTGAGTTCTTCGGATAAGTGAGTTGGTAGGCGAATTCTTTGTGCGTCCCTTGGTAAAGGAGATGCTGCTTGCATAGGTAAAGTGATCAACTGAGAGTTGGAACAAGAGTTCTGTGGGTTCTGTGCAGACAATGTACTTCGGTACAAAAGGAAGTTTAACCAAAGGTGTGTTGGATAGGTTCCTTAGTCACGAGAATTTGTAGATTAGCGTATCGCTAGGACCGTCTCGAGTACTTGCGCGGAGTATGCAATGTGTTGTATATTCCGGTGCTGAGAGAGCACATGAGAGGTCCGGAGCTTGAGATTTTTGCTAGGGATATTGGCCAACGAGTAAGACCATACCTTTAAGTCCTGTGTGTTGAGTGTACCTGTAAGGGTCGAGACTAGTCTTGAAGTGAAAGACGTTGGTGTCCATCTAGGTGGTGTGATCCCATAAGTCCAAGAGGGAAGTGACTTGGGAATTAGAGTCTTGCCAGCACGAGCAATATTCAGAATTGTTCACAGCAGGTGTGTGGTTTTGTTCATAAATCCTAGCTGTGATTGTTATTCGGGTAGAGCGATGGAAAGAATTCGGGGACGAATTATTTTTAAGGGGGGTAGAATGTAGTACTCCAGGATAGGAACCAGGGGAAAACCTAAAGATTTAAGGAATCGGGTAATTGGAAATCGATTCAGGAGAAGGATCTACTGGAAAATAATTAAATAAGCAGGAGGAGAAGGGGTTTTTTCATAAAACCGTGGAAACCTGGGCCTGGGCTTCGGCCCATGAGGCCCATAGGTGGTCGGCCAAGGGGGGAGGCACCCTTTTTCTCCCCCCAAACCCTAGCTGCCCCCCCTTGAACCCGTGCGCCTCCCCTTCCCCTCCAACCCGTGCGCCCCTCCCCCTTCCTCCCCTCAAGACGCAGCCCCTGCCTAGGGATCCCCGGCTGCTGCACTCCCTCCCTTTGGTGCCTCCTTCGTCGCCGGCAAACTCCGGTTATCTTCCCCGAGTGCCGATTTGGAGATCGCTGGAGGTGGCCGGCTGTTGGAGAAGGAAGAAGGCGAGGGGATCATGACCACATTTGGGGGAAGAGCTCGCTGGTGGGTGCGCATCGTGCCCGGAAATCGGTTCTTCAAGGGTAACCTCGTTTTCCCCTCGTTTAGATGCTTTAGCGCTTAATTGTTCTACGTCGGTAATTCTGTTGTCTAAGGGCAAATCGCGTTAGAAGGACATTTTGATATAGTTAAGTGCGGATTCAGTCTCGGGCATCTCCTAGAAAGTTGTAGAGGACGTCAACAGCTTTCATTGAAGTGCTAGATCGTAATTTTTGGACCCCTGTAGCGAAAGTTATGAATTTAATGGTGCGGCTGTTCTGCAACCCTGTCAGTTTCTGGACAGGTTTTAGTAATCTGACGCTTGCAATCAGTTAAATAGATAATTAGAGGATCTCAATATAACAAAAGTTGTAGATAATTGTCGTAGCTTTCAGGGAAGTACAAGAACGCGAAATTTGGATAAACGAGTTGAAAGTTATGATAGTTTTAGTGCTCTGTCCAGAAAGTCTGACGTGAAATTGATGTTTTGCTTATCAGCTTAAAAGTGATTGTAGATGGCCGAATCAGGGAGACTCACCAACTAGGTTTAGTTGGAAATTTTGATTACCTTTCAATGAAGTCCTAGAACACCTAATTTGGACCACTGTACGGAAAGATATGAATTTTACATCATGACTGTTCACAGAGGGTACAGATCGGTAATTAGAAATTGGGAGTCGGGATGACGTTGCAAGTTATGGCTAATGTGATTACTTGTATAATTCTTGTGGTTCATTACTATGGTCTTAGTTTATGTTCCTAATTGATTTAGGTGGGAGAGTGGTACCGGGGGCAGCACCGTCTTCGCGTCCTCAATTCTCACACGGTTAAGGCAAGTGTATTGTTGGGTATTTGAATGTGATTGATTGATCATGCTGTATGATATTTTCCAATATATGACAGCGTAGCAAGATTGCTTGCATGATGATTGTTTTAAGCAAGGTGGTTGCTCTTAATGTGTTCATGCTCTATTATCGGTTGATGTTGTCATCTTGTGGTATATTGATTATGTTTAAACGATGAGCATTTGCATATTGAGATCATGTTGGAGCTTGGTCACGTGGTGACCAAGCATGCTTTCCTTTGAGGTCCCCATCATGAATGTGACGGGCTTGAGATCCCCACACTCGTGGAGTGTGGGCAAGAGGTCCCCATTACTTGCGGAGTAATGGGCAATTGGTCCCTGGGCTTGCGAGCACATGCATGGGTATGCAGCGACGGTTGCATACTTTGCATTACCGGTAAAATGCAAAAAGAAAGTTAAGAGAAAGGAACCTTGAGCATTACATTTGCATATGAGATGTTTTATTGATGTGATTCTAGTTATGATTGATGATGTTTAAGATTTTGTTTGCACTTGCTGAGTCTGTGGGCTCACCCTTGCTTTTATTGTTGTTTTAGGTACCCGAGCCAAGAACGACATGCATGTGGGGGAAGTAGGATGATTTTCACATACACGTCACCATGAACCAGATAAAGATGATTGAACTTCAGACATCATTTTAATAATTGAGCAAGTTATTTAATGATTTTATTATGTTTATGTCATGAGATGGAATACGTGTAATAATGATGAATGGTAATACTTTATGCTCCCTTGGTTTTGCTAGTGGTTTAGCATACTATGAATAATTAGCGATGTTTCTGAATGCTGGCTTAGCTATTATCTGTATGTTGAACCCTCCATTTGTTTAACTTTACAAGAGAGACTCTGCCGAAATTTAGTAAATAACTTTAGTTTAGGTTTGCCTAGGAATAGTTTAGGTTTGCTTGCTGTAGCCTTGCATGAATGTTAGTGTAATGAGTTTTCCTTTTATCTTGATGAATGCAAGCTATGGTTAATGTTTCCCTTGAGCGTTGCTAAATATTACATGTTGTTATGTACATGTTAAATTATTGGGTATGAAAGATGTGGGCATGGGGCAATTGCATGTTTCAAACGTGTTGGAGACTTGGTCATATATGCATGTTTTTGATATATGATAGCGAAGTAAGGTTGCTGGCATGTTGTTTATATCGAGATTGGTGAATGCTCCAAGTATGATTATGCTCTATTCATGTCCGTGTTATTGTACTTGGTATATTGATGATGAATAGATGTTGCGCATGTGCATATAGAGATCATCTTGAAGCTTGGTCACGTGGTGACCAAGTATGCATTCGTTGAGGTCCCGTCATGTATTGACGGGCTTGAGGTCCCCACATTGGTGGAATGTGGGCTATGAGCGAGAGGTCCCCATCATTCGGATGATAGGCAAAGGTCCCTATACATGTGGTGTATAGGCTCTTGGTCCACTGTGCCGGAGGGCACAGAGCAAGGGTATCTGGCGACGGTTGTAAACCCGCAGACACGGTAACATGCGAAAAGAGATAAAGTTGAAAAGGTGCATTGCATTGGTTGCATTCACATGAGCATGAAGGCTTTACTTTGGTGCATTGTTTATCTTGGATTGTTGATGCTATGAATGATGATTTGTTTAGCCTTGTTGGTACTTGCTGAGTCTTTGGGCTCACTCTTGCTTTGATGTGTTTTAGGTACAAGCGCAAGACCCGCATGCATGGGAGGGAGTAGATGTTTGGATGCACGCACTACCACTCAATCTTAAAATTACTTATGGTGGTTTGAGTTTGATTAAACTGTAATAATGAGAATAGCAAATTTTGGTTATGTTTATGAGATTATCCTGCATGTTATGAAGATATTGATAAATGCCATGATTAATTGTTGGAACCTCGGTATAGCTGACTATACAAAGGAGGTTTTGCCAAAAAATTTGTAATTGGTCTTAGTTTAGTTTAGTTTAATTTAATTTTAGTAGCATTCCAGGCTCAATGCTGAGCTGGGGTGTTACAGGTTGTGAACCGTTGGATCTTGATCCAACAGTGAGCTTTTTGGGCCACACGCGCGCTGTTTTCTTATGCGCGTGGGCCGTTAGTTCTGATCTCAACGGCCCAAGTTTGTCCACGTCATTTCCTTTGGATTAAGTCTGATTTTTTTTCCAGTAAGCTTTTATTTGTCAACTTAAAATGGTATTAAACTTGGAAATATCATAACTAATTTATTTTAATTCCTTTTTAGTTGATTCCAGCTGTGTTAAATTCCTGTTTAACTAAAGTTTAATCTAAAAATGCATTTAGACATTGTTCCATGTCAGAAAACCTTGTAAACAATATTAACTTGTTTCAGCCATTTATTGATATTCCAGAAATTCAATTAAAACTTGTAAAATGCATAACTTTTTCTGTATAACTCCAAACTGGGCAAACTCAAGCTTGTCAAATCCCTCTGTTAGTATACTTTAAAATGGAATAGGTTTTGTTCATGTATGTATCTCTGAAAAACGATATGTTCTAGTTTTACAACTTAGAAAAATCATAATAAATCTATTTCAACTCCAAATGAAGTAAACTCAATTTTGCTAACCTTAGGATGACAATATCTACCTACCATAAAAATTTTAGGTTCTAGATCTTTCTGGAAATTTGTGCCATGAACAGTAGCAGATAGTAATTAATTTTGATTTTTTTGGCAGACTCGAACATAATTAGGCTATAACTTTTGCATCCTTAATCCAAATCAAATGATTCTTGTTGCTAAATTTGTCTAAAATCATGTTCTTCCTGTTGCATAAATTTCATGGATTTTGGAGCAATTTGTTTTTTGAGTTTCTTTCGGTGTTCTTCGTTTTTATTGGATTTCCCCGTGCTTTCGATAAGTTCTGACGATTGTGTTGATTGCGTGAGTGATCCTCTGCAGCAAGAAAGTTGTCGGTGTTTTAGAACCGATCTTACGTAAAGATTGTTTGATTCGGGGGGTCTCCACAATTGATCACGCAGACGAAAGAGACACAGGGATTTTTATACAGGTTCGGGCCTTCTCAGGTCAGAATAACAACCCTACTCCTGTGTATCTTGTATTGGGTATATGGATTACAATCAGCAGAGGGTCTTACTCTAATGCTGCTACTGACTGTCTTTCCAAAAAAGCCTCCCTCTCACTATCTCTAAAAGATACCTATTTTTACTATATTGTTGGGGCAGTTGTCGTTTCAGGCCAATTAAGCTCATTATTGCGTAATAATGAGAGTAATTACCGAAGTAGTAATCCCCCCCACGCTGTTCAACGGTTATCAATCAGAGATAGTGGGGAATTATCTGTAGTTATTTCGGGTATAACTATGTAATTTGACTGCTCAGGTCCTCACTAGTAAATGGGCCTTCTGACGGGTGGACCCGGCTAATTGTGAGGATGTCGTAGCAGGGCTAATCGTAGCAGAACTTACGATTAGGGGATAGTCGTAGAAAGAGCTTACGACTAGGTACTCGTCGTAGAAAGACTTACGACCGGACGTAATCGTAGCAGAACTTACGATTACACTATAGTCGTAGAAATACTTACGACTAGGGGGGTGGTCGTAGAAATACTTACGACTTACGACCACCTATCTTACTACTCCCTTATGACATTAAGAGGTATACCATGTGACGTCATATTACATGATTATGGAATAATAAAATGAGGATTATCATATCCTCGTCAAAAGTTATCTCCAATAAGGCAAGTGGATGTAGCATCATTTGATCATATTGCTCCTATTACTTTTAAAGTCTAATATCTTATTTGCAAAAACTAAGTATGCATGCTTCTTTGTGTCAAAGTTAATTTTTTTATTAGAGGTAGCTAATCCTATTGCATAGTTTCCTTGAAATTGTTCACCCCTGCCACTGCCCTAAGTTATTATTCTCACTGGTGAATTAGAGCCCGGTGAATGATTTATGGTCTTTTTATTGTCTTTACGATATGATGCTTAGCAATGCTTAGTTATCGGTAGAATTGGACGGTTATCGACTTAGTCGATGACCTTGATCACACAAACTTATTATGACTTTATGATTCAGACTTTGTGCTATGTTTATTTGTGAAAACTAAAAAATGAAAACAAAACGATTTAGACTTTGGCACAATGGTAAGATGGTGTGCTTTTGGGTGTGAATGGTTGGTGCCCGAGTCAACAAGGACCGAGTTACTTGCGCTATTGATCCAAGCAATTTTGCGTGCTAACCACACTAGGGGATATGAGACCTCTCTTGACTTAGTACTTTGACATGTGTTGGCTCCGAGTCACAGGGGGTCGCAGGAGGGATGGTGTTGGGAGCATTGTAGTTGTCCGAAGGCTTTACCCCTATAGGGTAGTTGACTTTCGGCTTTACAATGTAAGAGTATGGGTTCCTATTCATACAAGTGGCTCATAGTTGATACACAATATTGGAAACGTCTCGTAGGACTTAGCCGTGCTGGCATACCTTCGGAAGTGTGCTTTTGTGGCAAAAAGGCGATCTGAAGTGTGGGTACATTGGTACACCCCTGCAGGGTTCAAACTATTCGAATAGCCTCGTCTTAGGTTATGGACACGCTTGGTTATTTCCCGCAAGAACTAGACTACAACCTTTTAAATTAAAACTTGACATGGGTGGTACGAATGAGTAATTCGTGCTATTGTTGTGATGGCTATTGGGTTAGTCATCTCCAGGTTGTTGTTATGTTAGTACTTATAGTCTCGTTGTTATTTGTGCAAATAAAATTCAGATTGTTAAAACTGCCTTAAACTATTACTTATTGCAAATAAAACTTGCTTTATGCTAAAAATAAACCTTTAAGCCTTCTCCTTTGATTAAGCCTGCATGTAGTAATATCTAGGTTTGTTACTCGTAAGTCTTGCGAGTACATTTTTGTACTCATTTGCATTGCTTATTTGTTGCAGAGGAGGTTGATCCCCAAGGGATCGACTCTTGTCGGGTTTGTTGCGGTATGGACGACTAGCTTGGCGGCCCGGTCGGATTGCCTTGTGGGTGTATGGCAAACCGGTTGGCTTTTGTTCATAGCCATCTTATGGTATTTTGTTTCCGCTGTTCTTTTAGTTCTTGGCGGTTGGCCTCTCTTTTGTAATAACTATTATGTATGCCTTTGGCTTGTAAAGCTTAAGTTTTGGTCTGTGTGTTGTATGGAATTGATGCAATATTTTGTAAAAGGGTGTGTATACTGCAATCTGGGAAGTATACATTTTTCCAATGCACGATATATTTTGTTTGTGATGTTAGAGTCAATGAAAGACTAAGCATTACAAGCTAAATAAACCGGGGTCTCACAAAGTGCGACTGTGATACCTCCATCAATTGTTAGTCAAGCATTGCTTGGCAAGTAAATGAATCAATTATTGTACTATAAGTTTGTCTCATCTTTCAGTTGGCAATGTTGATCACCCTGAAACATCATTTTCAGGGTATCAGTATCTTGCTTGATGCATTTTTTTGGGACAGCCAATGGAACCTCAGTTTCAGTGTCCGATTTCATATTGAGATCTGTTCATGAGATTTGTATTATTTATTTTAGATTATTTAGATTAAAGGGGTATTGCTATTGGGTTTTTCTGTGCTACCCCAACCCATTATTTTAGTTAACATTGCATAGTATTTTAGTTAAAATTACAGTACTAGGTAATGGGAGATTTTAGAAATTCTTTTATGTAATTCTTTACTTTTTAGTCCATGTGAGCCGTTACCTAACCAATATAGGACTACCTCCCTCCAAGCAAACTAATATGATATGTGAATATAGCATTATTTATTCCTATAGCACAATGGTATTTGAATTACCTTTAGTGGTCTCATTCTTTGTTATTTTGATCTTTGATTCAGTGGCCTCTTTCTACTTTGTGCAATTTATTCAATAGTTTCTTGCTTCTAATTTTTTTTAACATAAGTCCAAAAGAATAGTCAATGTGCAATTAGAAAAGCTTTACTGCAATTTCGAGCTCATTATGAATTGTTCTTTATTTTCAGTATGTGTTCTTTTGAGCAATACATGCAGTTTCAACATTAGATATTCAGTTTGCTATTTTTTCATTAAGAGTAGTAGTACATTAATTTCTAGTTTGAATATTGAAGATTTATATGTTTCCTACAGTTGTAGTATTTTTTTTTTATTCTTCACCCTAAAACACCGACTACTGATATTTTTAAGCCTAAATTTCCAACTATTGATATTTTTCAGCCTAAAGTTCCAACTATTGAAACATTAGAAAAAAGCTATATTTTTCTTGAGCTATAGCATCCATCTAATTTTCAGTCTGATTCTTTTCTTTAATCCATTTCGTGTTCAATAGTTTCTTGGTTTGACTAGTTTGTTTGGTGGTTTCATGTTTCGAGAGGGGAAGTGGTGGTGTTGTTGCTACTGGAGCAAAGAGAAAGCAATGGCTTCAAGGCAAGGTGGGTACTTATAATTATTTTAGTGGCTACTTATAATTATCTTAGTGCTTAAAAGATAATTTTGGTATTGAGCTTTTTGGTTAGATTCTTTATTGTTCTAGTTGTTAGATTCTCGTTTCTTGAAGTACGAGGTTTCTTTGTAGTAGTAGTTGGTTAGCTTAGCCTCCTATCCTTGTGCATTACTAAGTTGCAAATTCAGTAGTTCTAATTGACACACTTAAATATATACTAATACAGTTTAGTGTTATGCAGTGGCATGGGGCTGACATGCATAGAAGCATTTATGGAAAAATATTGAAGATAAATGACATAATTGATTATATGATGTGGAGATAACTGCCACATAAAAAATTGCGTAATACTTAAGATAAACTTGCAGTTGTAAGTAATATGCACTGTTAGAAAAGCTTCACTGCAATTATCTATTTGTTCTTTAGACTTTTCTTGATTTTTAATTTCTCTTTCAATTTCAGTATTGAAGAGTGGCAATTTCTTCCTATTTTAGGCTAAATACCAATTACATTCCTTTCTCTTTATTTGTAGAATTGTTTATTTTGTGTGTCTTTTTGCGGGTTCACCAAGGTTAGGATAACTTTGCCTAGGTTTGAATAATTTATTTTGTCTCTATAATGAAGTTTGACTGGTGAATAACAAATGTCCATCTTAGAATTAATATTCAATCTTAAATTTTGATTCTATTTTATGTAAGGGTTCACCTAGGTCTTGAAATTTTGTCCTTCATATAATACAATGTGTAGTTCAATTTTTTATTTTGTTCTATTATTAGGCTACTGAATTTTTTCATTATGTTGCAATTTTATTGAGATTAAATTCAGAGAAGTCCAGTATTGCAACTTAAGAGCTTAGAAACCACATATGATCTTTTTTTTTTCTGAATTAGTGTTTTGATTTGAAATTGCAATCAGGTGTAACTTTGGGCAATGTTTTTTATCAGCTTTTTGTTGAATTGGCAGACAAGAAGCAAAGGTTTTTCTGGATTGGAAAGGGATTTTTACCATGTTTTTGTCTACTTGTTTTTATCATGTTATGTGCAATTTCTTACTTGCATGTGTACAAGTTTTCTGTAACATAGATTTTTTGTGAAATTACCTAATGTTGTGCGTACTGGTTGGTCGAAATTATGTCTTGATTAGATATTTGTTTCTATCCATGTGGTTTTGAATTTGTTTTTATTTTTTTATTTTTCTTCTATTTGGGTTCACCTAGGTCAACAATATTATGTCTTCCTTAGAATTCTTTTTCTATGGTTGTGGTTTTCATCGTGTTTTAATTGAGCCAATCTGACCTATGCCTTTTGTCTAGGTCATGCATCCATCTTTGTTCATAACTTTATTGAATCCTACTTCAGAGATGGAATCATTCTTGTGTATTTTAACATTTTGTTAGGTTCATGCGTAGATAATAGTATTACCTTGAAATTAAAAAATGTTGATTGATGGTTGCATGCAAAGCATTTTGTATGTAGTTCATTTGTATATGAACTTTTTAGGCCAGTAGTTTAATAGCTAACTAACTATTATGTGTGTTGCCTCCCTCCAAGCATTACTCTTTAGTTCATTTTGTATCCACAAATCGGTGCTAGATCTGTGGATTTATAGTGTTAATTGCTTCTTATTTTGTTTCTAAGGGTTGAACGTTCTATGCGTTGATGAAATATGGCTAGAAAAATATTAGATTAGAGGGGCCTACATGTTCTGTAGTTGATTATTTTGGATTTTGAAGTTAGTTTTTAGGTGGATTTATGCATGTGTGTAGTATTTCAACTTTTTCTAGCCACCGGGTCCTCTGAAACTTTTAGAATCTCTCTCTAGTGTCAAAACTATTTGGCTTTTTTTTGTTATGCTCTGATGTATGCATGTTGACCTGTTGTTACTGATTGCTCAAATATCATTAGGCTTTTGATCAAATCATACTATTCTATTACTGGTTGCCACAGATAAACACATGCTAGACCTACCTATCTGATATTCTGATATATGTTTTTTTGTTTAGCTCTAGACAATATTACAGTTCATTCACTACTCCTCTGTTATTTAGCTTGTGCTAATTGACAGTTTGCATATATGTTATTCAATGCTTTGGTAATTGCTACTCACCTAGTTTCTGGTATTTACCATCTGTGACATTTCTATAACAGAGCTTTACTTTGACTAAGGAAACTTATGTGACTTCATTGGGTGGGTGTCTACTACGAGTGATTTTGCTTACCCAGGACAATTCAATGAGTCCCTCATGCAGTGTTGTAGAATGCTTTCGATCTGTTTCTTCTATCTTTTGCCCCCTTCCTTTCCTTTCTGTTTTTGCAGAACTCTTTGAATCCTCCCTTTTTCTAGGATTACAGACTAGTGATTAATCTTTGAACAATGTTTTACGCTTGCAAATTTTAACAACTTCTATCTGCACATGTGTATAGTAGATGAACTAAGGATAGATAGAAGAGTGACCGAAGGGATTACCAATACATAGTTGATGTCCTAAATTTACTCTGGCTTTGAAGACAATGAGATTAATTGGATCACATCAGCATTTTTATCTTCACCAAATTTTGTTTCTGTATTTGACTTTTCAATTTTATATGTGTGTATCATCTGTACTAGCCCAAAAGGCTAATTGGAGTTATGTAGTAATGTTCTATGTTTAAACCAAGGTTCTGCTCCATGTTCTTTGCCACTCCTAGTACGAAGTTTTTGTGTTCAATATTACATGCAATGGTTTATGTTTACTATTGCTTCTAGTATTATTTGTCCATTGTTGTCATTGTTATAGGTGTTATAGACAACTGAAATAACATATGAACAATTACATGAATTTTAAGCTATGAAAATTTAAAATATCAGATCATATGAAAACTTGCACATATTTGAATTGAACATGCACTTTGACATAATGTGCAATTTTAGTATTATGCAAGTGAAATTTCCATTATGGCCTCATTTAATATGTTTGTTTTCAATAGAAATGCAGAGTTGTAGAGTGCAAATGTTTTACGACAAAGACATATTAGTATTAGGGATTCACTACTATATAATTTATCCTTGTTATAGCCTGGAATTTAACTTGCTTGGTCATTATGAAAACTTGCAAAGATTTTTAACTAAACTTTTGGTATCATATAATGTGCAACTTTAATTGAAAGTATGTGCAAGTTGACTTGTATGTGTTCGTAAAAAGTCATGTTCATGTTTTAGTTTATGTTTTATGTTGTTTTGTTTTTGTGAGGGTTCACGTAAAGTTGGTTATATTCGACTACCTTAGAAATTTAATTTGTTCATGCCTTTTTTTTGTAGGGTTCTAACAAGAGAAATAATCTATGTACTTCCTCTTTATATGTGTCGAATTTATTTTATGTCCATTGTCCTTTTATTTTTGTTGGGGTTCACAGACAACAGGTTATTTTCTGTCTACCTCCTTATAATTTTTATTATGTTTCTGTCATTTATGTGGGGTTGTAATGAGTGAAATCATCTATCTACTTTGTGATTTTATCTTCCTCGTTGGGTTGTCCACGAGCATGGCTTGCCTTTTTTATTTGGTCTATTTTTGAGCCTTTGGTTGTGTGTAATAGGCGGTAACCGATGCCTAGTTATGCTTAACGCGTGGTCTATGAAAAGTATGGGAAAGCATGCCTTTAATGCCCAGCCCACAAACAAGCAGGCATTTTTAACGTGCAACCCATAAGCAAGTAGGCTCTTAACGGGATGGTGGCGAATAAACACCAGTTAAGCAAGAGACTCGGCCCAACAAAGGCCAACAGAAAACCCACCAACCGAAGCAAAACAGAAGAAAACAGAAGCCATTGGATGATGATCCAACGTCCAGAAAAAGGATTGAGTGTTAAGAAAATTTCAGGTGGTTGCGGTATAATCATTCCATAGTAATACACGGGAGAAAATATAGAAGCTGCGAGCCATTTATGATGTAACCACTGCCGTTAGCTCTGCCCCCTAGTCCCTTGCTCCTCGTAGGGATGGCAATGGGGCCCCATTCTCCGTTCCCCGACGGGGAATTCATCCATTAGAGAACAGGGATGGGGCTATTTTTTTCCCCACAGAGATGTTAATATGCAAATACAATTCCCTATTGGGGTGAAGCGGGGATAGGGCTATTCCCTTACTCCGCATCTCTGCTACCCGCATGGGCCCCCGATAAGACTTGTAAGCCACTAGTCCACTACTGCACAACCCGATAAGACGATAGTCAGATAATCAAAAAAACATTATCATTTTAGCATTGCATGTGGATATTCATACTCAATTTATAACATTATGGATCTTATTTTCTCTTCTTTCGGGATTCAACTTTCGGGTATGGGTCCCCGTGGATGATGAGGACATGACCTCTATGGATACAACCATATTTGCTATGTTTAATGTTCTAAGTATAAGAGCTCGTACGCTTCACTTAAATTATAAGGTGAGCTCGTTTTTAGGAGTGTCTTTATATTATATGAACTATATGATGCTACCTAATGATGAAATATATATATGTGCAGCACCATGTCACTTTTGGTCCAAGAGAAGCAAGCGATTTGAGCTGGACTGTTTTGGAATCCATTCGGCCTCGAGAATCAGCCCGACAAGCATCAACTTAAAACAGACATAACTTTCTCATACGGTGTCCGTTTGAGGTCCACAAGTACTTGATTGAAAGCTTATTTCGTCCTCTTTCCAACGGATCTGGCCTCATCTTCAAATTCCTTCTGGACTGATCGCAATCATCAAAAGAAGACGTCATATCAATTGTTTGGGCCAATCGGGCTTTGTAATCATATTGAACTTGGCCCATCGCCATCGCCCACTTTTAGCGCGTTACTGTTCACGTGAACAGTAACCCGCGAGTTTAATCCCACCCCGCTAGTTCTATTAGTTGTGTGGCTCCTCATCCCCTATTTAAGGAGGCCGCACCCCCTCTAGTTTTCTTGGATTTTGTTTATGTTTAGTTTGCCTTCGTTGCAACTTGTATCTTTTGCGTGTGTCGACTAGACCACCCAATTAAGATCCTTATTCAGAATCCCAACTCAATTCAAATATTTCAATTCATATTTGCAATTTCAGATTGCTTATTTATCTTGTTCTTGCGTGCTTCTTCGGTGTATGCAGGAATCGACCTTCGTGGTCAGGTCATCCGGGTATTCGTGCACGGTTGATAACGACTTGTCAATCAGTTCAGCGATTGCGTGGTTTCGAGCCTTGCGTGTTCGTAGCCAAGATCGTGAGAGTTGAGCGACGCCTACCGAACTTATCGTTCTCATCGAAAGATCGGGCCAACAATCAGACCTTCGGGTTCATCAGGTGGTATCAGAGCTTCAGTTGATCGGTGAGAATTTCCAGTTTTCTAGTAGTAGATTCGTTTTTTATACCTAGAGTCCAGAAAATTGCCCAAAAAATTATTGCATCTATCATCCCTGTCCGAACCCCTTTGAGCCATTGCAATTTTTCTTTTCAGTATTTTGCTTGTTGAATCATTGGTTGCATCGTCGTGTTTAGTTGCTGATCTTTAGCTCTAGTTATTGTCTAGTTGGTCATGGTATAGATTGCTTCTTGTGTTTTCCTTCGCGTTGCTTGATCGTTCGTTTAGGGTTCTTAGTTTGTGCATCCAAAACAGAAAATTCGTGGGTTAGAACTCCTCTAATCCGCACTAAAAATAGAAAATCCGTCTGTTGTTCATCTAAAAAAGAGGGTTGCTGTGATATTTTTGGAGAATTCATGTTATTTGTGACTTACGGAAAACCTTAGGGCCGACCAAATATTAGAAGGAGAAAGAGGCGACGCATAGAACAAAAGCAGTATAAATAAAAAAAAGAAAAGAAAAAGAAAAGAAAAGTGCATGAAAATTGGTAGATACCTTCTACATATAACCAGAAGCTTCCACAAAAAATTTCAGCAAGTTTGGCCCACGGGTTTGAAAGATATAGCAGTTTCAAATTTAAACCCGAGACGGATTCGAGTCCGAGTAGAATTCCGTATCCGAGACACCTTCAGTAAAAGAGGCATAACTTTTGCATACGGTGTCCGTTTTTGACGTTCTTGTGCTCGTTTTGAAGCTAATGACGAGGCACATCTTTTCTACCTAAGCCACTAGTCTCCCTCCAGGTGCCCCAAAATCGGCCATCTTCGGCCCCGAATTCGCGTCGCAAGTTTTCAGTTTATGTTTTTGCCGTTTGTTTCGATCTTCCTTTCAGAATTTGGAGTTCACCTCAACTGCAAAGTTGTAGATATCGTCGAAAACTTTCAAACAAGCATATATATGCCATATAAAACTTTTCTTTGTTTATCGTTTGAGACTAGCTATTGTTTCTACTCAATCTAGAGGGTTGTTCGCGTGCACCCATATCGCTGTTTTTGTGCTCTACATCACGCGAACAATCTTGTGCCCTTAGAAAAAAGTTTGAGTAGTTGGCTAGCGTCTCTCCTAGCACTTGTTGTGAGGCTTTCCCTTGCTTGCATCAAGTCACATTGATCGTTGCGTGTGCGTATACACTTCTCTTCATAGGGCTTTGATTAGCTAGCTTTGATTAGGCTAGGATCAGCAACATTGGCTAGTACTTTGAACAATCTTTCAACTTGCATTAACTGTTTTGATTATTGCTGATCCTTGCTACCATATTGAAGCCTTCCAAGCTCCACTTCCTACTAACTCAGCAGGTGTCGTTCCTCGCAATCGTTGGGCTGATCGCAAGTGAGAGTACCACGAACCAGCCACCGGTTGTACCACTTCCTTGCTGCATTGGTAAGAACTTGTAAGAACTGGGTATAAGCTTGAGTGTGAGTGACTTGGTTGAGCCTCCAGAACCTAGTAGTTGATAGGGACATATACTTGTGATTTGTTTCCTTGTTTTCTACTAACTATGACAGATTCACGGAAAGATTGCAAGATATATCCACCTCTTCTTCGAACTGTTGGACGGGAGTGCAAGATAGTGAACGAGGAAGATACACACTTGAGGCAAGTTTTTTCACCACGGGAGGTATATGATAGTGATAGTATGTCTCATAAAATTAACTTCACGGTACCCTCTTTTCTGGGAATTATGATCCCGATGCTTATATCACATGGGAATTAGTCTGTACAACAATTATTTGCATGCCATGAATTTCTGATCATCTAAAAGTTAGGGCTATTACTGCGTGAGTTTTATGATTTTGCATCTATTTGGTGGAGTGAATACGTCGTACTAATCGAACATACCTAGAACATGGAATGATTTGAAGAGAGTAATGAGACATAGATTTGTACCTTCATATTATTCTCGTGAATTGCTTAATAAATTGCAACGCTTAAGACAAGGTAGTAGTTCGTGAGAGGATAATTATCAAGATTTGCAAACCGCTTTGTCTCGTTGTGGTTTAGAAGAAGCGAAGATGCGAAGATAACTAGATTTCTAGGAGGATTGAACCATCAAATTCGGAATAAACTTGTTTATAAACCTCCCATCGTCACTCGTTTGTTTCGTCTTGCTTGCCAAGTTGAAAAGAAGTACGAGGACGACAATCCAAGACCGCTCGTGCTTTTTCGTCTACTTCCACTACACCTTCACGTGTACATGAAACAAATAAGCGCACGGTACAAACCTCCGCATCAAGATCATCTTTGGTTGCTTCTCCTGCTTGCATCTACCATGATTGTCGCCCCTACCGCGTGGGAGTTACTCTATCTCGTTGTCTTGCACCCTTGGCTCGCTCATTGTTAATTGAGCTAGAGCAAGAACAGAAGGAAAAGCTTTTAACTACTCACCAACTTCGTATCAACATCATCCGAGGCGATCCTACAAGGTAATACCAAAGGTACTGATTTGAACACTCAATCTAAGAACAATAACCATGATTTCATGCCTAGTATCATTGAGCAAAGGAAAATCAGATTGTAGTAGAAACCATCGCATCACATGAGGTGGATGAACCTAGTCTTTGAGAAGGTAGAAATTCATTTCTAGCTACGAATCGATATTATTAAGAATTTGCATGAATCTGTGATAATTTGATTGATTTGCCGGTGAGTTGAGTGCACCATGTGATAAACTTGTTGATTTTACTGTTAACTTGAGTGCACCATGTCTTGAAGTAATTGAATTGCTCTTGTTTTAAATGATTCATGTGATGATTTAATCGCATACAATGATCATGTGGAATTGGTTAGACATAAAGACGTTTTGACTAAAATTTCTCCTGCTGATTCTTTATGTTATATTATGTTGGATTCACCTATGAAATTGTCACATGCCTTGGAAAAAGTTTATGTAATTGCATGTTGAAATTCTTGTTTTGCACCTACACCCTGGATATAAGTTTAATTTGATTGGAGATTATGGTGTAGACAATCAATTTCTTGTATATCGAATATGCATAACTTGTGATCACATCGATGAATTGAAGCATGTTGTTTGAACAACAATTCTTGTGTCTTTGAATCTTGTTCAATATGAGAGTCAAATAAAATTTAGTGCTCATCCCATGCCTATGTGTTCACCTTTATGGCACCATCTAGTAAGGACAATCAATGCGATGTTGAATTATGGAAAAACTTACAAATCTTTTCACCATTGCTAGATGAATTTGCTATTGCTCGTCTAACATATGATTATATGGGTGAATTTTGTTTGATTCCAAAAGTTGTAGATTTGCCCATATATGCTACCACTGCAAGTTTACAACTACAGAGATTTGAATTGCATAAACGCTTCACTTACATTTGCAAAACTAGTTGCAATAATTGTTGTGTGAGAACTTTTGTTTTGATCATTCACATATATGATTGTTGCTGTCTTCTAACATTAATGGTGCAACAACGAAGAACTGTTAAAACAGATGACATATACATATATCATGCATACACTTTGGCTTCTTTGTTACCCTATTTTCAGCTTATCAAAAGCCGAGGACGGCTTTGTTTTCAAGAAAGGGAGGATGATGAGGACATGACCTCTATGGATACAACCATATTTGCTATGTTTAATGTTCTAAGTATAAGAGCTCGTACGCTTCACTTAAATTATAAGGTGAGCTCGTTTTTAGGAGTGTCTTTATATTATATGAACTATATGATGCTATCTAATGATGAAATATATATATGTGCAGCACCATGTCACTTTTGGTCCAAGAGAAGCAAGTTTGAGCTGGACTGTTTTGGAATCCAGTTCGGCCTCCGAATCATCGACAGCATCAACTTAAAACAGACATAACTTTCTCATACGGTGTCCGTTTGAGGTCCACAAGTACTTGATTGAAAGCTTATTTCGTCCTCTTTCCAACGGATCTGGCCTCATCTTCAAATTCCTTCTGGACTGATCGCAATCATCAAAAGAAGACGTCATATCAATTGTTTGGGCCAATCGGGCTTTGTAATCATATTGAACTTGGCCCATCTGCCATCGGCCCATTTGGGGCGCGGTTACTGTTCACGTGAACAGTAACCCGCGAGTTTAATCCCACCCCGCTAGTTCTATTAGTTGTGTGGCTCCTCATCCCCTATTTAAGGAGGCCGCACTCTAGTTTTCTTGGATTTTGTTTATGTTTAGTTTGCCTTCGTTGCAACTTGTATCTTTTGCGTGTGTCGACTAGACCACCCAATTAAGATCCTTATTCGAATCCCAACTCAATTCAAATATTTCAATTCATATTTGCAATTTGATTGCTTATTTATCTTGTTCTTGCGTGCTTCTTGGTGTATGCGAGAATCGACCTTCGTGGTCGTCATCCGGTATTCGTGCACGGTTGATAACGACTTGTCAATCGATTCGGCGATTGCGTGGTTTCGAGCCTTGCGTGTTCGTAGCCAAGATCGTGAGAGTTGAGCGACGCCTACCGAACTTATCGTTCTCATCGAAAGATCGGGCCAACAATCAGACCTTCGGGTTCATCAGTGGAGCCCCGATAACTCGATAGGGACGGGGAATAGGGGGGAGGGGGGAGAATAGCACCCGAGGACGGGGATGGAGATGTTTCACCACTCCCCAACGGAGAATGACCCCGTTGCCATCCTTAGCTCCTCTCCGGTTGTGGTCACTGTGCGCTTGGTCTCAACCACAAGCTCGTTGGTAGGAGATTTGTTAGTGTTTGTCTTCGCATCTTGCTGTCAGCTATGTGTTTATGATTGATTATTTGCGTGAAATCTTCACAGTATGTGTCATTTGACCGTGTTTTCCGTCTGAATATATGAATTTGCGGAGGATTTATTTCTCCCCTTTTCTTTGCTACTCATTTCATATATTGAATTAAACGCTGCGCGTGTTAGGATGGAAGAAATTCCGCAAACATTTCATATTTTCATATACAACAGAAGCAGTATTCTATGCCAAACCAATGAAGAACAAACAAGCACCAGAAGGAAGTATGAATAGTGAAATCATTATAGCATGGTCCTCTGTTAAGCATGCGCTTCGTGGCATCAGGCACAGCAATTAAATTGTTCGTGAAATTTTTGAGTGAGGAGAGCTGGTTACAGACAAAGGAAAGCGGGTACTAACTGAATGAAAAATTGAGCTTAGATTTTGTTGTTTTTTCTATACAACCACATTGTTTTTGGCCTGCGGAGTTCCTGAAATTCTGCCCCAAATCCAGTCTCGTACGACAGTACGATACAAATACTCAAGTTTCAATTAAGCAGTATTTTACAAGATAAACATAGCGTGCAGAGCAATTGGACAGACATCGCAAGGAGATACAGATCTCCATATTTTTCACGACCGTAACGACGAGCGCCGTCTCTATTACATTCCATATGCTGATGGCAGCAGCCTGGGCACCGGCTGAACCATCAACGGCACGGCCCGCTGCAAGGTCAGGCCATAGGCCTCCTCCATGTTCAGCTTGTCCGGGGTCACGCCGTCGATCAAGGCCCAGTTGAAGGAGTGCACCAGCGTGGCGGTCATCAGTGTCACCATCCGGAGGCCCCAGCTGAGGCCTGCGCAAACCCTCCGGCCTGCGCCAAACGGTATGAGCTCAAAGTCGCTGCCTTTGACGTCCACGCTCTCGTGCGACCCGCCCGGGAGGAACCGGGCGGGCTTGAACTCTAACGGGCTGGGCCACGAGGCCGGGTCGCGGGCGATCGCCCACACGTTGACAAGGAGAGTGGTGCCCTTGGGGATGCGGTAGCCGTCGACCTCGCACTCCTCGGCGGCCACCCGGGGCAGCGAGAGCGGCGTCGACGGGTGGAGCCGGAATGTCTCCTTGATGACCGCGGCGAGGAAAGTGAGGCGTGGTAGGTCGGACTCCGACACGAGCCGGTCGTAGCCCACGACGGCGTCGAGCTCGCGCTGGGCCTGCTTGAGGACGTCCGGGTGCCGGATCAGCTCGGCCAGCGCCCACTCCACCGTGCTCGATGTCGTGTCCGTCCCAGCCGTGAACAGATTCTGTCGCCACCCACCAAAAGGAAAAAGAAAACAACAGAAATTGAACATGTCAATTATGTCTCATGTGGATGTTGCGCCGTAATACCCAATCACGAACCTGTAAATCAAGGGTTTTAGACGTGATCAGACGGTCCTTAACATGCCCAGGAACTTACCAAGAGAAGAGCTTTGATATCAGTCTCGGTGATCTTGCCGTCCTCGCCGTCCAGCGGCTGCTCCTCCCGCATCCTCGCCAACAGCACGCTCAGCAGGTCCTTGCCTTCGTCGCCGTCGCTGAGCCTGTCGGGCTTGACTCCGGCCTTCCTCTCCTTGATGAACCCGTTCAACATGTCGTCGTACCGGCGGTGCAGCCGCTTCATCTTGGCCACGACGCCCTGCGGGTCCAGCCACCGGAGCGCCGGCACGAAGTCGCCGACGTTGAACACGCCGGCGAGCTGCATCAGCTCCACAACCATCTCCTTGAACTCCCTCGCGCCCTCGCCCCCGTCCACCGCGAACACCCGCCGGCCGACGGTCGCCCGGGCAAGCGTGTTCGTCGCGCACACGTTGGCCTCCTGCCCCAGCGCCACCGCCGGCGCGCGGCTGGCGGCCGCCCGCGCCAGCTCCCTCGCCATGAGCGCGACCTCACCCTCCCGGACGGCGCGGAGGTCGTCGAGTGCCTTGGCCGAGAAGAGGTGGAGCGCGCACAGCTTCCGGAGTGCGCGCCACCGCGCGCCGTAGGGCGCGAACACGAGGTCCTGGTAGTTGTACGCAACGTGCTCGGCGCCGGAGTTGGGCGGGCGGTTGCTGAAGTTGGCGTCGAGGCCGCGCAGGAACTGCGCCGCCACCCCGGCCGACGCGGCAACCACCACCTCGGCGCTGCCGAACCGGAGCCTGAACAGAGGGCCGTACTCCCGCGCCATCGCGCACATCGTGTGGTGCGCCTTGGCGCCGAGCTGCGGCAGGTTGCCCAGCACCGACCACCCCCGCGGACCGGGCGGCAGCGGCCGCCGCGACCGCTTCGCCGCCGCCTCCCCACCACCGCGGAGGAACAGAACGTACCACACGAGGACGGACACGGCCAAGGAGCCGAGCAGCAGCGCGAGAGTCATGTCCTCCATGCTTTGTTGCTCGGGAGGTCCGTTGGGAAGTGTGGGTTTATATCAGGTAGCTAGGGGCTCGATATATAAACTCGGCGTGCTTCACCTAACCAGCTACCATTCGTACCTACCATGCAACTGGGAATTTGTTGTATCTTTTGTTGCACTTTTTTAGTAACCACGTTTTTCCTCCCTACATTTTTTATTCGAGAACACTTTCAATAACATTTCCACTGATTTACAAAAATTGCGACCAGTTGCCCTCCAAATATAATGTTTATTTTCTTAGGGTAATAATAATAATTTCTAGCTGAACCGATGGACGCCCAAGTACGCAATTAAACTAATTTGACTGAAAAAGAAGGGAACCACTTGACCCACAGCTAAAAAGAGTGTGCAACTAACTCGGCGAGTCGAAAGTAACAAACTCGCCCAATCCAAGCAATTGGCTTGGTACCTGAGTTTTGGAGCCACCGGAATTGCGGCAATATAGCGAGTAAACTGTTGCAGGAAGGACAAACTCATGCTATTGTCAAACAGTTGAGAAGTAACTGCATGGTAACGTAGCATGTTAGGCCATCCGCAAGGTGCTATTTTAAAACGAGGAGAGAGAACAGAATGAACGGACTCAATACTCAATACATTAGAACCATCGAGGCAACAAAAATGTTTCCACGATGCCAAGAAAATAAACGAATCATGAGGGGCTACCTGTCAGACCCATTGCCGTTCTTGGACGTCACGCGTCGCCGGCCCTTGACGCCCCTGTTGTCGGATCAAGGTCGCGATCACCGCACGCCGCGACCTTGGCAACATCCGTGCTTCAGTGATAGTGCTTGGCTGCTGAGGAACTGCCTCATTGCGAGACGAGGCCCGGTCCACGCATGTCGTGTTCCCACGCTGTGGCCTCGGCGGCATGACCGGCGCTAGCCAACCGAGCGTGGAAGGTGCTTCAAGGCGCGGACGGGCCAGCCCCGATGTACAGAATTTTGGCCAAAAATCGGTAATTTCCGTTTTACCAGTGGGACCTGTAGGAATACAAACTGGTCCTAAAAAAATCGATTTAGATGAATTTTATCAAAAAAATTGATTTTTTTTGAATTTTGCTCAAATTTATTTTTTAATTTAAAATACGAAAATATTAAGTTTTGATTTGAAAATTTCATCCAAAATTGGCTAAAATTTTTCGATTTTTTAGCCATACCGGCCCCCGCTATTTTTTCCCAGTATCCAAAACCCTGGCCAGCCCAGCCGTCAGCCATGCGGTGGATCTTGATGACCTGTGCCGCCACAAGCACCCTCGTGTTGGCCTTCTACCACCGCATGGAGGCTCTTGTGCTCGCCGAGCTCCGGCACGCCGATGGCCATGCCAGCCTGTTGGATTTTTTATGTGGCTTTCAACATTTATTCTGATTATTATCTGCTTTAACTCAATATGGAATATTGATATATGTGATAGGGAATTATTTGATGCGCAATTTAACTCGATGAATTAATACTCAAGGTGTTGAGAACGGCTGTGCTGCAATATAGTAGACATATTTATTGAGATCGAGTCTACTGGAATTTAATATGCATGTATGTGATTAATCGGGATACAACACAGGGTGGAATAGCTGGGTTTATTTTGCAGGATCAGCTTTGCAGGCTATTGACCCACATGATTAGATTGGAATTGATCTCGTAAACAATCTGATCATGGTACATAACTCACACATGTGTGCTAGGGACTAATATATTTTAGACTTATAAAACTAGCATGTCTGATTGTGGTTGGTGACATGATTCAGGAATCTCACGGTGTACTAAAAAAAGGTGGGTTAATTATAACACCTGAAAGTGGAGTCTTTAAATAGGTCTACCCTCTAGCCTCATAATGCAATTGTGAACGACACCACGGAAAAGACAGAGGAATAGAGGTAGACCGAAAAAGCTTCACACAATCAATCTAGAGTTTGCTCAAAACGTAACATTGGTATCAGAGCTGATTGTAGGAAAAAGAAGAAACAGAATGAGCAAAAGAATCAAAACAAGTAACCAGTTGAGCGTAAAGGCGATTCATCGTCTAACAGTATGTCTAATATTTTTGTTTGCACTGAATCTTTATTTACTACTACTTTTTCAAATAGTTGGATTGTTGATTCTGGTGCTACATCTCATATTACTAAAGATAATAGAGCTTTTACTTCTATACGAACAATTTCAAGAGGAAATAGATATATCTTTTTGGGCACTGGTACTAAAACTGATGTGCTTGGAATTGAAAATTATGTTCTGAAACTCCCCAATGGAGGAAAATTATTATTACAACACTTTATATTCACCTAGCATGAGAAGAAATTTAATCTCGGTTGCTTAGTTAGAATCTATTGGTTATGATATACTGTTTAGAAAAGAAAGAGTTAAAATATTGCTCAATGTGAAATTAGTGCATACTGGAACTCGTCATGAATGTCTTTATTTTCTTGATGAGCTATCAAATGATGACAATAGTGAAAATAACTCTATAGTGAGGAATACTAATGATAGGAGCACACGTTGAATTTTTTTTTAAAAAATATTATTATTTTTAAAGATATTTACAAAAAAAAAATAGTCGTTTAAAAAAATTACAAAAATGTGTCCGTTGCCAGTTCAATCGCGGCAGAACCTATCGCTTGATTGAAGCTGGCGACAGGAACTGCCGCCACTCCGGCGCAGCGGCTACGCCGATTCAGCGGCGACGAAGAGGAAGTTATCGCGAGTTTCCTATCGCCGCGATTGAAGCGGCGTAAAGCGAACTATAAAATCCCCGAAAAATCAATCCATAATTCATTTTAATTCCAGAAAAAAACAAGAGAGAGTTGGAGAGGGAGCGAAGAAATTGCGGCGAAGCCCTGTCGGTTTGTCGCGGTGGAGAGAGATTGATAAAGTATCAGTTTCGATCGATCATCTCGTGTTGCAGGTAAATTTTTCTGAAACTGTGTATGTTACGTCCAAACCTTATAGGTTAGCAAACGACAATAGCGACATAGAATTGAGTAGGTCACATAAATTTAGTCGAACTGTGCAGTACATATTTTGAGTTGTGTAGCGACATAGAATTGCGACTATAGCGACATAGAATTGCGTAGGTCACATAAATTTAGTCGAACTGTGCAGTACATATTTTGAGTTGTGTAGCGACATAGAATTGCGACTATAGCGACATAGAATTGCGTAGGTCACATAAATTTAG
Organism: Ampelocalamus luodianensis; assembly: GCA_036346255.1. Taxonomy (NCBI): domain Eukaryota; kingdom Viridiplantae; phylum Streptophyta; class Magnoliopsida; order Poales; family Poaceae; genus Ampelocalamus; species Ampelocalamus luodianensis. Next base: position 21,667,546 of record CM070635.1, read on the forward strand.
TCGAACTATGCAGTACATATTTTGAGTTGTGTAGCGACATAGAAATGCGACAATAGCGACATAGAATCGAGTAGGTTACATAAATGTAGTCGAACTGTGTAGTACATATTTTGAGTTGGACATGGAATTGTGGCAATATCGACATAGAATTGAGTATGGCGCTGGTTGACTGGTGTAGTAACATAATTAATGCACGATACATTTATGTTTTAAAATAGGAGAATTGCATGATACATTTTTGAATTATGATAAAAACACGGAGTAGCTGTGTAGGTCTAAAAAACAATAAGAATATTTGTGCACGGTTATTATTTTGTTAGTACGCTATTATTAGTTGTGTTAGTGCGTGGTCAATATCTTGTTAGTGCTGAAAACACCGTTTAACTAGAAAAGTAGCATGACATGTATTACATTTGTAAAGAAAATTCGTAGTTGCTACATAGGCTATGTAAAGATGCATGAAAAAAAAATGAACTTTCTCTCTTCTGCATTTTGGTATGGCGACGCGAGTCGAGACGAGTTGCTTGACCCGTTGATTGACGAGCGCCACCGTAGCCGCCTCAAGATCGCGTGCTCCGAGGGCGAGGCGCCGATAGAGCTTGGGGCTTTCGCCACGCACCCATCGGGCATGGAGGCTGCACCGAGACCGGATTCGAGGTGCGTGAAGTTCGACCTTGATGCACTCAATCGCGGTGCTTATGTGGCATTGACTAATGTTTGTTCGAATCGTTTCGACGCAGTTTGAGCGGCAGCCTCCTTCCACTAGCGAGGATGGTGGAGGCGGCGACGAGGACGACCGGGACCACCGTGCGGCGTGACGTCTAGGCGGTTTCCATACGACCGGGCCCTCGGCGGCGGTTGACCGCCGGAGGCGAGAGACCCATACGTTCCATCTCCCGTGCGGGGAGATGACGCCGACGCTGCAGGATGTGAGCTACCTGACTGGGTTGCCCTGCGCAGGCGCTCCGATGGTGGCGCACGACGTCCCCGCCACGTGGCGCACGGACCTCCTAGCCAGGTTCCGCGATATCTGCGCCGCCAGCAGCGTGCGTGGAGTTGGCCGCCGCGGGCCCACTGAAGTGGATCTGCCAGTTCTACGTAAGTGTTTTCCTAACTATTTTTCTCTCGTAACAATTCGTTTGTGAACCCTGCTGACGTTTACGTGTCTTCTTGCAGCCCGAGCGTATGGCTGCTGACGCAGCGCCCGTCGCTGTTACGAGGCACTTGGAGGCCTACCTGCTGTGGTTGTTCGGGTGGGTGATGTTCCTGAGCTCCCACGGCGACAGCGTGGACAAGCATTACATCCGGTACGCGCATGAGGTGGCGGTGTCACCGATCGAGCGGATCCCGATGACGCGTGCGGTCCGCCGTCTTTGTCGGCGCGACGCATGCGCGCCTTTGCGTGCGCGTGCCAGCGTTGGCGTGACGGCTCCATCCTCTCGGGATGCCCGCTCCTACTGCAGCTGTGGTCGTTGGAGCGTTTCCAGATCGGACGACCACAGGTGGACTTGACAGCGTACGGGGACGGCTTGTACGTCCCGCAGGACGACCTGGACCGGCCGACCATGGGCACTTTGTGGTGCCGCCGACGGGTTAGTTTCGTAATCATTTATTATTTTCATTTTGCAATCATTATTTTTGTGTGCTTAGTTTGCAGTGTTGTATTGCACAGGTCACCTTCACGCCGATCACCTCGTAGGGCTCCTACCCGGAGTACGTTGCGATGTTCGATCAGCTGACCGATGACCGCGTCATCTGGACCCCGTACAGTGACGACAAGGTGATCGCGCGCGCCCCCAACGGTCTGTCGGTGCTGTGCACGCGAGACTACCTGCACTGGTACACGCGGAGTGCCTTGGTGCATGACATCTTCGTGGAGGAGTACCAGATACAGAGGGTCATGCGCCAGTTCGGTCTGCGGCAGGAGGTCCCAGCCCCTTGGGGGGGAGGCGGGTGCCGGCGCACGTACACGCGTAAGTTCACTGTTGACTTTTATGTCCGTACAATATGTGTTATATCGCAACCAAATATTTTTCTTGCCGTCCACAGGTACACTAGGAAGGGAGTTCGTGGCACGATGTCCTGGTCGGACAGGATGGCCCCTTGGGTGGACGGTTGGAGTGCCGCGCACGAGACCCTCATCGAGGTTGGGGACGAGGCCTACGACCCCGAGACGTACGAGCACTACATGGAGTGGTACTCAGCTCGGACGAGGCTCCGTTGCGTCCGGGTCGTGGTCGACCCTGGTCGACATGTGGCCGCGACGTCGGACACGTACCCCACCCAGCCGGACTCCGCTTTCCACGCGCGTCACGTACTCAATATTACATATTTCATATTTAATTTGACATACTTACGTGTACAACTTGTTGATTACCTGTGCAGGTGGATCTTCACCGGGAGGTCGTCTAGTTGGTAGACTCCGCGTAGCACATGACAATGCCGGGGGAGATCAGAGGGCTCCTGCACAGGATCGTGAGAGGCGATACGCGGAGCGCGGATCGCGATCGGTCGCCGCCGACCGACACAGTGGACCGAGTGTCCGAGGCGAGGTGGTAGGACCACGCCTTCGCTCCGCACGTGGTGGGCACGTCGGCGTGGCAGGGCGGGGGGAGCACCTCCGGACATGTGGGAGGTGAGTTCGACACGCTGACATCGCTTCTTCATTTCATTTCGAACCTCGTAAGTTTGTAACGACGATCTTCTGTTACAGGTCCTCAGCTCCACCCGTACGCGGGCCAAGACTATGCCGCGTCGTCGGAGCACATCTTTGGGCCAACAGGTAAGTTCCGTTTGCTTGCGTAACGTACTTTTAGTCATGACTATGTTTGTAACCCAATTCTTCGCAGGAACGGCTTGGGAGGACGATGCATTCTCGTGACGACGATGCGCACTCATCGGCACCCATCGAGGACTTCTTGAGGATCCGCATGACACGCAGATTCTCTTTGGAGGCTTCACGGCATGCGCGCCGAGTTCGACCCAGCGACGAGACTCACCGACGCAGACTGCACGACGCATGATCACCGACACAGAGCAGCCCCGGCTACACCACCACTGACTACTCGCGCGGGTCGGGTAGTCAGCACTGACCGACGCGTGCTTGCTGCAGCGACGGTAGAGGCCTGGGACGACATGCGGGATGCAGCCTAAGAGGGGACGCCATTAGATTTCCCTTTATGTAATTTTTTTTCATTATGCCAATCGTTGTTTTGTGACTTTTGAATATGAGTAATATGCATGCTTTCTTTTACGATTCAACTGTTCGCAACGACGTGACAAAACGAGCTGGGTTTCTTGGGCGATGCGAGAACACTCGCTACCTTTTTAAGGCGATGCGACAAGATGGGTCAGTTTTTCAGAACGATGGCACCTGAGTAGGCAGCTTTTCAGGACGATGTGACCATACGGGCCAGCTTTTCAGGACCATATGACCACACGGGCTAGCTTTTCAGGACGATGTGACCATGCGGGTCAGCTTTTCAGGACGATGTGACCATGCGGGTCAGCTTTTCAGGACTATGTGACCACACGGGCTAGCTTTTCGGGACGATGTGACCATGCGGGTCAGCTTTTCAGGACGATGTGACCACACGGGCTAGCTTTTCAGGATGATGTGTCCAAGCGGGCCAGCTTTTCTGGGCGACTTACCAAGACGAGAGCCCCGACAACGGCTCCGTCCGCTCTAGCTATAAATACAGCGTAACTCGTCCAACTAGTCCACAGCAGCACCACCAAGTAGAAAACATGGACAAGGAGAAGGAATGGGAGAAAATCCGCAAGCTTTTGAAGGACTGGGTGTCTCCCCATGAGACCACCGCTCGCTATCATGCCGCTAGTCAGGAGCCTTTCACACACCAAACTTTTCCGGAACTGGTGGATCTGAGGAAGCTGCCTCGTAGTACGCCCAACGATTCTGGGTCCAGCCGCGACCCGCCTCCTATGCCTGCGGAACGTCCTCCGGAAGGACCCCCGATAGGGGTGGCACCCCCCTATGCTGGTGTAGGGACGCCTGCAAGTGCGTCAAATCAACCGATGAGTGGACCATTGGGCAGCGCTATTGGTGCTGCCCAAACTACGCCGTTGACTGCAACAACATGCATCCGGTAATGAAACCGTATTTCATGGTACAATGCTTTTTTTATTCCGGACAACGGGGTAACGAACTCTCTTTACCCACCGCAGTCTCCGCCACCACTATGCGACTTCCGGCAGTGGATCGACGACAAGATCCACCCCTACGACATGTGGTCGTTGCTTAGAAGGAAGAGCTGGGCCAGGGAGCACATCGAGACCCGTGAAAGGCGCCTCAAAGAGTTGAAAGCTGAGCAGGCCGAGCAAGGTAGGCGGGACAGGAAGCGCGAGGAGCAGGAGCGTGAGCATGCGAGGCGACGGGAGGCCGAGAGGGAGCGAAAGAGGGCCATCGCGGCGAGAGCCAAGGCGCAAGGCTAGGAGTACAACGCCGAGCTGGGTCGCAAGGGTAAATGGCCACGTTCGACTCAGTAGTTCTACCCTATTTCTCCACATGTCCCATGTATTTCAATTTCCCTAAAGGCATGCGTGTACCGTCCTCGGTTCGTTGTCCTGCGTGCCATGTAATCCCCTTGTCCGATGAAATGTCGTGTGGTTATCGTTGCGTCATTTCCCCAAAGTTGTCCAACGGAGTTGTGCAGAGATTCCCGAACGCATTGTAATATCACCTGAACATACGAATCATTAATCCCTCAATCGTCCTCCAAAAAATCTTGCAACAATGCACAACAACAAATAGCCAGCGCAACAAGTTGCATAAATTCATCCCTGTCACCAGTTGAACCGCTAGTTGTTGGTTCACCTATGTATCGCCAGTTCAACTGGCGACAGGAATGTATCGCCAGTTCAAGTGGCGACAGGAAGGTATCGCCGATTAAACTGGCGACAGGCCCTGACCTCTACAAAACCCTCTTGGAATCGTCGATATTCCACACAGGACTCAGTCTTACTCAACAAAAAAAAGAAGGACACAACAGAGAGGACGAGGAGAAAAGCTAGCTTCGTCAAGTTGCCCACCCCTCGGGTAATTTTCTTAACAGAACGGATTACATGATTCTTGATGTGCCATTACGTAGTTAAGTCCGTTTTACATACTTTTTTGGTGGGATATTTAGTTGCACATATGTAGTTCATCGTGTAAATGTTCTTCACACTGCAGTACGTCAAATATGTCCGACGTCGTCAATTTCAAAATTTCCTACGGCCGAGGGACTATTATGAAGGGTCCTGAGGGAATTGATTTGAGTTATTTCCAGTCCGCGGACGTGCCTCTACCAAGACCTGAGCAACGTACAATAGGTGCTGTGATGTGGTGGTTGTTCCACACATTCCAAGTGGACCGTGATGTCTACGATCTGACATTGAGCTGCCTCGCCCCCCGGGCAGGACAACCCACGTATTGGGAGTTAGTGCAACTAAAGGGAACAAATTCATGGCGGTCGATATACGCATGGCGAGGAGAGGGGATGGAAATTGGTCCTACGGTTCAGCGTATGCTAAACCCACTCCGGCATCGCGTCAGAACAAGTAGGGCTTGCTGACACCGGGGAAGAACTAGGTGACTCCAGCGGGGCGCACCAAATGGCAGAAGAGCAAGAGGTTGCTGATGTCGTCGATGAAGACTACGCCGAGTTACCTCATTCGGTGAGACAGCTAGTGGGCTTGCCGACGAGGGGAGGAGCGGAAGACCTAGTGGAAATGATGGAGCTCAAGACCAAGACTACATGGCATTGTCCAAGATGAAGGTTCTTATGGCGACGATGATGCGGACCAAAGAGCGGTTCCGCCCGAGTGGAACACATACGATTCGAGAACCTGCGTAACGAAGGCTCCCATGTACCATGGGAGTACGACGAGCGAGTCGACTAGGAGCTACGTACAAATGAAAGGAGGCGTGCAAGATGCGGTCAAATTCGGGCATTGTCGATTCGGACGCACATTCACCGTCGTCAAGTCTACCCCAAGATGCTACAACGTGAAGTGCGGCATAGAGGATGCCCTTGGCGCATGCACGCATTTCAGCCCAAGTGGGACACCTCACGGAAGTGCTCCATAGTGGTCCTCACACATGCGTCGTCGCGAAGTCGATCTGAGCCCCACCGAACTCGTCATCGAGCTTCATTGCCAATCTCATGTACGGTGAGATCGTGGATAACCTAGATTTTGAGCCACGATCCATCATTCGCCATTGAGGCAAGGTTCCGAAGACACTATCGGCTATGCCAAGGCTTGGAGGGCAAAACAGAAGGCATTGGAATCAAGGTTCGGCACGTTCGAGGATTCCTACCACAACCTCCCTGGGCAACTCCGAGTCATACAAGACAGGAATCCCGGCACTCATGTCGACATTCAAGACGCCACGCATCCGAAGTGGCCTAATAAGAGGGTACTACAGCGAGCATTCTTCGCATTTGGTCCATGCATCAATGCATTCCGGCACTGTCGTCCAGTCTTGTGTATCGATGGCACATTCCTGACTGGCAGGTACAAGGGCCAGATACTGACCGCAATAGCGACGGACGGAAACAATCAAGTTCTTCCCGTGGCATTCGCTTTCGTTGAAAGCGAGAACACGGATAGCTGGCTGTGGTTCCTGAAGAATGTGAGGATTTCTGTTGTGCAGGACCGTCCCAACGTATGCCTCATACATGACCGGCACGCGGGCCTGCTGCGTGCAATAACACAGCTACAGCGAGGAGAGAACGTTCCACTTCCATGGCCGGATCTACAGAGCAGGTGGTGCATGAGGCACTTGGGTGCAAACTTCTATAAGCAGTTCCGCAACAAGGACTTGATGAACATGTTCAAGCGCCTGTGCAACCAGAACCAGCAGTGTAAGTTCGACACACTCGGAAGATTCAGACGGCCGGACCCAAACCCACGAAGGAGGCATCGACTAGGGCGCCCTAAGCGCCGACCAGGCCCCCAAGCATTGCCACAACTACCCACAGACGCTCCTAGTGTCACGAGGAAGACAGGGGCACAGGTCAAATGCTTCTCAGACTGGATTGAGCACGAGCCTAAGGAGAAGTGGTCGCTGCTGCATGACAGGGGTGGTGCTCGATATGGTATCATGACAACCAACCTAGCTGAGGTCTACAACTGGGTCATGCGCGGCGCCAGTGCCTCCTTTGGTTGGTATTGTCGAGGCAATTCTCGCGGTACCACAAACTACTTTGTTAACAGATGCAGACAATGCGTCGCTCACCATGGCAAATGATGAGTACTCTACTCCGCCATGATCACCGCATACATGGAGGAGAAGAGCAAAGGGTGAGATGCACCGGGCATTCAAGATGGACACGAGGAGCTTCGCGAGATAATGTGCGAGGATAAAGGCGTCGTGGGACTAACGCGAGAGGATCACCCATGAGTGCGCTACGTCGCGATAGTTGCGTATGCACTTGTAACAAGCCCTTCTTACGCATAGGCCCCGCTCCCATGTCATGGCGCTGTTCGACGGTGGCGCAAAGATCCCGGTCGATACTCTCTCACTATTTCACCAAGGAGGCGGTGGCGCAAACATGGAGTGGAGAGATGTATGGTTACGCCGTTGTTGGCCATTTCACCGCCATCCATCCCGGAGCAACTAATGCGGGCGCGGACATTGGTAGGCTCAAGGAAAGGTTGGCGGCGGCAGTGCGACGCATCAGGAACGATATGGACGAGGCAGAAGTCGGACGTCGCACGAAGAAGTGCTCCATTTGCAGGGAGTCTGGGCACACCTTCAAGACATGCCCCACGCGAAATGCTCAGGACCAAGGAGACATCGGCATTCCGGACGTCACCATGGGGACCTCATCCGGTGCCCCGACTAGAGGCAGTGCACATGGGAGACGTTGACGTCGCAACCACGACAAAAATATTATTATCAATGTTGTCAATTATCATTTTAGTTAAGTGTTATGACGTTCTTCTGCAAGTTCTGTAATATCAGAGTGTATGAATTCCCGATCGAATGACAATATCACTTATCTTCCTTTTTACGAATCGTTCATACCTCAAACGTCCTCGCTAAATTCTCCGAAAATTAACTGTAGTACAACAACATACGATGATGATAAAATGTTATTACAAGTCTAACAGATTTCGTACCGTTCAAAATTTATGAAAATCACAAACTGCCTAAGTGAAATAGGGAAAATAAGGGTTGGGGAATGGCAATATCACTTATCTTCCTTTTTACGAATCGTTCATACCTCAAACGTCCTCGCTAAATTCTCCGAAAATTAACCGTACTAGAACAACATACGACGATGATAAAATGTTATTACGAGTCTAACAGATTTCGTACCGTTTAAAATTTATGAAAATCACAAACTGCCTAAGTGAAATAGGGAAAATAAGGGTTGGGGAATGAATCGCCAGTTCAACTGGCGATAGGTCTGTCATGGCGATTGAATCTGGCGATTCATTCTGTCGCCGATTCAAGCTGGTGATAAATACCTCAGCGGCGCATGTGTCGGGATAGAGGTCCTGTGCGATTGAATCGCGACAGAGATACATTTTTGTAATTTTTTTAATCGACTATTTATTTTTGTAAATATCTTTAAAAATAATAATATTTTTTAAAAAAATTCAGCACACGTTCAGAATCTTATTTATGGCATTTACGATTTGGTCACATATCTAAAAACAAAATTAAGAGACTTATTAATTCTAAAATTCTACACTTTAAGTGGGAGGATTTTGGTATTTGTGAGGCATGTATAATGGGTAAGATAACCCGTGCGCCTTTTTCAAAGGCGGAAAGATCAAATGAGCCTATTACCATTATTTATTCTGATATTTGGGAGAGATGTCTTCTCCTACTAGAGAACATAAGATTTATTTTATCACATTTATTGATGATTATTCAAGATTTGGTTATGTGTATCTTCTTAAACATAAGTCGGAAGGATTTGATGTATTCGGATCATTTAAAACTGAAGTGAAAAATCAATTGAATAGAAAGATCAAAGTTTTGAGAACTGATCGTAGAGGAGAATACACTTCGGGAAAATTAAATGATTTTTGTAAAGAACATGAAATTATTCATCATTATACCATACCTTACACTCCGCAACAAAATGGTGTGGCTGAGCAGAGGAATAGAACACTTGTGGATATGATTAGATCTATGATGGCTTATTCTGATATTCCTTTATCTTTTTGGGGTGAAGTTTTGCATACTGCTGTTTATTTATTGAATCATTCGCTATCTAAAGCTGTAATAGTCACTCCTTATAAGTTGTGGACTAGAAGAAAACCATCACTTCACCACTTATCTGTTTGGGGTTGTAATGCACAAATTAGAGTGCCAAATCAAAACCGTACAAAATTACAGCGTAAAAGCACACCAGAAAATTTTATTAGTTATTCTTTGAAATCAAAAGGGTACAGGTTTTATGATCAGGAAATGGATAAACTGGTGAAAAGCAGGGATGCAATATTTTTAGATCAAAACACACCTCGTCGTGCTAAGTGGGCGAGGATGGAATTATTGGCAACTCCATCGGAAACATAGATGGATACATCTGGTATTGATTCTCACATTGAAAGGGGTTCAGCTCATGAAGAAAATGTAAACCAAACTCTCAACACTAACATGCTTAGGAGAAGTGGGAGAAATTTTAGTACACCCCAATATCTAGATAATTATTATTTGTTTTTGGGGGGAAGTTCACTCTAAAATTTCAGATTTAGAGGAAGAACCAAAGACATATAAAGAAGTAGTAAGCTGCTCTCAATCAAAACTATGGGTGGAAGCAATGCAGAAAGAATTAAACTCGATGAAAAGGAATAAAGTTTGAAAACTTGTTGATCTACCAAACAACCATAAACCCATAGGTTGTAAATGGATTTTTAAAAGGAAATTAAATGCAACAGGTTTAGTGGAAAACTATAATGCTAAGCTTGTTGCTAAAGGTTTTACATAAAGAGAAGGTATTGACTTTGTGAAAACTTTCTCTCCTATTGCAAAGTTTACTTCAATTAGTATTATTAGTGCCTTAACGGTTTATTATGATCTTGAATTCCACCAAATGGATGTTAAAACTACTTTTCTTAATGGTTTTTTGGAGGAGAAAATATATATGATACAACCGAAAGGTTTTGGAGAAAAAAGAAATAAAAATAAGGTTTGCAAGTTGAATAGATCAATTTATGGTCTTAAACAAGCTTCACGTCAAGAGTATATTCTTTCTGATAATGCTATCACGCTATATGATTTTTCAATGACGGAAGGTGATCATTGCATATATACAAAAGTTATGGGTAATTATTTTGTCTTATTGTCTTTAGATATTGATGATATTATCATTGCTTCTAATGATAAAAATTCATTGATGAAAGTGAAAGTTTGGTTGTCTTCTAAATTTGATATGAAAGATATGGGAGAAGCTTCCTATGTTTTAGGAGTTGAAATACATAGAGATCGAAATAAGAGTTGAAATACATAGAGATCAAAATAAAAGGATTCTTGGGTTGCTTCAAAAGGAATCAAACTTGCATAGTTGATAAATACAACCAAGATTCCAACATAAAACACAAGCTCAATTTCAACATCCAATACTCCTATAATAAAATTCTGGCATAGTTGATAGGAAAATCCTCAGATTTGGTGACCACCCCACAATCAAAACATTATCCTCAATCATTAAAATCGACAATCATAACTGATCAATCGACTGCCCAAAATAATTAATTTCACTGATCTCAGATACTCACTAAACCACATCATTCAATTTCACCTACACCACCTTGCAAATTACACAATCGCAATACCTTATCTAATTGACCAAGACTCAAACTTTTGATAATTCCAATATTCCACCAACATGAACAAATGTTCTTGGATCACCATTCACTATAATTTCTACTAGTTGTAACAAAAATTAGTTTTATTTCAACGACAATCATTCCATTTAAATCAAGTTCCCTCCAAGAATTATATCACACAATCAATTCATCCTCCAATGCTCCTCAAATAACTTGCAATCTAAGATCTCACAGCATCCTATACTTGACCACTACTAACCAGTTACCACTATATACTCTATAAGGTTTTGTAAAATAAATCGATTATTCCTTTTTCAAGTGAAGAGGCAAATAAAAACAATTTTTTCAGCACACAGAAAAATATTTTACCTTTCACAGTAAACACAAGACCAAGAGAAATAGTCAAATAACTAAGATCTCGAGAAAGCAAAAGAGGAGACCACAGTGTAGGACATAAGTTCCACAAGAAGAGAATATCAAGCCTCAACCAATAAGAATAAATTATTACTTTGGAAACTCGAGAAACTCTTAAGCGACAATGACATAAAAGTTAAACGAACTTCAATGAATTGCAAGTTACAAAACTTAACTCCAACCTCAAATACTTCTACTACACTCTTTCCTTTAATAAAGAAAACAATTTTCTTTAATTACAACATCACTTTGCCACTTCAAACAAGAGGAGCTTTTAAGACCAAATCACCTTAATTACTTAAGAACCAATAGAACTTTCTAGCACATCGCTTTGCTTCACAAATTTCAGATACCACATAAATCGTGAACTCCAAAAGATCACGAATGCAAAGCTTGCAACATTTTATTTGGGTGATACCCCGAAAGACGATCCAATTTACTCTCTTTCTATAAGAATCAACAATACCCTCACAAGTCACAATTCCTTGCAAACAATCTTACTAACATCAGGAATAACACACTCTTAACAAGAATCATCATAGTTTACTCTTCCACTATAAAGCTCTCCAGAAACTCACCAACTTGTTCCATACTCCTTTATCACCCCATCCTCAATTTGAGAGTCTACCAAAACTTTACAACCTCACTACAACAAGCATTTTATTCTAGAGGTGATCTACTACACAAATTAAAATGTTCTACCAAAACCCTTTCATCAAGGACATGCTAGCATCCGGCAATTCCACAACCATGTAAACATAAGCCACCTATTCAATCACATCAGTTCAACTCTTAACGATGCTGAACACTAAACTTCAACACACAATAATTGCACTTCAACGATCATTGTTATCAACTGGCTTCATCATAAAATCTAGTTCCTACCTACTTCCCTTTGCAAATCACATGATTTCTTTTTTTTTTTACAAACACATATTCAGCTGCTCCTCCTCATGTTCAAATTTTGGTGTAAAATCTCAATAAAACTTCAAGAATCGTAGCCTTCCATTGATCAAAGGTCCGAACAACACTACAACGAAATTCGTCCAATCATTCTAGATAGAATTAATTATCCAGAAACTCATTTCATAAATTCTAGATTCACTGATATTCAATCCCCCAAATCTTTCGTACTCAACTCTAACAATTAATCAAACTATGGATTATGTAAATCTAGTAATTATATATGATCACTAAATATCCATAGAAAAAAATAACTCCAAGATTAATATCCACTAAGGCAATAATCTAACACCCTCTTAACTTAACCATCCCAAACGGTTAGATTATTCTATTGAGAACCATTAATCCAATTTATCCAAGATATTTACCAAACTCAACAATTCTAATGATCGGACTAGTTTATCAATGTCCCACGCTTCTTAATAACTCCCGAATTCCTAGTAGGTATGGACATACCCTTAATCACAATTCATCATGTAACTACTCCAAGACAACAGCAAATTTATCAACTTCACTTCTAAGAATCTTGGTTAAGATCGATTATACACCATGCTACAGACCCTACTTGATAACTCATTCATTATCAATTTATCCTCTATGCTTAAAACCTCTCACTTAACACAAATGCGTAGAGTCCAAACTTTCTTCAATGAATTTTGTAAAAGATAATTTCCATTATCTAAAACACCAACCAAATAAACGGGTCACGTTTGCCAATAAGAAGGTAGAACTCTCATGAAGAAGAATAATATTGCCAATAACAACATTTACAAGTAGCAAGAGTAGCTCAACAGTCGGAAAAGATAATAATTACTCTATAAAACAAATAGAGACCAACTGAAACCCATCAACTGCATTGTAACCACTATCCAGAGAAAGTTCATCAACCGAAGTGGCTATAACTGTAACACCCTGGCTATCCAGAAGCCAAAATGTTACCTAAAGGATGTAACTTTCAACCATAAGCAAAGGAATTGAGACAACAGTCCATGATATAACAAAAGGACGGAAGATCACTCTAATATAATAAAAGCACCATAAAGTCTGATTGTAATATCCCGTTTCTGTTTGGTAAGAAAAACAACGCGGATTTAAATTCGAGTTCAAATTAAAAGAAGAAATCTCCGCGTTTGCTGTTGTTCTTCCGATTTTGGGCCGGGCCTTTGGCAGCAGACCCAAGAGAAGACCTTATGGGTGGAGGGGCAGCCATGGGGCCCATGAGGGGAGCAGCCGCACTAGAGATGGGCCCAAAGGCCCATCTTGTGGCCGCCAAAGGGGGCCTCAAACCTAGCACCTCCCCCTCTCCCACTTTTCCCACTCCCTCCCTCCTATGGCCGCCGCCTTCCACCCTCCTCTCTTCCCCTCACGCCCTGCCCCTAGGAGCCGCCCCATCCTCCTTGGTTGCTGGTCCTGCTGGTTTGCCTCCCAACCTGCCTTGGACCTTCTCCGCTGCCGGTTGCGCAAGGAAATTGAGGAGGACAGCACCTTGCTTGGGGCAAAAGAGGTGAGAAGGAGGGAGATCATCTTCTCCGAGGGTCTTCCGCCTACTTCCTGGTTGCTGCAAAGGTATCGGATGCCGACCCTCGTCTTTTGATTAGTGGTAGAGGCGATTTGATGCATATTTGGTTAGAACGTATTACTGCGAGCAGAATTCGTTTCTGACCAGAATGTTTCGTGGACTGTTTCGTGACTTTAGAGGCCGAATCAGGAGTTTGGGTCTCCTGGAGAGTTGTAGGTCTTGTTCTTAGCTTTCGGTGGCCGCCAAGATCACCTCATTCTGACTTTCGAGTCAAAAGTTATGATAGATATACTATCTGCTGTCCAGAATCCTGACGAGAATTAGCGGTCTCTGTATAGGTTGATTTATGGCCTAGTTAGAGGGTGATTCAGAGGTCTTTCCCATAACAAATTTTGAAGGTGATATCACTAGCTTTCAGGATTGATAAAGAACACTTCATTTGGAGTTATAGATCAAAAGTTATGCACTTTTCATTGTGACTGTCCAGATTGTATGTCAGTCTGTCCAGATTGTATGTCAGTTTCTATCTTTAGTTTTGACCCGTGTGCCACTTTTTGTTAAAGGAAAAATTTGAATGTCGTGCCAACTAGGTTATTGTAGATAATTTCATAACCTTTTCATATTGTTAAAGAACGCTCAATTCGGAGTTGTAGATTAAAAGTTATGGTTGTTTTAGTATTGCTGTCCTGTTTGTTCAGACAGAAGTTGTGCTGCTGTTTTGTTTTCTTTATTAGAAGTTTATTGGCCGAATTGGGAAATCTCATCAACTTGAATGTTATAGATATGTTCGTTAAGATGAGGTAGGATCTGGACTCATCTCATTTCGAGTCCCATGTCATTAACTACTGTCATTTTCGTGCTGCTGTCCCGACACGTTTTTGGGTTGCAGCCTGTTTTTCAGATTAGGTTTTATGGCGATTCCTTGGGAGTTCAAGGGGGGTATTGTAGACTTTGAATTCGGGTTGGATTCTATGTTGTTCTTATTTCGGTTATTTAATTGTTTAGGCCATGAGGCTACGGGTTTGGGAGCGCCATCGTTGCCTGCTAACGCGTCGCAACGCGGAAGGCAAGTACTTTGTTGCTTTTGAGTGTTGTGATTGTGAATGTTTTCATGAATATAGTGTGACATATTGTGTTACCCGAGATGCTGAATTGGTTATGTTCTTTCATTATGTGGAGTATATATTGAGAGATGGTATTATCACTGTTCATGTTCATATCATGCATCCTTTTATTCATGTTATGTCCACGGGAGTGGATTGTAAGTCCCACCATTCCAATGTGGGCAAATTTGGACATTGTCATGTCCCGTCCACGGGAGTGGATTGAAAGACCCATCAATTCCAGTATGGGCACGTAAGACCCATCAATTCGGTATGGGCAGCTTTGGACACCTATATGAAACGTTCTTCATATAGGACTTGGATCCCGCACTTTTGTTAAGGTGCGGGCTTAAGTGAACACCGGCGGTGTGTCACTCACTATCTGCGTATATGCATGTGTGCAGTCCATCCTTGATTACATTCATTCATTTCATGTTTTCATAAGTGTTCACTCGATGCAAGGTTCGCATTCTTAAATGGTGATGTCTGTTTGTATATGTGTTCTTTCTCTTTCATTTGTACTTGAGTCATGGACTCACTCTTGCGTTGTTTGTTTATTTTAGGTAACCCGATGTTGGCTCACTTGGGAGGGAGTAGACACGCACTACTCGTTCACATCATCCTATTCATGTTCAAGATTAAATTTAGTTCTATCTTACATTCGTTAATGATGAACTGTAATAATTAAATTATAATTGGTGAAGGAAGGATACCTTCTCCACATGGATGTTGATTTATTACTGCGTGTGAACCTTCTTTATTGATGATCGAAATTAAATAACTTAAAAGGTGAAGGAATGATACCTTCATCATATCTGTTTAACTTAATGTTGTCTTTAGTTGATATACTTGTTTCAAATTCTTCCGCATTATGGATGTATGTTAGATGTTTTAGGTGACATCTTGGCTTCGGATAGCTGTGGTGTTACGATTGAGTATCGAGCGGGCTTTAGGTCGTGGTTAATAGAAAAAATATTAAATTGACACACTTGTACACGATGAGGTGGGGTTGGGAATTACATTGCTTTCGCATTATCATTTGTTATGTTTCATTTTGTTGAGCAATTGTTGAATTGTACGTACTATCATCCTTGTTGGTAATATATGATGCTGCTATGATATTCAATATCTATGAACTAATAATATGATTGTCATGAGATGATCCTATATATTCATAGTTGAGTATTTTGGTGAAGCGTGTTGTTATCGGATGATAAGAAGTGGAGGTCGTGGTTGTTACTCAGGATTCACGGGTTACACCACTGTTTGCGATGCGTGGTTAGAGGAGTAGTTACCAGTATCATCGTTTGGTACTAAGTATGAGTTACTTTAGAAAGTTGTTCTCTTCTTTCATTTACGAATTTGGCAATTCTTGTCTGTGGTGGTTGATGATTTTCTCCGGGGTTTGTGGTCCATGATAGTTATGGTTTTCCATAGATCCTCTTGGTTCTCTGAAACAATTATTGCTTTTATTGTTGAGTTGCTTTTACTACTTATGATCGTTGTCAATTGGCAAGATTGATGTTTTCTTGGTTGCTCCTTCTTTCTCATTGAAAAGAATGACTCATTTACTCGTTTGATAGCTTGGTTAGTGAGAGTTTCTGCTTTGTAAGTTCGTTTGCACAGGAAAGCTTTGGCTTTATGCGTTTCTTTTGGATTACTTGAGCGTTGAGGTTTGAAGTCTCTCTTTTCTTTGCGATAAGGTGTTAGAATCCTTTTGTGATGTCTTGTCATGCTTAAAATGAGAAGTTATAACTAAGCGAATAGATTATTACGATATGAGTTATCAAGTTGGGTTATTAGCATGGTGCAAATCAGTTATTCTTAACTACCATCCATGAGAGTGAAATTGATTAAATTGAAATATCCTTGTATTTGATTCATGGTGTATGTTAAATAAAGACTGCATCCATATCCATTCGAACCTATAGATCTTACATAAGAGCTAGATTTATCTACTTCCTAGTATGTTAAAATTGTTGAAACTTGTATGAAGGACCGGATAGGTGTGGTGTATCGATTCATGAAACCTTGTTTATAGAAAATTATGTTAGTGAATCTTTAATCATGTTTTGAAATGATTTACGAACAAAGGTGAAATATGAATCTATGTTTACATATGGTTATGTGGTTGCAAATGGAATTAGTCTTGTATGTACACACATGATAAATACCATCATCGATTGTTAATGGTATTTGAAGAAGGTGCTAAGCAACACCAATAGTTGAGTAGATTAATTTCGTAAGTAGTCTTTGCTATCGTGCCTTGTGATATTGATATTGCTTAGCATAATCTTGTTATAATAAATTTGTTTCAACCTTGTGGTTGTATTCCCTTTAGGAAGTTTTAGGATGGAGTAATAAAGTTTGATGATTCTCGGTACTAGTGTATGTTGTCGATGTTATTAAATCGTCAAAATTGTGAGAATGAGGTTAATTTCGTAGTAATTTGATCACCTATGGTGATATTCTCTAAATGATCAAATTTCAAGTTTTATGTTCATGATCTTTTGAGGGTTCAGGCTTTTATGTGGTAAATGAAGCTTATCGAGTAACGTTATGTTGCAAAGTTATAATGGTTCTTCAGTGATGCAAGTGCTTCGATTTTGAATACTTATTTGTTCTTATCTGTTAAGGTTCGATATTCTATTCTTGTGAGGCTTATGCGTTCAACTGTGGACTCCACTTATGTTATGTGAGTTCATTGCTTAATTGGTTTCTTCTCTTGGTCCCATGTTGAGTGCGAGTGGTGGATGAGTTTTCTAGTTGGTGAAAATCGTTTCCATTTGTCTCTTCTTTTGAGAAAGAATCAATTCATTCTTTTCACGTGGGTCTTTTGAAGTGTTTTCTAATTGTTGTTGTGAAATTGATGTTAATACCCATAGTAATTTGATCGCCTTTGGTGATATCGTTCAGATGAGAATAATTCAAGTTTAGCTTTCGTGATATTTTCTTTGAGCCCATGAATCATCTGGTAGCTGAAATTATTTTAAATAAATTAAGGTATTGGATTGTCTGTTGCTTCTTAAGAGATTTGTGTGATTTAATTTTAAAGGCTCTTTGTGCGAGTTGGCAGCGTGAGGTTGCAATCAAAGAACTTATGTTGGTTCCTTTAAGAGGAGAATAATCTACTTGCGTTTGCGAAATCTGTAATTGGAAATGTTTGAGTTTGGTGGCTAAGATTATTTGGATCTCATGTTTCTTGTGTAGTTGAACTATTACGAACAAATATGACGTATTGAAGAATTTCATTGGTTCTTAATTAGTCCTTGTGATTTGGACTAAAGATCTTATCTTATGCGTTGTGGCAAGCGATGTTAGTCAAAGAATTAATTTGGTGTTAAGGAAAGAGTGCGATAGGAATATTTGAGAATTTGAGTCAAGTTTTGTAACTTGTAGTTATTCGAATTGTTCATAAACTTTTACTCTTTTCACTCAAGAGTTGTCGAGTTTCAATCGCAATGTTATTTTTTCCTTATTAGTGGTTATTTGCTATTCCCTTTCGAGGATCGTGCCCTCCATTGTGAACTCAACTTTCGTTTTCCGGATCTTTATTACAGTTATTTCTTTTGGTTTTGTGCTCACTTGTGAGCATTAACATTTTCTGTGTGGTGAAATTTGTTCTTATTCGCCTTTCTTTTGAGAAAGGATCAACCATTTTGTCTTTGTAAAGTTTTACAACTCGTAAGTTGATGTTTGTTTGGTGGTGGTTAAGTGATTGTAGGGGTGAGTTTTTGCTACCCGACTATTGGAGTAGTAATAGAAGATGAGTTGGTTTTGACTGAATCTCTTGGAGGAAGTTGATTCAGATGGAATGTTTGGTTTGAGGTAAAATCGTATATTGTTCGACTAAGTAGGACCTATGGTATAGTGTAGTTCAGAACCTTGGTTCATGTTGAAATGTTGGGGATTATCAAATGTATGGAAATCGTACTCAATTTTATCTGATAACACTATTGAAAGTATCGCGATGTGGTATGAGTGATTCTGATGATGTCAATGAGTGAGTATGTCGGAATTGTGGGGATCATAGAGATTTAATCCGATGATTTCACTATTTGTTATAAGAGGAATTCGTTGTAGAGGTCTCGGAGGTTAAATTTGGGCTTTCCGTTTTCATGCTAAACTTTTGGTCACCCAAAGATTGGTGTGTAGAGGAGATAGAAAAGCTGAGTACTCGAGTAGTGGAATGATTGTCGATAAAACCCTTTTGTTGTAGTTCATGGCGGGTGTCTTGAAAATTCGATGTGATATTCTTGAAAGTTGGAGGTGATGAGATTGCATGGGTTTTGAGGGCTTTGGTGCCTTCTATCAAATTAATGTCATCGATTGAAGGAGTGGTCCAGTGTTGTGGAATCAATAGAGTCTCTCCACAAAGGTGTGGATGATGTATTTCGGTTTAAGCCTAATTTGAGGATGTTAAATTAAGAGGTTTGAGCCACGTGGTATGCGATGAATTCAATTCCAATGTCGAGAGAAATTTTATTCCTAAAGAGGAATTGAGAAAAGGATGTTTCCTTGGGTATTGAAGTGTTTTCTTGTTACTCATTTGAGCTTTATGTTGTTGGTCGTGTCTTACGCATTGTGAGTTGGTGTTGTGTTGGCATGTTTGCTTCTTTCCAATTCACATAAAACAAAAGAAGTATTTGGTTTGAGCATTCAAGTGATCTCCCTTTGGCTTTCGTGGCGTTTTTGCAAATTGCCACTTGGAAAGTGGAAAGGTTTTCTTGATGAAACTCGATTTGGATTTTACTCTTGATTACTCGGTTGGTAACGTATAGTTGTGATGTGAATCTTTCTTATTCAGATGTGTTTTGCGGTAAAGAGTTTAATTGAGAGACGGAACAAGAGTTCCGTGTTAGTTGTGCATGTTGTGTGGTTCGGTATCTTTGGGAAGGTTAACCCAAGATACATTGGGTTGTTTTCGCTAGTTGGCGTATCGCGGGGTATCCACGAGTCCATGTGCGAGCACGTAACGTCTTGTGTGTTCTCGTGTTGAGTGAGTACAGGGGATCTGAGTTGGAGGTTTCGGTTGCGCCGTTAACTATCAGTGAGAACTTACCTTCGAGTTTTGTCAGATGAGTGTACCTAGAAGCACCGGGTTGAGTGTTAGATCGGGCGTCGTGTTACGTCCTTATGTTGTGGTCCCATCGGTTCGAGAGTGAGGCTACTTGGGAAGTTGGAGTTTGCGTGTGTGAGCTTTAGCGGCGTTGTTCTAGCAGTGCGTGGTTACCGTTGTTCGTTCTCACTCGTGGTTGTTCTTTCGCTTAAGTGCGTTTAGATTCGGGTCGAATCTGTTAAGGGGGTAGAATGTAATATCCCGTTTCGTTTGGTAAGAAAAACAACGGATTTAAATTGAGTTCAAATTAAAAGAAGAAATCTCGCGTTTACTTTGTTCTTCGATTTTGGGCTGGGCCTTTGGCGCCAGACCAAGAGAAGGCCTTATGGGTGGAGGGGCAGCCATGGGGCCCATGAGGAAGCGACCGCACTAGAGATGGGCCCAAGGCCCATCTTGTGGCCGCCAAAGGGGGCCTCAAACCTAGCACCTCCCACCTCTCCCACTTTTCCCACTCCCTCCCTCCTATGGCCGCCGCCCCTTCCACCCTCCTCTCTTCCCCTCACGCCTGCCCCTAGGAGCCGCCCCATCCTCCTTGGTTGCTGGTCCTGCTGGTTTGCCTCCCCAACCTGCCTTCGGACCTTCTCCGCTGCCGGTTGCGCAAGGAAATTGAGGAGGACAGCACCTTGCTTGGGGCAAAGAGGTGAGAAGGAGGAGATCATCTTCTCCGAGGTCTTCCGCCTACTTCCTGGTTGCTGCAAAGGTATCGGATGCCGACCCTCGTCTTTTGATTAGTGGTAGAGGCGATTTGATGCATATTTGGTTAGAACGTATTACTGCGAGCAGAATTTGTTTCTGACCAGAATATTGCGTGGACTGTTTCGTGACTTTAGAGGCCGAATCAGGAGTTTGGGTCTCCTGGAGAGTTGTAGGTCTTGTTCTTAGCTTTCGGTGGCCGCCAAGATCACCTCATTCCGACTTTCGAGTCAAAAGTTATGATAGATTTACTCTCTGCTGTCCAAAATCCTGACGAGAATTAACAGTCTCTGTATAGGTTGATTTATGGCCTAGTTAGAGGGTGATTCAGAGGTCTTGCCCATAACAAATTTTGAAGGTGATATCACTAGCTTTCAGGATTGATAAAGAACACTTCATTTGGAGTTATAGATCAAAAGTTATGCACTTTTTATTGTGACTGTCCAGATTGTATGTCAGTCTGTCCAGATTGTATGTCAGTTTCTATCTTTAGTTTTGACCCGTGTGCCACTTTTTGTTAAAGGCAAAATTTGAATGTCGTGCCAACTAGGTTATTGTAGATAATTTCATAACCTTTTCATATTGTTAAAGAACGCTCAATTCGGGTTGTAGATTAAAAGTTATGGTTGTTTTAGTATTGCTGTCCTGTTTGTTCAGACAGAAGTTGTGCTGCTGTTTTGTTTTCTTTATTAGAGAAGTTTATTGGCCGAATTGGGAAATCTCATCAACTTGAATGTTATAGATATGTTCGTTAAGATGAGGTAGGATCTGGACTCATCTCATTTCGAGTCCCATGTCATTAACTAATGTCATTTTCGTGCTGCTGTCCCGACACGTTTTGGGTTGCAGCCTGTTTTCAGATTAGGTTTTATGGCGATTCCTTGGGAGTTCAAGGGGTATTGTAGATTTTTAATTCGGGTTGGATTCTATGTTGTTCTTATTTCGGTTATTTAATTGTTTAGGCCACGAGGCTACGGGTTTGGGGCGCCATCGTTGTTCGCTAACGCCGCAACGCGGAAGGCAAGTACTTTGTTGCTTTTGAGTGTTGTGATTGTGAATGTTTTCATGAATATAGTGTGACATATTGTGTTACCCGAGATGCTGAATTGGTTATGTTCTTTCATTATGTGGAGTATATATTGAGAGATGGTATTATCACTGTTCATGTTCATATCATGCATCCTTCTATTCATGTTATGTCCACGGGAGTGGATTGTAAGTCCCACCATTCCAATGTGGGCAAATTTGGACATTGTCATGTCCCGTCCACGGGAGTGGATTGAAAGACCCATCAATTCCGGTATGGGCACGTAAGACCCATCAATTCCGGTATGGGCAGCTTTGGACACCTATATGAAACGTTCTTCATATAGGACTTGGATCCCGCACTTTTGTTAAGGTGCGGGCTTAAGTGAACACCGACGGTGTGTCACTCACTATCTGAGTATATGCATGTGTGCGATCCATCCTTGATTACATTCATTCATTTCATGTTTTCATAAGTGTTCACTCGATGCAAGGTTCGCATTCTTAAATGGTGATGTCTGTTTGTATATGTGTTCTTTCTCTTTCATTGTACTTTGCTGAGTCATGGACTCACTCTTGCGTTGTTTGTTTATTTTAGGTAACCCCGATGTTGGCTCACTTGGGAGGGAGTAGACACGCACTACTCGTTCACATCATCCTATTCATGTTCAAGATTAAATTTAGTTCTATCTTACATTTGATGAACCATGTGGAGGTGACCACATGTGTATGATGAGTAATTGATATTGGTTTAGGTAAGTCGAGTTTGGTTTAAGTGGTTCAGAGTCGAGTCGTTGCGTGGTGCAGTCGGGCTCGATCGGACTTGGTCAAACTTGGTCGTATGGGATTAGGATGCATATTCTGATAATTTCGACATGTTTGGTCTTCGGCATGGTAGGTGATGTTATTTACCCTTTCATGTATCGACCGGTGCTATTGTTTAATCATAATATTTAGTGCGGTGCTATGTAATGTGTTTTCTTATGCGTGATGACTGCGGGACTTTGAGGCAGTCGTGGCGAGACACGGTGGACCGGACTAGGCACGGCGGTCTGAGGTCGAAGCGGTCGGGGCGTGTCGAAGACGGCGAGAACTCAAGTAGTTGCGGCGCGCGCAAGAAAGCGAGAAGCTTCGGGGAAGGTGCAGGAGGGGCATTTTGGTAAATGCGCAAGGCTGCACAAAAGGAAGCGGATTGGGTTGAGAAAGAATGGGCAAAGTGGATTTTATTAGGAAATGATCCATTAGAGGAGTTGGTGTGACCTAATGGGTAAAGTGCTTGTAAACCCATTAGTGGAGGCTATAAATAGAGGTGCTCTCTGTTGGGAGCAGCACACTTGAGATAGAGAGAAAAGAGAAATGGGTGTGAGTGTTAGGGTTTCCTAATGCTTGTGCTTTTGGGAGAGAGTTGGATTTAGAGTTGTATGTGTTTCTCTCCTTGTATATGTTCTTGGATGAGACATGGAAGAGTAGATGTAAACTTTCATCTAGTAATCATTCATCGCTCTTCATCTCGATATGAAGTTCTTGTGTTCTATTGATTTATTTTCAGTTCTTAATTTTCGTATTTCGTAATTGCTTCATGGTTCTTTTAGCTGCGATTTATTTGCTTTGAACGGGGAATCGTCTCAAGGCCACCTTGGCTATCTCATCCCGAAAGCAAAGTGTTTATTCAGTTCTTCTCATTAGTTTGGTTTTTGCTCTGTGTTGGAAAATAGCCTCAAGGTCAAGTAACCAGTTTTATTCCAATGAGCAAAGGTTCTTTTAGAATTGTTGAGTAGCTGCGGCTCACTTCATCTTTTAGCAGTAGAGAGCCTTCAGTTGTGTGCTCTATCTGTTCCATTTTGGGCAGCCTCCTGTGCTACGAACTGAAGAAATTCCTTGCTGTTCGGCCAGCTGTTTTGAGTGGTTCTCTTTGCTGTTTTCTCTCTTTTAACAATCTGCAGATTTCAGTGATGCATGTCTCCTGTCTGATTTTTCGATTCAGATTCTTTGTTTGTTTGCTTTTGCGGTTGGATTAGTTCTTGACTGTTTTGTATGGCAGACCAGTCTCCTTTTTGTAGCAAGCAGACCAGTCTCCTTTTCATTCCATTCGGTTTTGCTTTTTCTTTTGTGTTCTGTAGCTTTCCGTTGGCAAGGAACCATTATTCACAAGAAAGCCTTTCTTCTTTTAGATTTTAAATCTTTTTGCATGCGATCCAAACAGTGATATTTTCAGTTGAATTTTTCTTGGTTGGTCTCGATTTTGCTAAATTTTTAGTGTCACATGCGTTCCAATCTTTTACTCTTTTACATGCAGTCCAAAATTAATTTTCTGTGAGTTGCTTTGTTCTGCATCCTTTTGAAAAATCAGTGTACGGATTTTCAAGGGCGATTCTTAAAAGAAAGCGACATTCACCCCCCTCTGTCGCCATTTCGGTCCTACAACATTCGTTAATGATGAACTGTAATAATTAAATTATAATTGGTGAAGGAAGGATACCTTCTCCACATGGATGTTGATTTATTACTGCGTGTGAAATCATTAAATAACTTAAAAGGTGAAGGAAGGATACCTTCATCATATCCTGTTTAACTTAATGCTGTCTTTAGTTGATATACTTGTTTCAAATTCTTCCGCATTATGGATGTATGTTAGATGTTTTAGGTGACATCTTGGCTTCCGGATAGCCAGAGTGTTACACTGATCCTACGTAAACCAAGTACCACAACGGAAATAAACATCCATAACCAGTAGAGGGACATCATCCACATGCCACCTCAAATATTACAATTTATCTCTAAACAAATGAAGAAATTCAACCAAGTTCTATTATTGAAACCTGGATCATGTGTTGTGTGTTTAGTGCATGTCTACTCCCTCCCAAACGAGTCATCATCAACGGTCACCTAAAACAAAGCAACAAAACAAGGGTGAGTCCGAGACTCGACAAATCAATGAATAAACAAACATATTTCACATAGAAACATGACATTAAAGGATTATCTCGAAAGAATGTCTTGAAATACATGGATGCCATGAACTGGTTGGGTGCACTCACGCTTATACGGTATAGTGGTGACACACCCGTCGGTGTTCACTAAGCCCGTATTTATCGAAATACGGGGATCCAAAATACCGTCTCAAGAACGTTTCATACGGTGTCCAAAGCGCCCACATTGGAATGGTGGGACTTCACTTGCCCATCTTGGAATTGATGGGACTTTAGACTCCACTCCGTGGAGCTCCACTCCGTGGACGGAACATGAACATGGATGCATGAATAAATCTATGAACAATGACTAACAATATTTCCACACATATGAAAGAGCATACGCAAAGAACATAAACATCGGAACCTCTTGAATATTATAATCTCCACTCGTGGATATTCCACTCCGTGGAAGGCACATGAACATTGAAGCTTCTCACATAACAAACGAAACACAAAACTAATCATCGAGCATCGGTGAAACATATCACACAAAAGTCATTGTACTTGCCTTTTAGCGATGCGGTCTGCTGAGGCAACGAAGAGGCCGCTTGCCTTGGCGCCTCACCCCTACACCAAAGTTACTCAATAAGAACCAAGTCATCATGTCACTACTCGCATCGCCCTTAACTCATACCCCAACCCCAACACTTAAATGTAACTGCTGCTTGAAATAACCACACTCTAGCAGAAAGCCCTACTCGGACAGCAGCAGTAAAAGTGACACAACTTTTTCTCTAAAACTCTAAAAGGGGTGTTCTCAGGTTTCTTTGAAAGGTAATGAGGTTATCTACAACAACCTAGTTGGTGGAAATCCCGAATTTTATATGTATCAATCTCCAAAAGACCAACAAACACTTCCTGTCAGAATTACCGGCAAATTCTGGACAGCAGCACGGTAAACGCCATAACTTCTAATTGGATAAACCAAACTTTACGTTCTTTATCAATATCAAAAGGTAAGACCACGACCTACAATAACCTAGTTGGGTGAAAGCCCTAAATTTGCCATTAACTTGAACAAATATTAAAAGACAATTCAATAACTCATTCACGTCAGGGTTCTGGACAGCCACTTTAAAACGTGCATAACTTTTGTTCTACAAATCCAAATGGGGTGTTATTTACCAATCCTGAAATCTAGTGAAATAACGTACAAAAGTCGTTATGGGCAAGACTTCTGATTCATCTTCTATCTAAATTATAATTTAACATTTACAGAGACTGCTAATCCTCGTTAGAATCCTGGACAGCAGAAACTAAAATGACCATAACTTTTAACTCGTACATCGGAATCTGGTGTTCTTGGTGGCCACCGAAAGCTAAGAACAATACCTACATAACTCTAGGAGGTGGACAACTCAAATTCGGCCTCTAAGAATGCGAAACAGACCACGCAACATTCTGGACAGATAGCGATCTACCGGCAGATTGACGATAGTTCTAATAAACGAATTCGTAAACGCATCTAATACCAATTAAACAACGATGAAACCTCTTCGTTACCCTTGATGAATCGTAGGAGGACGAAGAACTTTCCCCGTGAAGATGATCTCCTCCTCCTTCCTTCGCGTGATCGGGCAGCACCAAGGTTGATCCTCGCCGGCAGCAGAAGGTCTCACCGGAGGAGGGAACAATGGTTGAGAGAGGAGGTGCTACGGTACTATGCGCTCAAGATGCGGCGGCGCTACGATACCGCACGCTGCGATAAACATGATTAGGGTTAGGAAGGAGGGTGGCATCCCCTTTGGCGGCCACCTATAAGGCCCACTTGGGCCAAGGCCCGAGCCCAAGTTGTCGGTTTTGCTTAAACCCCCTCTTTCTTTCTAAAACATATTACGTTTAGCTCCTCTCTTTTCTTGCTTTGATGCTTTTCTAAAGAAACCTTCCCCGATTAAATTAATCTCTACCGATTAAATTATTCTATCTCGATTAATTGCTTCTCGCTTTGAGTATTACATTCTCTCTGATTACATCCTTTCGAATATATTTTAGGGTATTACATTCTACCCCTTAAATGAAGTCGACCCGAATTCTACTGTCATCTGCTCGAAAACAACAACAACCACAGCGAAAACCAATAACCAACAAGATGTACCCGACGTGAACATATCACCCACACGTATACCCAAGTCTATACCTCAACACTCTCTCGACCTTCCGGTACTCACTCAACACGAACATACATGGCGTTCGTACTCGCGCACGGACTCGAGGCAGATCTGGCGTACGCCAACTAGCGAGAACAAGCCAAAGTATCTTGGGTTAAACTTCCCAAAGATACCGAACCACACGACATACACACGAACACGAAACCATCGTTCCACCTTTCAAATGAACTCTTCACTGAAGCAAGGATCACCTCCTTTAACCAGAAACACACCACAAAACTCTCTTTGAGCAAACTCTTGTACTAACAAAATCCATCTGAAAATGAAAGACTCACATCGCAACTATCGTTACCTTTCGGTATTGAAGAGTCAAATCCAGAAATATGAATTTCATCACATAAACCATTTCCATTTTTCCAAGTGGCAGTTTGTGAATAAGCGTCACGAAATCCAAATAAGAAATCACTCGAAAGCCCAAATCCAATATTCCTTTATTCCATCTGAACTAGAAAGAATCACACACGCCAACGTAAATGCCGAGCTCGACTTACGATAAACAATGGTCAACAGCACAGAACTCAAACGAGAATCAGGAAAACGATTCACTTCTTGAAGAAGAACCAATTTAACAATTTCTCTTTTAGGACCAAAAATCTCCTTCAAACTTTGGTATTCCAAATCATCGCACAACACACTAACTTATTACTCTTAACTTGACGATCTCAACGCCAAACCCAAATCGAAACACCTTGTCTACACCTTTGGAGAGGGACTCTGATGATTTCACAAAACATTCTCTAACCAATTTCCTTTATCGATGAATTCATTTGATGATGGCACTCAGAAAGTATCCCCAAATTAGATCTCTCACACAATCATATCACCTCAACCCTTTGAGAACAAACAACTCAGAATTCACATCACACACTCTCATGTACTACATCAGAAGAGTGTTATCAACGATCATCCCACTATTCGCAATCCACCCTTATTCTACTTTCTCTACACATAATCTTTGGGCGACTCAAAGTTCTAGCATAACAATGCAAAGCCCACATTTAACCTCCAAGACTCTTGCAACGAACTTCTCATATTAAAGATAGGAAATCCTCGGATTAAATGCCTAAAATTCCACAATTCCAACAACTCACTCATTAACATCATCATGAAAAAAAAATTCCCTTGACCCGTTTACCTCTACAAAGTTTATAACTCTCAGAAGGTTACTCATTAAAGCCAAATCATTCTTGACATTAACTCAACATTTTCCATTATCCCATTAATTGACATGACGATTCAATTACTTTGTATTCCCACTCTCATTAAACCACATCATCAAGAATAACCTTCACAACCTCGTAATACTACCAAATTGCTATATTCTATAAAATTGATCACGATTTCCATACTTTCGATAATTCTAATGTTCTACCCGAAGTGAACAAAAGATCTTGGATCACAATCACTATAAGTTCTACTAGTTGTAACAATGCAATCAGTTTAACCTCCAAAGACAATCTTCTATTGAGATAAACTTCTCTCAAAGAACTATATTACGAAATTATTTCATCCTCCAATGCTCATCGAATAACATACAACCCAAAGTTTCACAACTACAATTAATAAACACTTTGAAAGACCCTTGTGAAACGAATCGATGAATCCTTTCTTAGAAGAAAAAATAAATGAAAATAATTTTCACCACATAGAAACATTTACCACTCGCAGTGAACAGAGGACCAAGGAAAATAGTCACTTAGGCAAAGTACTCGGAAAACATAAGGGAAAGTCAACAGTCGAGGGCTCAAGCCCTACTGAAAGCAAATACCAAACCACAAATGAGAAGAAGATACTACCCTTTGAAATTTGATAAACCTTATGGAACAACTGCATAAGGTTTAAGCACATTCAAATAAATTGCAAGATGCGAAATATGACTTAAATCTCAAATACTTATACTTCACTCCTTTTAACAAGGGAAGACATTTTCTGTGATTACTACATCATTTTGCCAGCTTAAACAAGATACACTCTTAAAACCCAAATCACAGGAACCACTTAAGAACCAATAAGATCTTTCAACATGTCACCTTGCTCAAACAAACTCAATCACCCCTAACTCAAGAGGTCCAAATGATCACAACATGAACTCAAACACTTTTACTAAATCAAAATTACGAAGACGATCAAATTACTTTATTTCTAAAAGAATCATGACCACACACACAAGCCATAATCTCTCTACAGATAATCTCACTAACATCAAGAATAATACACTCTGAACACGAATTTTTATCAACAACTATTCCATTAGAAAACCTCAAAGTTTCACCAAATTGTTTCATTCTACCTTCTCAACTCATCGTCAAAACGAAAGTATACCAAAACCACACAACCTCACTACATCAACTTCTTAAGTTTAGAAGGGGTCTACTACACAATTGAAAAGGTCCTACCAAAACCCTTTTCATCAAGGACACATTATCATTCGATGATTTCACAATCAGGTGGGCATAAGCCCCTATTATATCATATCAGTTCAACTTCTAGTGATGCTCAATATCAAACTTGTAATACTGCAGAGTGGAAAACGGGAGAAAACCAGTTATTCAAAGGAAAAAGGGTTAATTAGAAATTGATCCAGAAGAAGGATCTAATAGAAAATAGTTAATTAGTCAGTTAAAAAAAGGGGTTAGCAGCAGTTTTTGGGCAGCGTGGGCTGAGGCCTCAGGCCCATGAGCTTTCGGCCCATAGGTGGAGGGAGGAGTCCGGCTTTAAAAGGGGGCCAAACCCTAGGCCGCCCCTCTCCTCCCCTATGGCCGCCACCCCACTCCCCTTGCGCCTCCTCATGGCTGCCTCCACCCCTTCCCTCCTCCAAGCTGCCCCATCTTCCATTGGTGCCTCCTCCTTGCTACCGGTGTTCCCTGCTGCCAACCAAGCGAAGAAAGGACCGTAGGACTGCATCCTTTTGAGAGGAAGGAAGGGAAAGAGGGATAGGATCTTCTTCATAGGGGTGGTTCATCATCTTCCTGCGATTCTTCAAGGGTAACGACGAGTGTTCTTCGCTGTTTGATTAGTATATTATGCGTTTACGGTTTCGTTTAGTAGATCGATTACTTTTGCTGCTAGATCGCATTCTGTCCAGATTAGTGCGTGGAAGTTTTGGCATCCTTAGAAGCGGAATATGGGAATCTTGTCTCCTAGAGATAGTTGGGTTTTGTTCTTAGCTTTAATTGGCCGCCAAGAACACCCAATTCCGATTTACGGTTTAGAAGTTACGTTGATTTAATTGCTGCTGTCCCAAAATCCTGACGAGAATCTGCAGTCGTTTTGATTAATAATTAAGAAGCTGTTAGAGGCCGAATTGGAGGTCTCCATCACCTAGAGAGTTGTAGTTTATCTCGTTATCTTTCATTGCCGACAAGAATCACGTCATTTGGACCTCTGTAGCAAAAGTTATGATTTTTCTTAGGGAGTCTGTGCTGTGGAATGATGGCTGGTATGACAGGTTTTAGTGTTTCGACTTAAGCGTATACTTAGAGGAAAAATCAGAGGGGCTCACCATAACTAAAAATGTAGATAATCCTTCCAGCTTTCAGGAAAACTAAAGATCATGAAATTCAGACGAACGTAGAAAGTTATGATAGTTTCTTTGTTGCTGTCCAGAGACCCGACGAGAATTGATACTCTGTTGTATGGCTTGGTAGGGCTAGTAAAGGGACGAATCAGAGAACCTCACCAACTAGGTTTAGAAGGGGAATTCAATAACCTTTTCAGAATGTCCAAGATCTCTTTATTTGGATTTCTGTACAATTAGTTATGTTTTTTCGAAGGTAACTGTCCACTGGTAGGACAGACTGGTAGTTGGTAATAGAATTGGGGACCGCATTTTAGTGGCCGTTATGCTCAGTTGTATCTATAGTTTTGCTTTTGAATCTATATGGTAGCCTTAGCGTGTCTCATATGTTATCCAGGTGTGGGTTTGATTCCGGGAGCAGCACCGTATCCCCAACCTCCTCGTTCGCACGGTTGAGGCAAGTGCATTGTTGTGCTATTTGATATATGGTTGCATAGAAAGATGGCTTACTGGATGAATGTTTAAGTATGGTGATGGCTCAAATTATGCTCATGCTCTACTGTGGTTCAATGTTGTTGTCTTTTGGTAAGATTGATGATGAATGAGAGATGAGCATTTGCATATTGAGAGCATATTGAGGCTTGGTCACGCGGTGACCAAGCATGTTTCCCTTTGAGATCCCCGTCATGAATGTGACGGGCCCGAGATCCCCTCACTCGTGGAGCGTGGGCTTGAGGTCCCGTTACTTGCGAGTAACGGGCAATTGGTCCTCGTGTGTGCGCGCGCACGACATGGGTATGCGGCGGCGGTTGCATACTCTGCATTACGTGTAATGCACACGAAAGTTAAAGATAAAGGTTCCTTGAGCATTGCATTTGCATATGAGATGTTCTATTGTTGATCTCCTTTACATGTATGTTGATGTTATAGTTTTTATGTACTTCCCGAGTCGTGGACTCACTCTTGCTTTATTGTTGTTTTTGGTACCGAGCCAAGAACGACATGCATGGGGAAAGTAGTCGCTAGTCACACACATGCCACATGAACTAAATAAAGTTGAATGATCTTGGATCGTAATTGTTTTTAGTAATTGGGCAAGATACTCAAAGGTTCATTATATCTTGTCTCTTGCAGGGGTTTAAGTATAATAATGATGAGTAGTGGAACTTTATACTTCTTTGGATTGCTAGATACTTAGCATGTCTTTGATTATCTTTTGATGTGTCTGGATGATAGTTTAGTTAATTTATGAATTATCTGTATGTTGGAACCTCCGTGTAATTAATTTTACAGGGGAGGTTCTGCCGAAATTTACTAAAGTTGCCTTGATTAGAATTATTAGGGTTTTGTTTAGTAGCATTCCAGGCTCATGTCGGGCTGGGGTGTTACAAAACTTCAACACACAATAGTTATACTCCAACCATTGTTGTTAACAACTGGCCTCATTATGAATCTAGTTGCTACCTAAAAAAACACTAAAACTTCAAAAATTGAAATCTTCTATCGATAAAAAAAGTCTCAACAACATTATAACCAAATTCATCGCGTCATTCTATATAAAAGAATTATATAGAACTCCTTCCATAAATTCTAGATCCACCAACATTCAATCCCTTCAACCAGTTGTACACAATTCCAATAATTAATCATACTAGGGAATATGTAAATCTAGCATTTCCTCTTGTTTCTCCTTTCACACATTTAAATTAATCCTTTGGAACCAAAGAACCCATGATTCGAATCCTAAATAATTTTAATGACCAGACTAATTCATCAATGTTCCATACTTTTAATATCTCTTTTGACTCCAAATAGGTATAAACATACTCTCAGTCACTACTCATACATACAGTTCATCAAGAACTAGCAAAAGACAACATCAACTTAATCAATTTCACTTCCAAGGTTACTAATTAATATTAATTATGCATCACATCAATGACTCCACTTGATACCAATACCATATCAAGTTATTTGATTAAACTCTTTGACTTATCCATAACAAGGCATCACAATAGGTTTTTAACAATTTTCCATCAGAAAATGGATGCATTAAACTTCAACACTCAGAATAATCCAAAAGAAATACATAGAGCTAAAGCTTTCTCCGTTAACAAACTTGCAACATAAAACTTTCGTATCCAAAATACCAGCGAATAAATGATCGTATTCTCTAACAAGAAGGCGAATTCCCAAGAAAAGATAAATTTAGCGATAACTAATGTTTCAAGAAACAACATTAGACCGATGAGTCGAGAACAAGTAGTCGATATAATGAATCAAGAAAGATCAATGGAAACTCTTGAAATGTAAAACACTAACTCCGAAAACTTCATCAACCGCAACTAACACCAAAGCGCCACAATCGAGAATCAAGGAAGAGAATAATATTTTCTAAAGAAACTCACCTCAACACCCAACTATGGTATTCATGGTAGATACTACTCTATCTACATTACCACGAGCGGTGGTGTAATCGACAAACCCGGGGCCACCACCATGACCTCAACCTTTCAACGTCACCCATAGCCAATAATCAATATGAATATAGAATATCATCTCATAACAATCACACAATAAATTCATAGGTATAGAGGATCATATCATATCATAGATTAACAACAAGAAAGATAGTGCAGAGGCAATTCAACAATTGCTTAACAAATGAAACATAACAATAGATAATGCGAAGCAATGTAATTCGAACCCCACCTATTGTGCACGATGTATCATTTTAATATTTTCTATTAACCACGGACCTAAAGCCCGCTCTGATACCAACTGTAACACCCTGGCTATTCAGAAGCCAAAATGTTACCTAAAGGATCTAACTTTCAACCATAAGCAAAGGAATTGAGACAACAGTCCATGATATAACAAAAGGACGGAAGATCACTCTAATATCATAAAAGCACCATAAAGTCGATCCTCGTAAACCAAGTACCACAACGAAATAAACATCCATAACCAGTAGAGGACATCATCCACATGCCACCTCAAATATTACAATTTATCTCTAAACAAATGAAGAAATTCAACCAAGTTCTATTATTGAAAGCTGGATCATGGTGTTGTGTGTTTAGTGCATGTCTACTCCCTCCCAAACGAGTCATCATCAACGGTCACCTAAAACAAAGCAACAAAACAAGGGTGAGTCCGAGACTCAGCAAGTACAGTGAATAAACAAACATATTTCACATAGAAACATGACATTAAAGGATTATCTGAAAGAATGTACTGAAATACATGGATGCCATGAGCTGGTTGGACTGCACTCACGCTTATACGGTATAGTGGTGACACACCGTCGGTGTTCACCTAAGCCCGTATTTATCGAAATCGGGGATCCAAAATACCGTCTGAAGAACGTTTCATACGGTGTCCAAAGCGCCCACATTGGAATGGTGGGACTTCACTTGCCCATCTTGGAATTGATGAGACTTTAGACTCCACTCCCGTGGAGCTCCACTCCCGTGGACGGAACATGAACATGGATGCATGAATAAATCTATGAACAATGACTAACAATATTTCCACACATATGAAAGAGCATACGCAAAGAACATAAACATCGGAACCTCTTGAATATTATAATCTCCACTCGTGGATATTCCACTCCGTGGAAGGCACATGAACATTGAAGCTTCTCACATAACAAACGAAACACAAAACTAATCATCGAGCATCCGATGAAACATATCACACAAAAGTCATTGTACTTGCCTTTTAGCGATGCGGTCTGCTGGGAGGCAACGAAGAGGCCGCTTGCCTTGGCGCCTCACCCCCTACACCAAAGTTACTCAATAAGAACCAAGTCATCATGTCACTACTCGCATCGCCCTTAACTCATACCCCAACCCCAACACTTAAATGTAATGCTGCTTGAAATAACCACACTCTAGCGAAAGCCCTACTCGGACAGCAGCAGTAAAAGTGACACAACTTTTTCTCTAAAACTCTAAAGGGGTGTTCTCAGGTTTCTTTGAAAGGTAATGAGGTTATCTACAACAACCTAGTTGGTGGAAATCCCGAATTTTATATGTATCAATCTCCAAAGACCAACAAACACTTCCTGTCAGAATTACGGCAAATTCTGGACAGCAGCACGGTAAACGCCATAACTTCTAATTGGATAAACCAAACTTTACGTTCTTTATCAATATCAAAAGGTAAGACCACGACCTACAATAACCTAGTTGGGTGAAAGCCCTAAATTTGCCATTAACTTGAACAAATATTAAAAGACAATTCAATAACTCATTCACGTCAGGGTTCTGGACAGCCACTTTAAAACGTGCATAACTTTTGTTCTACAAATCCAAATGGGGTGTTATTTACCAATCCTGAAATCTAGTGAAATCACGTACAAAAGTCGTTATGGGCAAGACTTCTGATTCATCTTCTATCTAAATTATAATTTAACATTTAAAGAGACTGCTAATCCTCGTCAGAATCCTGGACAGCAGAAACTAAAACGACCATAACTTTTAACTCGTACATCGGAATCTGGTGTTCTTGGTGGCCACCGAAAGCTAAGAACAATACCTACATAACTCTAGGAGATGGACAACTCAAATTCGGCCTCTAAGAATGCGAAACAGACCACGCAACATTCTGGACAGATAGCGATCTACCGGCAGATTGACGATAGTTCTAATAAACGAATTAAATAACGCATCTAATACCAATTAAACAACGATGAAACCTCTTCGTTACCCTTGAAGAATCGTAGGAGGACGAAGAACTTTCCCGTGAAGATGATCTCCTCCTCCTTCCTTTGCGTGACCGGGCAGCACCAAGGTTGATCCTCGCGCGTGAAGGTCTCACCGGAGGAGGAACAATGGTTGAGAGAGGAGGTGCTACAGTACTATGCGCTACAGTACGGCGGCGCTACAGTACCACACGCTACAGTAACATGATTAGGGTTAGGAAGGGGGAGGGTGGCATCCCCCTTTGGCGGCCACCTATAAGGCCCACTTGGGCCAAGGCCCGAGCCAAGTTGTCGGGTTTTGCTTAAAACCCCCCCTCTTTTCTTTCTAAAATATATTACGTTTAGCTCCCTCTCTTTTCTTGCTTTGATGCTTTTCTAAAGAAACCTTCCCCCCGATTAAATTAATCTCTACCGATTAAATTATTCTATCTCGATTAATTGCTTCTCTCGCTTTCGGAGTATTACATTCTCTCCTGATTACATCCTTTCGAATATATTTTAGGGTATTACAATAACCATAATAACCACATACAACTCAAGGAAAACAACAACTTTTTAAAGAAATTCATCCCCAACCTTTTTAACTAAATTACCCGGGGTAAACACTTCACTTTTCCCATACCACAAACGATGGTACAACCTGGCCATACCCATGGCCACAACCACAATCTCTACCTCTCGTCATAGCTATCAAACAATCAACAACACACAATAGGTTCAAAGAAGCAATATCAACTCATACATTAGTATAACAACATATCGAAAGCCTAAGAGCAATACTCGTCCCATGCCCATTCTACTGTGCACTAGTGCGTCAAATTTTAAGTTAATTAACCATTAGCAAATTTTAGTTAATTTTACTAATCCTAAAACAAATTTTAGCAATTTTAGTTTACCTAAATTGTTAATCTATTCACCACAGACCTAAAGCCCGCTCTGATACCAACTGTAACACCCCAGCCCAGCATAAGCCTGGAATGCTACTAAAGAAAGCATTATTATAGTTAAACTAGAACAATCTGCTAAATTTTTAGCAGAACCTCCTATGTATGGTTGAATACACGGAGGATTCCAAAAGACATAAGTATTTCATGACTGAATCAATCCAACATCCAATATCAAATCTAAGCATTGAAAAGCATGATATTCTGCTAGGACACGTTCAAGATATCCAAAGTTCATGTCTCAACATTATTAATAACTTCGATGCATAGGGCCTAACCATCACCATCTCTTAAGCAGTTCACTTAATTATTAAAAGACACTATAAAAGAAATAATCAACTTGAAGATATGTGTGGCAGTGTGTGACTCCAACTTAAGTCTACTCCTCCCAAACATGCCGTTCCTGCAAAAGGTACCTAAAACACAATAAAAGCAAGAGCGAGCCTAAAGACTCAGCAAGTACCGAAAAGAATCATTAACCTTACAAATTACAGCAACAATATTCAAACCCAAAGCTTTATTCGGAAAAGATAGCTCTTGATGAATGAATGCAAATATGCAATGCAACTTTTCTCTTCCACTCTTTGTCACATTTCACCGGTAATGCGAGATATGCAATCGTCGCCGCCTACTATACCTGTGCTCGCAAGCACATGAACTAATTGCCCAATACTCCGCAAGTAAAGGGGACCTCAAGCCCACACTCCACAAGTGTGGGGACCTCAAGCCCGTCATATACATGACAGGGACCTCAACAAATGCTTGGTCACCACGTGACCAAGTCTTCATTTTGTCAACATGATGCATATGCACAAATCATGAATCATCATAATCATACCTCCTCAGCATCATCACTTGCGAATTTAACTCATTCATACTTCTGTCATGCAAGTCCATAGACATTCATACACTCAAGCAACCATGCATAATACACATTTTCACAACATTAATAATCATGGTCGACAACATCTATAACACTCTAGCATCCATAGATATCACATTTATTCATAATACTAGCAAACAAGTACTTGCCTTAACCGCGTGAGAACGGAGGATGTGAAGACGGTGCTGCCTCCGGGACCAGTCCCCCACCTAATTAATTTAAAAACATACTAAGACAACAGTAATGTACCACATAAACTATAAAAGCAAACACGAACTTGCAATAGCTCTTTTAACGCGAACCCAACTCCAATTTCCTAGATGCTGTTCTGTCCCCTCTGCGGGCTGTCGCGTTCTAAAATTCATATCTTTTAGTACAAGAGTCCAAATGAGGTGTTCATGGAGTTCACTGAAATTTTATCAAATTCCCCAACTAAACCTAGTTGGTGGGCCTTCCTGATTCGGCCATATAATATCCCTTTTATATTGATTAACAAAACATCAATTTCACGTCAGGTTCTCTGGACAGTACACTAAAACTATCATAACTTTCAGCTCATTTGTCCAAATTTCGTGTTTTTGGGCTTCCTTGAAAGCTACGACAATTATCTACAATTTTAGTTAAACTGAGTTTCTCTAATGTTTCCTTTAACTGATTGCTCAAGTCAGATTACTAAAACTGTCGAAATCTTGTGATTCGCGCTGATCTCACCAATTAATTCATAACTTCTGCTACAGAGGTCCAAATATTGCGATCTAGTACTTCATCGAAAGCTAACGACGTCCTCTACAATACTCTAGGAGACGTCCAGAGTGATTCTTCCCACATCTATAACAAAACGTCGATCTAACACAAACTGTCCCGAACATGCCTAATTACCGATACTGCTACAACAATAAAAGATGCATCTAATGGGGGAAAACCGAGGTTACCCTTGATGAACCGATTGCTGGGCACGAAAAGCACGCACCAGCGAACTCTTCCCAAGAAGATGGTCTTTTCCCCCTCACCTTCTTCTTCCTCCAACAGCCGGCCACCTCCAAGCGACCTCCTCCTTCTCCCTAATCGGCAGGCGTGGAGGGTGGACGATCTTCGCCGGCAGCATTGGAGGTAGCGCTACAGTGCCCGACGTGCTACAGTACCACGCGAGCTACAGTGGCGGCGGCGTTACAGTGCACACTACAGTAAAAAACTGCTAGGGTTTGTACCCCTTAAGCCACTTCCCAACTTGGGCCAAAGAGCTATGGGCCGAAGGCCGAAGTTCTAATACTCTTCTCAAATTCTGAATTTTTCCTTTCTAATGATATTTAATTTTATTATTAACCATTTATTTGTTGTATGTTTAAACGAGATATTACATTTATTTCCTTTCCGATGAGTGATGTTTTTTTTAATATTTCGCATAACCATTGCCTGGTTACAAACTATTGTTGTCTAAGATCATCGGAGAAGATCCATTGCTCTCTGACATCCTTCTAATGGATATTTTTTACTTTGTGGCATCGACATAGTTGTCAAACGCCATGAGGGTCCTTATTGTGACCATCACAGAGATGGATCGCACGAGTGACCACACACTCTTTACTTAACACAGACAACTACATATAGTTACTTACATGCTTAAGGGATTAAAGACTTTCTTTCTTCACTTCAACATTCTGCTCTTCTCTTGTTTTTGCAACTGGTCGAGACACAGAAAACCTCCTAGTCGAAATCTCTCCTCTCTGCACATAGTCCTGCCCACTGGAAGGAGTTTTTGTAATACCCCAAAAGTATTAGAAAGAATTAACGGGAGAGAGTTATTTGAATTTCAACCGTTTTTTCAGGATTTTTGATACGGGGGAGGCCCGATCTTCTCAGTGAGGAACCGTGGATAGTTGATGCGAAGTAGACGATGTCGCTAGCTGAACACTCGCGCCAATGCACGAACCCTCAACTCTTCGGAATACGCCCAAAACACACCGGGTAGTTGTTCGTCGCGAGACCACGAACGACGAACGCTAAGTCCCCAATTCCCAATGGAACGACGGCTTGACCCTGAGTTGCAGAACAAACAATGGATCGCCTAATTCTCTCTCAAAGTCCTCGCATGAACTCTGGTGTCGAAAGAACAAGCAATAGCTATGTTTCAATCTTATGCATAAACTGGTCTACCTCTATGGTGCGGCCATGGGGGTTTATATAGCCTCCCACGCAAGCACAAAACTCGGATGAACGATGGCAGTACTCTGAGAATCCGAGTCCAACATTTGTTTCTTTCTCTGATGTCTGAGTTCGATTCATCGCTCACGTGAACGAGAATCCGATTCAAAAACGTCCTACTTTAATTTGGAAATTTAAACTAGTCTCCTCTCGGTTTCCCTTGTATTGTGAGTTTTCCTTCTCTTAGCTTGCGAATTTGTTCGATGCACTTGATGCTTCTTTTATGCCAATGTAACCCTTGTTGCCATGTCACCATATGTCTTTCTTGACCGCCGCATGTGCTAGGGTTTTATCCACGAGAGCACGTTCCTCTCGTTGGCCACATGGGTTTCTTCTCCTTGTTGGCCGCATGTGTTTCTCCTCCATGAATTTGTTCCCGACCTCCTCTCCTCCTCTCGGTTCCAAAGTCTTTAAATTTGTCAAACCCGAGAATGCACCAAGTATTGCTTTAGGTAGTAACCAATTCTCATTGGCAACAAAAGGAAATTCATTAAGAAACAAATGCACTGTTGTTTGAGAAGTTTAGCTCTGCTTCACGAATAACCTCATAAGTAGTAGGGATATCCTCATCATCCTCCTTTCTTCAAAAAAGCCGTCCTCGACTTTTGATAGCTGAAGATGTGCTAGACAAAAAATACAACGTATATGCATGGTATATATATTTGTCATCCAAACTCCTTTTCGCTAGCACATGATGATTTCTTTGAAAGTGTAATAAACAAAAAGAACAACGATATACGTGGTATATGTATGCATCAATTGTTGTGACATTCTCGTTGTTGCACAAAATAATTAGGATCATAGCAGCCATAGGATGTGTTTGATATATACATTGCGATACTTTCGGTCACATCATTCTCCCTCCCATGAGAAAAAACGTCCTCGACTTTGGTAAGTACATGGACAAGATATAAGAGGGACCCCACTAGATCAAGTTGTTCAAATATTGGAGAGAAAAATTTTAGTTTCTTCCATGCTTCAACTCGACTACGTTGTTTACATGTATAGGAGAAACAAGTAGGCATCATATTGCGTTCTAAACAATAGGCACTTGTATTAAAATCCATCTCAAAATGATCATGATATTTCTCAATAGATGGTTTGCACAAAACATGCAAGTTTAAATCAGCAAGATTATCACAGGTAATGCATATTCGATAAACATAGAACTTGTCATCTACACCATAATCTCCAATCAAATTGAATGTATATGTGTAGGCATAAGTACTAACGAGTGATTTTAAACATGAAACTTTAGCAAGATTCTCAATCACACTAGATAGCTCTCTATGAACATCGAACATGATATAGTATAAAAGATCATCAAAAGATATTTTAGTAAGAACGTCCTTATGGGTAATCAATTCCACATTATGTAAATTGAGCGTACAAATTTCAGAACATGGAATATTCAAAGGAACACTAGAGATCGAACTCGTACGTACCTCTTCTTGATGAGTATGCAATTCAACACCATTATTGTTACCTTTACCATCCTCCTCAGTTGTTGTAGGTGTTGTAGATATCAAATCATCATCATGAAACCATTGGATCGCAAGCACTCTATCCCCCACCGTGGTTATCTCCTCGTCTTTCACGTCCAACGGTGCCGGTTGTTCAACTTTCAACTCATTTTTTTGACTATCATCTACTTCTCTCTTTTCTATTGGTGCATCTTTCTCACACTCAATAGAGATGCTCTCAACCTCACATATGGTGGAATCACACACTCACTCTTTTATCATTCTCACTCAATTTGGCTATGTGGCACTCATTCTCATATGGGTTTGGATACATCCGTCCCCAAAAGATTGTGGGTCGACAATTGAGCAATTACCAGTAACTACAAACTCTTCATGAAGCAATGGGGCAATACTACACGAAACATGTACCGAAGGAATGTCCCATGCTCTGTCGCCTTCACATGTGATATACTAGCGGCATTTAAACCTTTTCGTGGACAAGTCAACTTGTCAAGTAGAGAACGCTTGTAGTGGCGAGGTACAAAGCGTGCCGAAAATGCTGCTTCATCCGCTCCCACGTGATAATCGGAAATTCATGGCGCTCCATACGCTTACGAATAAACTGCTCCCACCAATGTGTGGCATAATCAGCCAAGCCACTAGACGCAAGTAAGAGCTTCCTCTCATTGGTATAGTTGTGCATCCGAAATAGAGTATCAATTTCTAGCTCCCAAGTGAGATATTCTTGTACATCTGTACGACCAGAAAATATAGGGATAGAAAATTTGGGCTTATCGTGAAAATCCTTACGATGCACGTTTGGTTGATTGAACATGGCGTGCAGCTCCAAGAAGTTGTTGTTGATGTCCGTACGTAGTTGCGTAACCTCCTCTCCGAGGTTGTTCAATCCAGTCCGAACGGACCCGAGCTCATCGCGCACACCATTATCACGATCATGAAGTTGCTTTTGTAGCGTCCCACACAACCGTGTATACTCCGTCCACGTAACCGGTGGATTCTCCTGATGACCTGACATAGATACAACTCACAAATAGCAAACGAAATTATATCTGG
Organism: Ampelocalamus luodianensis; assembly: GCA_036346255.1. Lineage (NCBI taxonomy): Eukaryota > Viridiplantae > Streptophyta > Magnoliopsida > Poales > Poaceae > Ampelocalamus > Ampelocalamus luodianensis. Next base: position 21,709,108 of record CM070635.1, read on the forward strand.
GTTAGTAAAAAAAAAACTTGCTCTCTACGCTCGCAACTCACTGTCCTGAACACAAGACAAGCTTACCGTTCCAAAGTGAATCAAGGACGGCAAATCGACAGTTGTGACAGCGAGCGACCTTAACCCGTGTAACATCCCCAATTTCAACTTGTGTTGTAAGTGTAAGAAAATGAGTAGAAATTAAAACTTTTTCTTACATCATGTATTTCCTGTGTGTACTAAACAATTATTGTACAAGAGTATGGAAATACAAAGTCACAAGTCTGTTGATCATCTCCTGGGAAATCTTTTTCCTAAGTTCTTGTGTTGATATGTGACCCCTCTGAAAAATTTCACAATTTTCAGAAATTGATTGAATAGTTTTATGGGTCAGTCAAACTTGCTTGACTCATAGTCAAACCCTAGCTCAAAGCATTGTATAATTTACGGAGAAAATGCTCAGACAAAAACTCCTAAAAATTTTATACAAGGTCCAACTCGAGGTTAGCAAGCTCTTGTCAAGATTTCATAGAATTTGGAGCTAGTTTGCTAGCTCTAAAAGTCCCTTCAAGATCCCAGTTCCAATTTAAACCCTAAACCCAGGTCAGACCTCCAGGTCTTGGTCGCACCGAGCCGCTTAGCCGTGTCGGGCTCGGGCATTTGGACACAGGTGGTCTGGGCCGTTGGATTTTAAATCCGACGCTCAAAGACCTCCTCGGGTCTTTGTAAAGGACCTCCCACCCGCACGACCTCCTCAGGTTCTTTTACAAAGACAACCCTCGAGGGCCTCCCCCAGGACCTCCTTTGCACCTTTTGCAAAGACCACCCTGGGCGACCTCCTCAGCCCTCCACGACCACCCCTAGCGCTTGGGTGATCGTGGGCCATCTCTCTTGAGATCTGTGGCTCAGACCTCCCCTAGTGTTAGGACCTCTAATACTGGGCTCAAGATCCGAGCCCTTGGATTTCAATCCAACAGCTCACGACCTCCCTAGTGGGAGCTCTGTGCTGATTTTAGCCGTTGAGCTCTTTTGACCTGGTCCTCTCACTGTCGGGTGGGCCTGGGCATTATCAATTTTTGTGCATGGCAGTAGAGAGCAGTGCCTTGTCAACTCTAAGGCTGACAAACGGCTATGTGCTGCCAACATTAAATGTCTGGCAGCACCTTTTGCTCAAAAGTCTCCCTGACAACCTACTCCCATCAGTTTCGTGTACTTGGGCTCAGTGCACCGGCTGACTTTGCCACCCTTCCCACCGGCTATATTTGAAGCTCAAGCTTCCTCTCATAGTTCCTTTAGTCACTCTCTTGCACCCTAGCTCATCTCAGTTCTCTGTGCTCAAACACCCGAAAGCCATTGCCACCATTGCCGGACATTGGAGCTCTCCGGCGACCTCCGAGCTTCAGTGGTTCAACATTGCAATAGTGGCAGTCATCTTGTTCCCTTGGTCACCTCAAGCCTCCCTAACTCGCTTTGTTTGACCTTCACAGAGGTTGACAAGGTGGGCGCTGTTGCTCGTGGCGGAGCTTGTCTTCTTCATCTCGGCGACCTCCACTGTCACCGGAGCTACGCGACCACTCCCGGTTCTCCTTCAATCCCGGTGAGTACTTGAGCCCAAAACCCGATCCCATTAGACCTCTTCGGTTTCGTTTTTAGCGCATTGGTCCCCGGCGGTTATCTCCGGTTAGCCGCCGGTTGGTGGTGCTTTCGGTGTAGCTTTTGGCACCCTTAGGTTCTCCGTCCTATTTGGAGCTCATTCGTGCCTTTGGTTTCCGCCGACGAGGTCCACATCGCCGGCGGTAAGCCGCTGTGCACGCTCGGGTTTTGTCCGTTCAAAACATCCCATTTTCGTCATCTTCTTAGGACCACTTTAATGCTCAAATCATTGCTCATCATTGGTGCATTAGTTGTGTCCTAATTTGTGCCGTGGAGTCACTGTCGTGTAGGCCAGGGCCTTAGTCATTAAGTGTTCCGTTAGATTCATTTATGGTCAATTATTAGATGCATTAAGTGTCTTAGCCGCCACTGTCTGGAGATCCTGCACCATTAAAACCACTCTAGGACCTCCTCGGGCTAATCTTAGCCGTCCCCGACCTCTCCAAGTTCAGATCTGGGCCTTAGGATCTTTTCCGAAAAATCCTAAGTCTCTGGACCTCCCACCATATAGAATCCTGGCCGTTAAAGACCTCCGTAGGTTAAATCCCAGCCGCTAAGATCACCCTCCGCCTTGGGGTCCTCTTTGCAAAAGACCTCCTTGAGGTCCTCTGTGCAAAAAGGTCACCTCGGTCGTTTTTGTCAAAACCACCCTCTTGAACCACCTCTCGAGGTCCTCGTTGCAAAAGACCACCCTTGGTCTTTTTGTAAAAAGAACCCTAGGACCTCCTCGTGCGGGTCTTAGCTGTGAGGACCTCCCCGCCTAGATCTGGACCACTCAGGACCTCTCCCATGGAGATCTGAGCCATCCAGATCTCTCTCTGTTAAAGCACTGTGTTGGAGGACCTCCCCGAGGGAAATCTAGACCGTTAGGACCTCCTCGGTGAAATCCTAGCCGTCAAGACCTCTCGCTGTTAAGCACCGTTTAGGTCCTCTCTCCGCTCAGATCTAGACCGTTAAGACCTCCCCTCGGGAGATCTTAACCGCCCAGACCTTCCCCTTAGTTGGATAGCCGTAGGACCTCCTCGTGGAGCTCGGGGCCGCCAGATCCAGATCTGATGGCCACGACCTCCCTCATGCGCGAGGAGCTCCTTCGCGTGTGCTGTGCATCCGGTGGTCGGAGCCGTTGGATTCAATATCAACGGCTAAGACCTCCATTAGGCGCGATGAGGTCTTTGCGCCCGGGTGCTCGTGCGGGTTTTAGCATCAGAGCTCGTGAGCCGTGCGATCTTTGATCAACGGCCCACGACCTCCCCAGTTTTGTTGGTTTTCCAGATTTAGTCCCGAGAGCTTTTAATTGCACATATTAATTGGTTTAAACTTCAAAATTTCATATCTTTTTCTCTGTAGCTCCAAATTTAACAAACTAAAGTTCTATAAATGCATCTGTTAAAGTACTTTAGCTTAATATAGGTTTTGATGAGTCTTTAATACTGAAATTAATCATGTCTTAGATTTAAAACTTAGAAAAATCATAACTAAATCATTTTAACTCCAAATGACCTGAAATTTTATATGGGTTACCACTATACCAGTAGGTAGCTACCATAAAAGTTTCAGCTTCAAAATCTTTCTAGAAAATATTTTTGCTACAGTGCTAATTATGGCCGAAATTAGGTTTTTAGAGAATATCTTTTGCACCACAAATCCAAATTAAGTTTTTCCAGTTTCTATGTCTAGGTATGTTCGTATTTTACCTTGTGTATAAATTTCGTCACATTTGGATAATTTTTGCTTGCTCTTTTGTTTAAGTGTTGCTCGTCTTATTGGTTGTTTTCGCTCTTTCGCTTAGGATTCGATATTTGCGGTAATCCCGAGAACGACCCTCCGCAACAAATTGAGCAACAGCAAGCAGGCAAGCAGTTTGATCATTTCCCATTGATCCCATTACTTTTAAAGTCTAATATTTTGTTTAACTTCTATGTATGCATTGCTATTTTGTTGTTAAATTGATTAGTTAATCCTCTAGTTGCATAATCTGTAGGTAAATAATTATCCTCTACTACCTGAGCCTAGGTTATTTGCTGTGATTAGAGTTCGTTGGATGAGCTCTTGTCACTTAGTAGATTTCGAATAAATATTGCTTAGCCATGCCTAGTATCGGTAGTATTGGGCGATCATCGACTTAGTCGGTGATCTTGATCACACAACTACTTATACTACTCCATTATGTCCAACCCTTGTGTTTTATTGATTTACAAATCAAAAACTGAAAACAAAACTATATCTTGACTTGGGCACAATGGTATGTTGATGTGATCGGTTGGGTGTGTGGAATGGTGCCTAAGTCCCTAAGGACCGAGTTACTTGTGCCATTGATCCAAGCAATTATTGCGTGCTAACCACACGAGGGGGATATGGAACCTCTCTTGACTAAGTACTTTGGGAGGTGTTAATTATGAGCTGGTCGGTGGGTGTGTTCCGTGTGTGTGTGTTTGTGGTGTTGGAGGGGAGCATTAGCGCACCGGTTAGGTCGTTTAATGTGTCTTTCTCCGTGGGTTGCGGCTCTTAATTAGCATCGCCCATTGGAAAGCGCCTTGTTAGACTTAGCCATGCCCGCATACCAAAGGAAGTGTGCTAACCGTGGTGGTGGAAAGGCGGTCTATCGTGTGGGTACATTGGTACACCTGCGCAGGTTAAAACTATTCGAATAGCCTCGCCCTAGGTTATGGACACGCTTGGTTATTTCCACAAGAACTAGACTACAACCTTTTAAAAACTTAAACTTGACATGGGTGGTATGAAGGGGTACTTCATGCTATTGTTGTGGTGACTATGGGTTAGTCACTTCTAGGTTGGTGTTGTTCTCATCTATGTTATTATTGTCTCTCTTTATTTGAACAATAAAAGTTAATTGCAAACTTGCTTTGAATCTATTACCTTATTGTAAATGAAAACTTGCTTTATGTCAAAATAAGTCCAAAGCCTCATCCACTTAAATAAAGCTTGCATGTAGTTAATTATAGTTCTCGTTATCTCACACGTCAGTTTTGCAGTACAAAAACAAGTTTTGTACTCATCTACTTTGCTTAATATTAATTGTTGCAGAGAAGAAGGTGAGCCCCAAGGGCCTCACTTTTGTGAGCTGTGTTGCGGCGCTGTTTGGGACGATTAGCTTGGCGGTCCGGTTGGTTGCCTTGTGGGTAAAGGCACACCGATTGGCTTTTGTTCATCGCCATCTTATGGCCATTTTGCTTCCGCTGTGTATTTACTTATCTTTATGAATTTTGGCCGGTCGGCCTCTCTTTTGTAATAACTCTCTTTATATTATCTATGTCTTTCAGTTGTTGCTTTTGCTTCGGCTCTATGTGTATGAATGGAATTGATGCATGATTTTGTAGCGGGGTGTGTATCTTGCATTTTGAAGTATACATATTCGAGGCTTGGTTTATTTGATTTGTCTTTGTTAGGACCAAGTGGATGGTTAAACAGTACATGCCGAATAAACCGGGTCCTCACAAAGTTGGTATCGAGCCATTCCACCGTAGTAACCCACGCTTGGTCGTCCTTAGGATATTTTGAAAACCTTATTTTCAAAGGGTCAAATGATTTGTGAAAGCTTAAGTAAGTTCTCTGATTTTATTCCTTACCTATCTTAGCTTTCTTCTGCCTTGCTCTAAATTGAGTTTTAAAAGTATTTTCCCCTTTCCTTCTCTCAAAAGATAGTCATTATCGATTAATTGGGTTTTGGGAACCAATGAGCTTGGCAAATTGAAGTGTTAGCTGCCCTCTACAAGGTTTTGAAGCTTCCGAAGTTGAAGATTTCAATTAGGAGGCTTGGATGCGAAATCTGGACAGCGAGCATTCGATTTCCGGACAGCAGGCTCAAAGGTTTCTAAATAGGGTAGAAAATGAGAGGTTAACCAAGTAAAACTTGTGGGAATAAAAGGGTAAGATGTGATACTAGTTAGCTAAGTATCTAACGTTATTTTTATCGCCTTAACCTGGTTCTTGAGTAGTGTTAGGCTGGTTGTAGTGTGCTGAAATTTTTATCTTCTCACACTATTACTCGTTCATTCCATACGGGTTAATGGCATTGAGAAGTTGAGCTTGGTTTGGCGTTCCCTTGCTGTTTTGGAGCTTCTTTGGAAACATTTAAAGTTTGTTTACTTGCTGTTTTGGCTTTCTGTTAGGGTGATGTCTCATTCCCTAATCGTTAGCTTTCGCCATCAACTTCTAATGTTAGCGCTTTGGTTTCTAACCTAAGTTTCTTGAACCAGATGGCCGGAGGTACTCGAGCGGTCGTGGTCGCACTGGTTTGGATGAGGAGCTCGCCTCCTCCGACCATGGTCGAGGTCCTTCTCGCATCGAGCGCAACCGCCAGAGGACAGGAGGGTCTGCTGGATGTTATTGCGCGCAACACCTCCGCCCTTTCCGTGCCTCAGATCCGGCAGGGGTGGACATCGCCCTGTGGGGCCTTGCCGAGTTTCTTCGCACTCACCGCCACGTTCTCCGTGTCCGAGGACCCATTGACGCAGATGATGGGCCGCGCCAAAGTTGAGCGTAAGCTCGACGTTGCTCGCGCTGGACCAGACAGGCACTCTTTGCCTCCCATCGCCTTCAGGCGGCTCTCTCTGGTGGGAGAACTTGGCCATGCAGCCCGCCGCCACACCGCCTCTTGGGATGAGTTCCGGACGGCGTTCCGCCGAGCTCACATCCTCGCCGCTTGATGAAGTCAAGAAGAAGGAGTTTCGCGCCAAGCAAGGGCGTAAGTCGCGATGGAGCACCTGCACGAGTTCAACCACTTGGCTCGTTATGCTCCATCCGAGGTGGCCACCGATGAGGCCAAGCAGAGAAGTTCATGGAGGGTTTGTCCGAGGAGCCGCAAGACAGCTCTCCATTGTGGACTTTGTCGACTTCCGTGCCTTGGTAGACAAGGCCATTGTTGCCGAGCACAAGGCCAAGGCGTCACGAGTCCCGCGCAAGTGGGAGGCCCAATGGTCCGCACAGCCGCCTCTCGCCCTCGTGTCGGGCCTACTCCAGGCCCGCTCGGTGGCTTCACTACCACCGAGGCCGCCAAAGACCGCTCGCGCTCCGCAGCCGTGCCTGACCACGCGGCGCCGCGAACCAGCAGGTGGCCCCGCAATCCGGCCGCCGGGTCACTTGCTTTTCGTGCAACCAAGGGGCATTATGCCAATAGTTGCCCTAAAAGGATCGAGCGGCCCTCGCCCCAATGGAGGACGCGGCAGGAGGTGGTTCTTCCGTGATCGAAAGGTTGTCCCCGCTACCCAAGGCGTGGGTAGTGGCCGTCAACCTCATCTCGCGGAGGAGGCACCGACGCCGTGTTGGGTACCATTTCGTTAACTCTTTCCTCGCTACGCTTTGTTTGATTCAGCGCATCTCATTCGCTTGTTTCAGTCTTTGCTGCTGTGGGGTCTCCTTTACTCCATTGTTGGTCCCACGCTCATTCGCTCTCCGGTTCGGAGTTGAGAGCGAGTCCGAGTGTAGGGATGTCCTGCTGAGATAGAAGGGGTAGGATTCTTGGCAAACCTTATCCTCCTTCGATCGGCGAGCTTAGATGTAATCCTAGGCATGGATTGGTTGTCTCAAAGACATGGGACAAATTGATTGCGCTAGAGGCTCATCTACCTCACTGGTCCTTCCGCGAGCAGGTTCGCCAAGCCGCAGGATCCGCATCTCTTCGCGCTTGAAGCGAAGCCACTCTAGATATTAGTGAAGTCCCAGTGGTATGTGAATTTATTGATGTCTTCCCGACGACCTTCCGTGGATGCCACCAGCTCGAGACCTCGAGTTTGTCATTGAGTTGGTTCCTGCATCGCCCGATTTCAAAGAGGCCTTACCGGATGGACCCAGCTTGAGTTGGTGGAGTTGAAGAAGCGGTGGGTGAGCTTCAAGAGAAGGGTTTCATCCGCCCTAGCTCATCCCCTTGGGGATGCTCAGCAATCTTTGTCCCAAAGGACAAGACGTCACAGATAAAGCGTTGATTACCGCCCACTTAATGAAGTAACGGTAAAGAACAAGTACCCTTTGCCCAGATTGACGATCTCTTCGATCAATTAACTGGAGCTCGGTTTTTCCAAGATTGATCCGAGAGTGGGATATCACCAGTTCGGATTCGACTGAGGATATTCCAAAGACGCTTTTTCTACTCGTTATGGCTTGTACGAGTATACCGTCATGTCTTTCGGCTAACCAATGCCCCACTTTGTTCATGAACCTCATGAATTCGGTGTTCATGGAGTATTTGGATAGGTTCGTTGTGGTCTTCATCGATGATATTCTTATCTACTCCAAGAGCGATGAGGAACACACCGAGCATTTGAAGCTTGTGTTGGGCAAGCCCGCGAGCACAAGTTGTATGCGGTTCAAGTGCGTTACGTTGAAGGAAGTAGCCTTCTTAGGCCATATTCTTTCGGCAGAGGCGAGGCGTGGATCCTAGCAAGATCGATGTGCTTTCCTCGAGTCACCTACTCGGTCACCAAGTTCGAGTTTTCTTGGTTTAGCGGGATATTATCGCCGCTTATCGAGAACTTCTCCAAGATAGCGGCCGATGACGGAGTTGCTCAAGAAGGACAAGAAGTTCTCGTGGTCCGCTGATTGCAGGAAAGTTTCCAAGCGCTTAAGAAGCGATTGACCACCGCTCCCGCTCTTGTTCTCCCGATGTCCGCCGGCTTCGATATCTTTTGCGACGCTTCGCCGAGGCCTCGGTTGTGTCCTTATGCAAGAAGGCAAGGTAGTGGCCTATGCATCAAGGCAATTGAGACCTCATGAACTTAACTATCCTACCCATGACTTGAGTTACCGCCGTGATCCATGCACTTAAGATTCGCGACATTACCTAATCGAATCGTTGTGAAGTGTATTCGGATCACAAAAGCTTGAAGTATTTGTTTACCCAACCAGACCGAACCTCGTGCAAAGGAGATGGTTGGAGTTGATCAAGGACTATGACATGGGTATTCACTACCATCCGGCAAGGCCAATGTCGCTATGATGCGCTTAGTCGCAGCGCATTGCAATGCATTGTTGCTTCAGAGCATCAGCCCTCTTCTAGAGGAGTTTCGCGCCTCAACACGGGTTTGGTTGAGCATGGTTCCTCGCCGCCTTGGTTGTACAACCAACCTTGGTGGATCGGATCAGTCCGCCAAGCAATGATGTTGGGGTAAAACGATCAAGGAAAATGTCAAGAATGGAACAACCAAGTGCTTCTCCGTAGATGAGCTTGGTGTCTTGAGGTTCGCAACGCCGTGGTTCCAAAGGACATAGAGTTGCGGAATTTGATCCTCCGCAAGCTCACGATTCCTCGTTATCCATTCATCCCGGCCACGAAGATGTACCAGATCTTCGCCAGAGATTTTGGTGGACCGAATGAAGAGGGAGATCGCGAGGTTCGTTGAAAGCGCGACGCGGTGTCGCCGTGTCAAGGCCGAGCATCGCTCCCACCGATTGCTTCACCCTTGCCCATTCCGAGTGGAAGTGGGATTCGGTCGGGATGGATTTTATCACCGCCTACCTGTGTCACCGCGGGCAATGATGCCATTTGGGTTATCATTGACCGTTGACAAAAGTGGCGACTTTCTTCCGCCAAGACCAAGATTCGAACCGGTCACCTTGCGAGCTCTATCTCGCCAGATAGTGAGCTTGCATGGGGTGCCAAGACGATCATTTCGATCGTGGTTCCATCTTCACTTCCTAGCTCGCATAGCTTGCAAGAAGCTATGGGAACTCGTCTTTTTTCAAAGATAAAGATATCACCCCAAACAGATGGTCGATCGAGAGGGTCAACCAAGTTTTGGAGGACATGCCGCGAGCTTGTGTTCTTTCCTATGGGAAGCACTGGGAGAAGTGCTTGCCATTCGCCGAAGTTTTCTTACAACAACGCCTTCCAAGCCGCTCTGCATGGCACCATTTGAGGCCTTATACGGGAGAAAGTGTAGAACCCCGTTGAACTGGTCTCGAGACCGGTGAAAGACCTTTCTTTGGCCCGACTCGATTAACGAGGCCGAAGGCCAAGTCCACCATTCGTGATCGCTGCGCATACTCAATCCAGCGTAAGAGCTATGCGGATCGTCGCCGCCGTGAGTTGAGCTTTGAGCCCAATGACTTCGCTTATCTCAAGGTTTCTCCTCCGAAAGGTCACCGCGTTTTGGTGTCAAGGGAAAGTTAGCTCTCGATATGTCGGCCCCACCGTATTATCGAGAAGAAGGAGCCGTTGCCTACAAGTTGGAGCTGCATGTCGCACTTGCGGGGTACATGATGTGTTCCATGTGTCCCAGCCTAAAGAAGTGCCTCCGTGTTCCAACCGAGGAAGCTCGTTGGAAACTCTTGATGTCCGTGAAGATTTGACCTACCGCGAGCGCCCCGCTCAGATACTCGAGGAAGTCGAACGAAGAACAAGGAATAAGACCATCAAGTTCCTCAAAGTTCGGTGGTCAAACCATTCCGAGGATGAAGCTACATGGGAACGAAGATCGCCTCCGTGCGCACTACCCTCTTTCTTTTCCGAGTGAACCAAATCTGGGACGAGATTTTTGTAAGGGGGAGGTTTGTAACATCCCCAATTTCAACTTGTGTTGTAAGTGTAAGAAAATGAGTAGAAATTAAAACTTTTTCTTACATCATGTATTTCCCTGTGTGTACTAAACAATTATTGTACAAGAGTATGGAAATACAAAGTCACAAGTCCGTTGATCATCTCTGAAATCTTTTTCCTAAGTTCTTGTGTTGATATGTGACCCTCTGAAAAATTTCACAATTTTCGTAAATTGATTGAATAGTTTTATGGGTCAATCAAACTTGCTTGACTCATAGTCAAACCCTAGCTCAAAGCATTGTATAATTTCGGAGAAAATGCTCAAGACAAAACTCCTAAAATTTTTATACAAGGTCCAACTCGAGGTTAGCAAGCTATCACAAGATTTCATAGAATTTGGAGCTAGTTTGCTAGCTCTAAAAGTCCCTTCAAGATCCCAGGCCCAATTTAAACCTAAACCCAGTCGACTCTCCGGTCTTGGTCGCACCGAGCCGCTAGCCGTGTCGGGCTCGGGCATTTGGACACAGTGGTCCGGGCCGTTGGATTTTAAATCGACGCCAAAGACCTCCTGTCTTTGTAAAGGACCTCCCACCCGCACGACTCCTCAGTTCTTTTACAAAGACAACCTCGAGGGCCTCCCCAGACCTCCTTTGCACCTTTGCAAAGACCACCTGGCGACTCTCTCAGCCTCCACGACCACCCCTAGCGCTTGGGTGATCGTGGGCCATCTCTCTGAGATCCGTGGCTCGGACCTCCCTAGTGTTAGGACCTCTAATACTGGGCTCAAGATCCGAGCCCTGATTTCAATCCAACACTCACGACCTCCCTAGTGGGAGCTCAGGCTGATTTTAGCCGTTGAGCTCTTTTGACCTGGTCCTCTCACTGTCGGGTGGGCCTGGGCATTATCAATTTTTGTGCATGGCAGTAGAGAGCAGTGCCTTGTCAACTCTAAGGCTGACAAACGGCTATGTGCTGCCAACATTAAATGTCCGCAAAGACCTTTGCTCAAAAGTCTCCCGACAACCTACTCCCATCGTTTCTTGTGTACTTGGGCTCAGTGCACCGGCTGACTTTGCCACCCTTCCCACCGGCTATATTTGAAGCTCAAGCTTCCTCTCATAGTTCCTTTAGTCACTCTCTTGCACCCTAGCTCATCTCAGTTCTCTGTGCTCAAACACCCGAAAGCCATTGCCACCCTTGCCGGACATTGGAGCTCTCCGGCGACCTCCGAGCTTCAGTGGTTCAACATTGCAATAGTGGCAGTCATCTTGTTCCTTGGTCACCTCAAGCCTCCCTAACTCGCTTTGTTTGACCTTCATGAGGTTGACAAGGTGGGCGCTTGCTGCTCGTGGCGGGAGCCGTCTTCTTCATCTCGGCGACCTCCACTGTCCACCGAGCTCATGCGACCACTCCCGCTCTCCTTCAATCCCGGTGAGTACTTCAGCCCAAAACCCGATCCCATTAGACCTCTTCGGTTTTCGTTTTTAGCCGCATTGGTCCCCGGCGGTTATCTCCGATTAGCCGGTTGGTGGTGCTTCGGTGTAGCTTTGGCACCCTTAGGTTCTCCGTCCTATTTGGAGCTCATTCGTGCCTTTGGTTTCCCGACGAGGTCCACATCGCCGCGTGATAGCCGTGGCACGCCGGTTTTGTCCGCTCAAAACATCCCATTTTCGTCATCTTCTTAGGACCACTTTAATGCTCAAATCATTGCTCATCATTGGTGCATTAGTTGTGTCCTAATTTGTGCCGTGGAGTCATCATGCGTGCAGGCCGGGGCCTTAGTCATTAAGTGTTCCGTTAGATTCATTTATGGTCAATCATTAGATGCATTAAGTGTCTTAGCCGCCACCGTCCGGAGATCCTGCACCATTAAAACCACTCTAGGACCTCCTGCTAATCTTAGCCGCCCCCGACCTCTCCAAGTTCAGATCTGGGCCTTAGGATCTTTTCCGAAAAATCCTAAGTCTCTCGACCTCCCACCATATAGAATCTCGGCCGTTAAAGACCTCCGTAGGTTAAATCCCACCGCTAAGATCACCTCCGCCTTGGGGTCCTCTTTGCAAAAGACCTCCTTGAGGTCCTCTCAGTGCAAAAGGTCACCTCGGCCGTTTTGTCAAAACCACCCTCTTGAACCACCTCTCGAGGTCCTCGTTGCAAAAGACCACCCTTGGTCTTTTTGTAAAGAACCCTAGGACCTCCTCGCGGGTCTTAGCCGTGAGGACCTCCCGCCAGATCTGGACCACTCAGACCTCTCCCATGGAGATCCGAGCCATCCAGATCTCTCTCATAAAGCAATCGTGTTGGAGGACCTCCCGAGGGAAATCTAGACCGTTAGGACCTCCTCGGTGAAATCCTAGCCGCCAAGACCTCTCGTTAAGCACCGCTTAGGTCCTCTCTCCGCTCAGATCTAGACCGTTAAGACCTCCTCGGAGATCTTAACCGCCTGCACCTTCCCTTAGTTGGATAGCCGAGGACTCCTGCGTGAGCTCGGGCCGCGGATCCGATCGATGGCCACGACCTCCCTCATGCGCGAGGAGCTCCTTCGCGTGTCTTTGGCATCCGTGGTCTGAGCCGTTGGATTCAATATCAACGGCTAAGACCTCCATTAGGCGCGATGAGGTCTTTGCGCCCGGTGCTCGTGCGGGTTTTAGCATCGAGCTCGTGAGCCGTGCGATCTTTGATCAACGCCCACGACCTCCCGGTTTTGTTGGTTTTCCGCATTTAGTCCCGAGAGCTTTTAATTGCACATATTAATTGGTTTAAACTTCAAAATTTCATATCTTTTCTCTGTAGCTCAAATTTAACAAACTAAAGTTCTATAAATGCATCTGTTAAAGTACTTTAGCTTAATATAGGTTTTTTGATAGTCTTTAATACTGAAATTAATCATGTCTTAGATTTAAAAATTAGAGAAATCATAACTAAATCATTTTAACTCCAAATGACCTGAAATTTTATATGGGTTACCACTATACCAGAGGTAGCTACCATAAAAGTTTCAGCTTCAAAATCTTTCTAGAAAATATTTTTGCTACAGTGCTAATTATGGCCGAAATTAGGTTTTTAGAGAATATCTTTTGCACCACAAATCCAAATTAAGTTTTCCGTTTCTATGTCTAGGTATGTTCGTATTTTACCTTGTGTATAAATTTCGTCACATTTGAATAATTTTGCTTGCTCTTTGTTTAAGTGTTGCTCGCCTTATTGGTTGTTTTCGCTCTTTCGCTTAGGATTCGATATTTGCGGTAATCCCGAGAACGACCCTCCGCAACAAATTGAGCAACGACAAGCGTGCAAGCGTTTGATCATTTCCATTGATCCCATTACTTTTAAAGTCTAATATTTTGTTTAACTTCTATGTATGCATTGCTATTTTGTTGTTAAATTGATTAGTTAATCCTCTAGTTGCATAATCAGAGGTAAATAATTATCCTCTACTACCGAGCCTAGGTTATTTGTCGTGATTAGAGTTCGTTGGATGAGCTCTTGTCACTTAGTAGATTTCGAATAAATATTGCTTAGCCATGCCTAGTATCGGTAGTATTGGGCGATCATCGACTTAGTCGGTGATCTTGATCACACAACTACTTATACTACTCCATTATGTCCAACCCTTGTGTTTTATTGATTTACAAATCAAAAACTGAAAACAAAACTATATCTTGACTTGGGCACAATGGTATGTTGATGTGATCGGTTGGGTGTGTGGAATGGTGCCTAAGTCCCTAAGGACCGAGTTACTTGTGCCATTGATCCAAGCAATATTGCGTGCTAACCACACGAGGGGATATGGAACCTCTCTTGACTAAGTACTTTGGGAGGTGTTAATTATGAGCCGGTCGGTGGGTGTGTTCTGTGTGTGTGTGTTTGTGGTGTTGGAGGAGCATTAGCGGACCGGTTAGGCACATTTAATGTGTCTTTCTCCGTGGGTTGCGGCTCTTAATTAGCATCGCCCATTGAAAGCGCCTTGTTAGACTTAGCCATGCCCGCATACCAAAGGAAGTGTGCTAACCGTGGTCGGTGGAAAGGCGGTCCATCGTGTGGGTACATTGGTACACCCTGCAGGTTAAAACTATTCGAATAGCCTCGCCCTAGGTTATGGACACGCTTGGTTATTTCCCACAAGAACTAGACTACAACCTTTTAAAAACTTAAACTTGACATGGGTGGTATGAAGGGTACTTCATGCTATTGTTGTGGTGACTATGGGTTAGTCACTTCTAGGTTGGTGTTGTTCTCATCTATGTTATTATTGTCTCTCTTTATTTGAACAATAAAAGTTAATTGCAAACTTGCTTTGAATCTATTACCTTATTGTAAATGAAAACTTGCTTTATCTTGAAAATAAGTCCAAAGCCTCATCCACTTAAATAAAGCTTGCATGTAGTTAATTATAGTTCTGTTATCTCACACGTCGGTTTTGCAGTACAAAAACAAGTTTTGTACTCATCTACTTTGCTTAATATTAATTGTTGCAGAGGAAGAAGGTGAGCCCCAAGGGCCTCACTTTTGTGAGTCAGTGTTCTTGCGCTGCTTGGGACGATTAGCTTGGCGGTCCGGTTGGTTGCCTTGTGGGTAAAGGCACACCGATTGGCTTTTGTTCATCGCCATCTTATGGCCATTTTGCTTCCACTGTGTATTTACTTATCTTTATGAATTTTGGGTCGGCCTCTCTTTGTAATAACTCTCTTTATATTATCTATGTCTTTCGGTTGTTGCTTTTGCTTGGCTCTATGTGTATGAATGGAATTGATGCATGATTTTGTAGCGGGGTGTGTATATGCATTTAGGGAAGTATACATATCTCGAGGCTTGGTTTATTTGATTTGTCTTGTTAGGACCAAGTGGATGGTTAAACAAGATAAGTTTAATAAACCGGGTCCTCACAACCCAGTAATGTATGAGCGTAACCAAGAGCAAGGAGTACACAAACGGGTGTAGGTGGACCTCTGACGGTATGTGTATATCCTATGCAATCTGATATTCAAGGTATTGTAAAGCTAAGTAATGATCCAAGCTAGAGTATTTTGCCTATGTGCTGATCCAAAAGGTTTAAGCGAAGTGTATGAACGCACAAACAAAGATAAATATGACTTAATGCAAACAAAGGAATGAGCTAGTGAGAGACAAACTGAAATTGAGATGAAAACTAGCTCGTTTTTGCACCAAGTACTATGAGAGACGCTAGCCAATTGCAAAGATATCAATGTTAGGGCACAAGATTGCTCAAATAGATTAAATACACAATCTGAAATTGTGGACTAAGGTTTACTCTTCCCAATTTCGGCCAGCCCCTTTTTGTTTTTGTTTTCCAAAACCGCATGAACAAAGCTCTTCGCCCTTCGGCTATTAAGGAAACCGAAAGGAAAAAATTTGGTACTGGTATTTATGGTTTGATCTTTTGTTTTTTTAAATACCTTTTCAAGCCGTGGCTTTTTCTTGTAACCGCGCTTTTCCTCTTTTCTTATTGCAATGGCCGAAATAGGGTTTGCTCCTCTTGATTGCACAAGTCTCACAATTCAACAACGTGTAAATAAACCAAAGAACAGCCCTAGTGCAATGTACAAAAGCTAGTCTCAAGGATGAAAGGATATAAGTGAAGCTCAAGAAACCCAAAGTGTTTCGATCGACTATCTTTTTGGGTGCTAATTGAGGAGTTCAATCAGCAATTTGGTACGGTTTATGTGAACACAACGATTAAGCAACGCAAAAAGGAACACATGGATCAACACTAAAAACAAAAACTCTAATGGATGAAAACTTAACTAAACGCACAAGAAATAACAGATTAAACTACGGTTTTGGTATTGCAATTTTTGGTTTATTGGACGATAGGATAGAAAACGAATCTAACTACGGGTAAAGAAATTCTCACTGAGTAAACCTAGAATTTGATACCATATGATACGGGGGAGGCCCGATCTTCTCAGTGAGGAACCATGGATAGTTGATGCGAAGTAGACGATGTCGCTAGTGAACACTCGCGCCAATGCACGAACCTCAACTCTTGAATACGCCCAAACACACCGGGTAGTTGTTCGTCGCGAGACCACGAACGATTTAACGCCAAGTCCCCAATTCCCAATGGAACGACGGCTTGACCTCGAGTTGCGAACAAACAATGGATCGCCTAATTCTCTCTCAAAGTCCTCGCATGAACTCGTGTCGAAAAAACAAGCAATAGCTATGTTTCAATCTTATGCATAAACCGGTCTACCTCTATGGTGAGGCCATGGGGGTTTATATAGCCTCCCATGCAAGCACAAAACTCGGATGAACAAGAATCCGAGTGCTACAAGAATCCAAGTCCGACATCGTTCATCGCACAAAGATCCGAGTCTAATTACTTTTCACGTGAACAAGAATCCGATTAAAAAAACGTCCTACTTTAATTTGGAAATTTAAACTAGTCTCCTCTCGGTTTCCCTTGTATTGTGAGCTTTCCTTCTCTTAGCTATGCGAATTTGTTCGATGCACTTGATGCTTCTTTTATGCCAATGTAACCCTTGTTGCCAAGTCACCATATGTCTTTCTTGACCGCCCGCATGTGCTAGGGTTTTATCTCGAGAGCACGTTCCTCTCGTTAGCCACATGGGTTTCTTCTCCCTTGTTGGCGCATGTGTTTCTCCTCCATGAATTTGTTCCGGCCTCCTCTCCTCCCTCTCGGCCCAAAGTCTTTAAATTTGTCAAACCTGAGAATGCACCAAGTATTGCTTTAGGTAGTAACCAATTCTCATTGGCAACAAAAGGAAATTCATTAAGAAACAAATGCACCTGTTGTTTGAGAAGTTTAGCTCCTGCTTCACGAATAACCTCATAAGTAGTAGGGATATCCTCATCAATTTTAAATGGGATTTTAGAATTTCTCTTGAAGGGGATTAAATCTTGGGCCAAAGGCCCATAGTCTTGGCCCATTAGGGGTAGTCAATGTGAGGACCCCGATTTATTTGGCTTGTAATGCTTAACCAACCACCTGGTCCTAGCATCACGAATCAAATAAACCAAGCCTCGAGATATGTATACTTCCCAAAACTGCAGTATACACACCTCTTCACAAAATTATGCATCAATTCCATACACGAGAGGTTACAATATCAAAACTTCAATATACAACAGAAAGAACTTACAAGATAAAAATAACAAACTACACAGCGGAAGCAAAAGCCATAAGATGGCGATAAATAAAAGAGCCAATTAGTGTGCCTTTACCCACAAGGCAACCAACCGGGCCGCCAAGCTAGTCGTCAAACCCGAAGCGCATCTCACAAAAGGGAAACCCTTGGGGCTCACCTTCTTCCTCTGCAACAAAAACATTAAGCAAAGCATCTGAGTACAAAAATTATTTTTGTACTCGCAAGACTGACGTGTAAGGGTAACAGAACTATAATTTAACTACATGCATGCTTTATTTAAGTGGAGGGGGCTCTCGACTTACTTTTAGCAGAAAGCAAGTTTTCTTTTGCAATAATGTAATAGTTTGAAGGCAGTTTTAACAATTCAAATTTTATTTGCAGAAATAACAACGATCTGATGAAGTAGTGACAAAATACATCCCCGAGATGACCAACCCAATGGCCATCACAACAATAGTATGAACACTGCTCATACCAACCCATCAAGTTTTAATTAAAAGGTTGTAGTCTAACTCTTGGAAGACCTCCCAAGCGTGTCCATAACCTAGGACGAGGCTATTCGAATATTTTTAACCCGCAGGGGTGTACCATCTGCACCCACACTTTAGACCGCCTTTCCACCACCACGGTTAGCATACTTCCTTTGGTATGCAGCACGGCTAAGTCTAACATGACGTTTTCCAATATTGTGTATCAACTACGAGTCGCTCGTATGGATAGAAATCCATACGCTTACATGGTAAAGCCGAAAGACAACAAATCCCATCACGGGTGAAGCTTTTGGACAACTACCATGCTCCCAACACCATCCCTCCTGCGACCCCCTGCGACCGAGCCAATACACGCCAAAGTACTAAGTCAAGAGAGGTCCCATATACTCTAGTGTGGTTAGCACTAAGAATGCTTGGTTTAGTGTAACAAGATGTTCGATCCTTGTTGACTCTGCACCATTCTAGTCACACCCAAAAATCACACCAACTTACCATTGTGCCCAAGTCCAAATCATTTTATTTTCAGTTTTAGTTTTCACAATTAAACATAGCAAACCGCTGAATCATAAAGTTATAATAATTTTTGTGTGATCAAAGTTATCGACTAAGTCGATAACCGCCCAATTCTACCGGTATCTAAGCATGGCTAAGCATCATATCGTAATTACAAATAAAAGGCCCTAAATCATTCACCGGGCTCTAATTCACCGGTGAGAATAATATTCCTAAGGTAGTGGCGGGGTGAACAATTTTCAGGCAACAATGCAATGGGATTAACTACCTCTAATCGACAAAATAATCATTGACACAAAAGCATGCATACGCATTTGAGGAAAACAAAGTATTAGACTTGAAAATAATGGGAATGAACTGGATATGATCAAACTGCTTGCCTTTGCTTTGTTTGAGATATTCGACTTGCTGCAGAGGATCACTCTCGATATCAACGACATCTAGCGATAAAAACTGCCAAAGCGAAAAACAGCAAATAAACACCAGAATGCCAAAAGAATTCAAAAATCAATAACACAGAAGATAGATTATGAATTTAGGAACAACAAATTAGTTGATTCGGAGATTATTTAAATTAGATAGGATTTCTTCTGATTGTTCTTTCCAAACTCACATTTTCCACATTAACAAAGATTTCGCTGCTTGATTATGAGGATCCAAGCGAAGCTTATTTTTCGGATTAGATTACAACTACCGGATAATAGTCCAACCAACTAAGTGACTCAGAAACATATCTAACTACTGCACTAACCAAGACATAATTCTATTGGCAAATCTGAAAATTGTCATGTTATTGCTACTGAGAACGAATGACGACGGACGATACCTAGAGCTTCGGTGGTGCTATTTCCCTTAATAGACCACCTAATACTCACAAGCACTCTCTCGCCAGGCATTCTATGTATACAACCACCATGATCATATAGTCAAAATCAAACCTCTTATATGTTTTCCTTTTTCGGCAGACTTTGATGGTGATTGTGTGCACATCTATTAACTAAGCAGCAAATTACCACATTATAAATAGCTAACTATCCTAAGCAACCATTACTGCGATAAGTTTGATTAGACCTACAAGACTCATACTTCATTTTGATAGATCCCTTCGACGATCAAAATGACATTTATTATTAAAATACGGCACCATTAATCTGTTGATTTTACAAGAGGGTCCACTGTTTGCTTTAACCCTTCAAAACAAAACTTGCCTCCAACAAGATCTGACTTGAAAGCTTAAGAAGTTGTAAGACTAATTTGGTCGATAACCCGCCAAGAACTAGAATTAGAAATGCCATTAGTTCACTTTCATTTCAATTTTTCATGAAGTTATTTCCTCTGATTATTAATGCAAAAACTGGTTTGATTGCTCCCAGATAGATTTGATCAAAACTCACTTCCAATATAGTTTTCAGATTTGGTTGCAACAGGCAGCTTGGGACAACATTAACTACTAGAATTAGTCAGGTTTTTAGTCTTTTAACAATTCTGAAATTTATCGATAATGTTTTACAACCTACAATGTACAACCATTTGAATGTAGTGCTACTTCATTTGGATTTTCACTAATGGACTAGCTACTATAGTTGTGAGTCCTAGCCGCCATAGATAACATTAGCTAGCGTGAAGAAAAGGGTCATCCGGCAAAAGGGTTTACTAACACCGTGATCACTACAAGATTCAGAGTAATCTAGAAGTTAAACACAACACTTGGGACTGAACTTCCTTTTCTGCTCAAGATTTCATGAAATGAGTTAAGACAACCTCTGATTAGCCCATTTAACAGACTAGCAGCTCCGACAACTAACCTTTCCACTAACCAGCCATACACATAAACTTTCAGATTAGCTTACCGACAAAACAGATTCCTTACTTAAACATCTTCTCTCTTCTTTGATCATTCAACTGTTCAACTATCAGACAAAAGAGACCTCTTCAGCACTGAAATGCCAAAGCCCTGGTGAAATGAGCACATTCAAGAACAGATTCCTAATCACATATCTTTCATCTCAATGCCAAAGAGTCCATTATACTGACGAACTATGAATGCTAACTACTCTATGTGGCCTTCACAGATACATGTTCATTCATACATACAAACTTGCATTCACAGAGCTCACCTGACACAGAAAAGGAGGAGCCGAAGGTGGCTTAGGTAGGGGTGTGGAGGAGGGCGCAGCTCAGGCGGCTGGTGGCTGCGAGTAGCTGTCGGGCGCGGGGAAGACCGGGAGGCGACGGCACACGAGCGCGTTGAGGGGCGACCGAGCCGAGCCCCACCTGTATAGACACAGACATGCATTGAGGTATTTACACAAACACGTAGTGATGAGGATATCCCTACTACTTATGAGGTTATTCGTGAAGCAGGAGCTAAACTTCTCAAACAACAGGTGCATTTGTTTCTTAATGAATTTCCTTTTGTTGCCAATGAGAATTGGTTACTACCTAAAGCAATACTTGGTGCATTCTCAGATTTGACAAATTTAAAGACTTTGGAACCGAGAGGAGGAGAGGGAGGCGGAACAAATTCATGGAGGAGAAACACATGCGCCAACAAGGAGAAGAAACCCATGTGGCCAACGAGAGGAACGTGCTCTCGAGGATAAAACCCTAGCACATGCGGGCGGTCAAAAATACATATGGTGACATGGCAACAAGGGTTACATTGGCATAAAAGAAGCATCAAGTGCATCGAACAAATTCGCGCAAGCTAAGAGAAGGAAAGCTCACAAGACAAGGGAAACCGAGAGGAGACTAGTTTAAATTTCCAAATTAAAGTAGGACGTTTTTGAATCGGATTATCGTTCACGTGAGCGAATCGACTCGGATTATCAGAGGATGAAACAGTGTCGGACTCGGATTATCAGAGCACTCCTTGCCATCGTTCATCCGAGCTTTGTGCTTGCGTGGGAGGCTATATAAACCCCCATGGCCGCACCATAGAGGTAGACCAGTTTATGCATAGATTGAAACATAGCTATTGCTTGTTCTTTCGACACCGAGTTCATGCGAGGACTTTGAGAGAGAATTAGGCGATCCATTTGTTTTGTTTCGCAATCCAAGGTCAAGCCGTCGCTCCATTGGGAATTGGGGACTTGGCGTTAAATCGTTGCTCGTGGTCTCGCGACGAACAACTACCCGGTGTGTTTTGGGCGATTCGAAGAGTTGAGGGTTCGTGCATTGGCGCGAGTGTTCAGCTAGCGACATCGCCTACTTCGCATCAACTATCCACGGTTCCTCATCGAGAAGATCGGGCTTCCCCGTATCATATGGTATCGATTCTAGGTTTACTCGGTGAGAATTTCTTTACCCGTAGTTAGATTCGTTTTCATCCTATCGTCCAATAAACCGAAAATTGCAATACCAAAACCGTAGTTTAATCTGTTATTTCTTGTGCGTTTAGTTAAGTTTTCATCCATTAGAGTTTTGTTTTTAGTGCTGATCCATGTGTTCCTTTTGCGTTGCTTAATCGTTGTGTTCACATAAACCGTACCAAATTGCTGATTGAACTCCTCAATTAGCACCCAAAAAGAGATAGTCGACCAAACACTTTGGGTTTCTTGAGCTTCACTTATATCCTTTCATCCTTGAGACTAGCTTTTGTACATTGCACTAGGGCTGTTCTTTGGTTTATTTACACGTTGTTGAATTGTGAGACTTGTGCAATCAAGAGGAGCAAACCTTATTTCGGCCATTGCAATAAGAAAAGAGGAAAAGGCAGCGGTTACAAGAAAAAGCCACGGCTTGAAAAGGTATTAAAAAAACAAAAGATCAAACCGCAAATACCAGACCAAATTTTTTCCTTTCAGTTTCCTTAATAGCCGAAGGGCGAAGAGCTTTGTTCATGCGGTTTTGAGAAAAAAACAAACAAACAAAAGGGGCAATAAATTGGGAAGAGTAAACCTTAGTCCACAATTTCAGATTGTGTATTTAATCTATTTGAGCAATCTTGTGCCCTAACATTGATATCTTTGCAATTGGCTAGCGTCTCTCATAGTACTTGGTGCAAAACGAGCTAGTTTTCATCTCAATTT
The DNA here is from genome assembly GCA_036346255.1 of Ampelocalamus luodianensis. NCBI lineage: Eukaryota > Viridiplantae > Streptophyta > Magnoliopsida > Poales > Poaceae > Ampelocalamus > Ampelocalamus luodianensis. The sequence continues at coordinate 21,731,399 of CM070635.1, forward strand.
CAGTTTGTCTCTCACTAGCTCATTCCTTTGTTTGCATTAAGTCACATTTATCTTTGTTTGTGCGTTCATACACTTCGCTTAAACCTTTTGGATCAGCACATAGGCAAAATACTCTAGCTTGGATCATTACTTAGCTTTACAATACCTTGAATATCGATTGCATAGGATATACACATACCTGTCCGAGCTCCACCTACACCCGCTTGTGTACTCCTTGCTATTGGTTACGCTCATACATTACGGGTTAAGGTCGCTCATTGTCAACTGTCGATTTGCCGTCCTTGATTCACTTTGGAACGGTAAGCTTGTCTTGTGTTCAGGACAGTGAGTTGCGAGCGTAGAGAGCAAGTTTTTTTTTTACTAACCCAGATATAATTTCGTTTGCTATTTGTGAGTTGTATCCATGTCAGGTCATCAGGAGAATCCACCGGTTACGTGGACGGAGTATACACGATTGTGTGGGACGCTACAAAAGCAACTTCATGATCGTGATAATAGTGTGCGCGATGAGCTCGGGTCCGTTCGGACTGGATTGAACAACCTCGGAGAGGAGGTTACGCAACTACGCACGGACATCAACAACAACTTCTTGAGCCGCACGCCATGTTCAATCAACCAAACGTGCATCGTAAGGATTTTCACGATAAGCCCAAATTTTCTATCCCTATATTTTCTGGTCGTACAGATGTACAAGAATATCTCACTTGGGAGCTAGAAATTGATACTCTATTTCGGATGCACAACTATACCAATGAGAGGAAGCTCTTACTTGCGTCTAGTGGCTTGGCTGATTATGCCACACATTGGTGGGAGCAGTTTATTCGTAAGCGTATGGAGCGCCATGAATTGCCGATTATCACGTGGGAGCAGATGAAGCAAGATTTCCGCACGCGTTTGTACCTCGCCACTACAAGCGTTCTCACTTGACAAGTTGACTTGTCCACGAAAAGGTTTAAATGCCGCTAGTATATCACATGTGAAGGCGATCGAGCATGGGACATTCCCTTCGTACATGTTTCGTGTAGTGCTACCCCATTGCTTCATGAAGAGTTTGTGGTTCTTGGTAATTGCTCAATTGCTGACCCACAATCTTTGGGGACGGGATGTATCCAAACCCATATGAGAATGAGTGCCACATAGCCAAATTGAGTGAGAATGATAAAGAGAGTGAGCTGTGTGATTCCACCATATGTGAGGTTGAGAGCATCTCTATTGAGTGTGAGAAAGATGCACCAATGTAAAAGAGAGAAGTAGATGATAGTCAAAGTGAGGTTACTACTGAAATTCACGATTTAGTTTCTATTTCTAGTGTTGTTTCTCACATTGTGCAAGTTGATATTAAAGAAAATGAGTTGAAAGTTGAACAAGCGCACCGTTGGACGTGAAAGACGAGGAGATAACCACGGTGGGGATAGAGTGCTTGCGATCCAATGGTTTCATGATGATTATTTGATATCTACAACACCTACAACAACCGAGGAGGATGGTAAAGGTACTTGATAATAGTGTTGAATTGCATACTCATCAAGAAGAGGTACGTCTGAGTTCGATCTCTAGTGTTCCTTTGAATATTCCATGTTCTGAAATTTGTACGCTCAATTTACATAATGTGGAATTGATTACCATAAGGACGTTCTTACTAAAATATCTTTTGATGATCTTTTGTACTATATCATGTTCGATGTTCATAGAGAGCTATCTAGTGTGATTGAGAATCTTGCTAAAGTTTCATGTTTAAAATCACTCGTTAGTACTTATGCCTACACATATACATTCAATTTGATTGATTATGGTGTAGATAACAAGTTCTATGTTTATCGAATATGCATTACCTGTGATAATCTTGCTGATTTAAACTTGCATGTTTTGCGCAAACCATCTATTGAGAAATATCATGATCATTTTGAGATGGATTTTAATACAAGTGCCTATTGTTTAGAACGCAATATGATGCCTACTTGTTTCTCCTATACATGTAAACAACGTAGTCGAGTTGAAGCATGGAAGAAACTAAAATTTTTCTCCAATATTTGAACAACTTGATCTAGTGGGTCCCTCTTATATCTTGTCCATGTACTTACCAAAGTCGAGGACGATTTTTTCTCATGGGAGGGAGAATGATGTGACTGAAAGTATCACAATGTATATATCAAATACATCCTATGGCTGCTATGATCCTAATTATTTTGTGCGCAACAACGAGAATGTCACAACAATTGATGCATACATATACCACGTATATACGTTGTTCTTTTGTTTATTACACTTTCAAAGAAATCATCATGTGCTAAGCGAAAGGAGTTTGGATGACAAATATATATACCATGCATATACGTTGTATTTTTGTCTAGCACATCTTCAGCTATCAAAAGCCGAGGACGGCTTTTTTGAAGAAAGGAGGATGATGAGGATATCCCTACTACTTATGAGGTTATTCGTGAAGCAGAGCTAAACTTCTCAAACAACAGTGCATTTGTTTCTTAATGAATTTCCTTTGTTGCCAATGAGAATTGGTTACTACCTAAAGCAATACTTGGTGCATTCTCGATTTGACAAATTTAAAGACTTTGGAACCGAGAGGGAGGAGAGGGAGGCGGAACAAATTCATGGAGGAGAAACACATGCGGCCAACAAGGAGAAGAAACCCATGTGGCCAACGAGAGGAACGTGCTCTCGGGATAAAACCCTAGCACATGCAGGCGGTCAAAAAGACATATGGTGACATGGCAACAAGGGTTACATTGGCATAAAAGAAGCATCAAGTGCATCGAACAAATTCGCGCAAGCTAAGAGAAGGAAAGCTCACAAGACAAGGGAAACCGAGAGGAGACTAGTTTAAATTTCCAAATTAAAGTAGGACGTTTTTGAATCGGATTATCGTTCACGTGAGCGAGAATCGGACTCGGATTATCAGAGCAAAGCGATGAGCGATGTCGGACTCGGATTATCAGTAGCACTCTTTCCATCGTTCATCCGAGCTTTGTGCTTGCGTGGGAGGCTATATAAACCCCATGGCCGCACCATAGAGGTAGACCAGTTTATGCATAGATTGAAACATAGCTATTGCTTGTTCTTTCGACACCGAGTTCATGCGAGGACTTTGAGAGAGAATTAGGCGATCCATTTGTTTTGTTCGCAATCCAAGGTCAAGCCGCTCGCTCCATTGGGAATTGGGACTTGGCGTTTCATCGTTCGTGGTCTCGCGACGAACAACTACCCGGTGTGTTTTGGGCGTATTCCGAAGAGTTGAGGGTTCGTGCATTGGCGCGAGTGTTCAGCTAGCGACATCGTCTACTTCGCATCAACTATCCACGGTTCCTCACTGAGAAGATCGGGCTTCCCCCCGTATCACGTAGAGGGCAACAAGAAGAAATCGAAGGTGACTCGGCATGGGCTTGCCGCCGGTGGTCAGAACCAGCAGGGCGACCGCGTGCGGTGGCCACGGCGTGGAGGAGCTGCAGCGGCACCAGCAGCAGAGGGGAGTGGCACGGGTGGCGGCACACGATGCAGGGGAGCTGGGCCGGGTCGGTGGAGAGAGACGAAGCCGATGTAGGTCCGGTGGTGCCATGGACCGGGAGGCAAGAGGAAGACGGAGCCGGCACCGTCGGGCAACCGGAAGGCGGCGGCGGTGGAGCAGCCGGGCAGCTGGGCGCAGAGGAGGAGAGGCACCTGGTGGGGCGACGGCACTAGAGGAGGGTGGCGGGCTTGCTGAGGCCGGCGGCGGCACCATGGACCAGGGGAGGCGGCCGGATCTAGGGGGAAGGAGGTGCGGCCGGGCCGGGTTGAGCGGGGAGAGGGGCCAGGGGTGGCGGTGCAGCTCGGACGGGGATCGGGCGAGCTGGTGACGACGAGCGGCTGCCGGGACAGAGCAGCGGCAACAGAGGGGGGGCCGGAGGGAGGAGAGCTCGGTGGAGAGAAGGGTGCTGGGAGGCAGCCGGATCTGGGGGAGAAGCCGGCATGGGGAGGCAGTGGGGAGGCCGCGCCGCTCGGTGGGGGAGGCGGCGGCAGCTCTAAGGGGCGGCTGGAGCCGGGAGGTAGCGGCGGAGAACTCGGTGGAGGAGGGGCCGGCGCAAGCTTGAGCTCCTTGCTGTGCAGCAAAAGGAGGAGAGGGGAATGGAAGGAATGGGCTGGGCAGGGGGTGATGTTATTCGGTTGGGGTGAAGAAATGACAGGGAATTAGATGAATACCAATGTATTTCTCTCATTTTTCCAACTTGCTCGAATTACCTTGCATGAGGGAACCGTTTGCGAAAATAAAATGCTTGTGCAACAACGAACGCAACAATATAACATGCATTGCATGATTTTTGGTTTTTGATTGTGATTGCGAGGAGAGAAGTTGGGAGAGAATGAACACACGGTGTTTTATCTGCGACTTATCCTCTCCTCTGCGAAATCGCTCAAAGCGCCATGCATGCGAAAACAAAGTTGCGAAATGGGTTGCTCGTGCGATGACGATCACGGTGGTACGACATGCATGGCTTGGTTTTGAGTTTTTAGATGAGATTTGAAGGAGAGAAACGAAGGGAGTTAGCAGGAACGGAAAAGAAGGGACACGCTGGCGTTTCACCTGGTGCCGGGATGAACAAAGTGGCATGGCGCCCGAAGACGGTTGATGCTAGGGGGTGAGAGATGCGCTGTGGCGCAAGGTGCTAAGGACCGAGGTAGGACTTTAGGGTTAGCAAAATATATTCGGAGATTTAGGTTCTGAACAGGTCTTTGACCTAGGATTTATTTTTAGTAATATTTTACAGGGCAATGTTTAAGTTAATTTTATTATGATGATTTAATTGTATCTGATTCTTTTACTTTACAATTTTATGTTTCTAGGGTTTTCTATTTAGGGTTTTCATTTCATAACATGATTGTCTTTGGCAAAAGAAATGCAGATCAAATAACTCACAAATTGCGCATAAACTGAATGACAACAGATAATCATTCAAAAAGTTTTAAAAATCTCGTATTTTTGCATTTTGGAAATTTCGGGATGTTACAAACCTACCCCCCTTAAACAGAATCTCGTCCCGAGATTCCGGTAGTTCGGAAGTCAGAACGAAAGGCTATGGTAACCTAGGTGGGTTTGGTCATGTGGTCATACTTCGGGTTTTGACGTGAGCCGAACTCAATTTCGAATCCGGAGAGGTTCTTCAGAAGTTTTAGGTTCTAAAGCGGGAAAGTTTGTGGAAGGATTTCTAATGCCCTTCTGTTAAGTGGTTTCTAGGTGGTCCTTTTCAACTCTAAACGAAATGCAAGATCGTTGTCTTGATTTCCTTCGAGATAGTCTTGCCGAAGATCATGACGTGATATCCGACGTTGCTGTCACATTTTCCTTTCCATTGCTTTGTTTAACCTTTCCTTTCTTGATTTGAAGATAATTTGACATCACGCTTCACATCGTCTTCTGGTAGTATGAAAGACTCGGCTCCAATCAGTCGACCGAAAAGTGGCATCGATCGATAGGACGGAAGGACTAGTTAGATGATAACCTAGTATCAATACCAGGATTCAGTGCAGAAAAGAGAAGGAAAGCAAGGTTTAAGGTGGTCCTGTCTAACCTCACTTATCTGGTTCTATTGGATTGGCTGGGAAAGGAAATGCACAGGATGAATGCACGAGGGGATGCATGTGTGCAAATTAGTCCTAAGGCAAATTTTAAATTTTGATTAGTGAGAGTGCAAATGCTCACATGTATGCCTACATGCTTCTTGTTCTATGCGACTTGATTAACATGACATGCTTGACTTAATTTAGAAACTATATGCATGATCAAAGTATGAGAATCAAGATGTCTAACAAGTATTTTGAGGTATCTGCTACCCCCCCTTAAATATTTCGGTACTTGAAAGATAAGTTGAGGAAAGAATGGACATAAGGTGAGGGAATGGCAATGGGTATGCAATTTAATTCTAACATGTACTAACTACTCAAAAAGGTTCCGACATAGTTGCTATACATGCCGTCCGTAGGCGATGTGCAACTATTTGGAACAAAGAGAGCAAGTGGTTACAAAATCTAGCGTCTATATCCTAAGTAATATCATTAGGGCGTAGATATATTCTACAAATAAACCCTAATTTAATCCTAATATCGCAATAAGGCATCGTCTAGGGGAAATTGACATTACCCTAACCCGATTGCAAACACATAACAATAATTGAACTCTAAATGTTTGTGTGAACGCATAAGACCAGTGCAAAACCACAAAGCAAAAGATTTGCTTCCCGGTACGACTAACTCGTATTGAATGAACGAGCAATCGTTTAGGATGATAACATTTTAGAACGCAACTCAAGTTCTAACGCATCTAAAAAGACATGGCAAAAACCATATAAGGGTGCATTAGGCACTAGCCATCTAATATCACATCTTACCCTTTTAATCCCATGAGTTTTAGTTGATTTAACATCTCATTTTTAACCCTAACGAACTAAGTGCTCGTAGTCCAAAACTTGTACTTGCTGTCCAGATCTTGTATCCGAGCTCCGAGATGAGTGCTTCAACTCTTCACAACCAACGCTTCATGTTTTTAACACTCATTATTCCCCAGACCAAATTTAACCGATAATCAACTAACTTTGAAAGGAGAAGAGAGGGGAACAACTTTTTCGAAAACTCAACAAGAATAAGGCAAGATGAGCAAACTAAGATAGGTAAGGAGTAAAATCTGAGAAGTTACTTAAGTTTTCATAACCCATTTGACACTTTGAAAATAAGTTTTTCAAAATATCCTAATGACGACCAAGCTAGGGGTTTCTACGGTCAGCACAGCTCTGATACCAACTTTGTGAGGACCCCGATTTATTTGGCTTGTAATGCTTAACCAACCACCTGGTCCTAGCATCACGAATCAAATAAACCAAGCCTCGAGATATGTATACTTCCCAGAACTGCAGTATACACACCTCTTCACAAAATTATGCATCAATTCCATACACGAGAGGTTAGAATATCAAAACTTCAATATACAACAGAAAGAACTTACAAGATAAAAATAACAAACTACACAGCGGAAGCAAAAGCCATAAGATGGCGATAAATAAAAGAGCCAATTAGTGTGCCTTTACCCACAAGGCAACCAACCGGGCCGCCAAGCTAGTCGTCAAACCGGCGCATCTCACAAAGGGAAACCCTTGGGGCTCACCTTCTTCCTCTGCAACAAAACATTAAGCAAAGCATCCGAGTACAAAAATTGTTTTTGTACTGCAAGACTGACGTGTAAGGGTGCAGAACTATAATTTAACTACATGCATGCTTTATTTAAGTGGAGGGGGCTCTCGACTTACTTTTAGCAGAAAGCAAGTTTTCTTTTGCAATAATGTAATAGTTTGAAGGCAGTTTTAACAATTCAAATTTTATTTGCGAAATAACAACGATCTGATGAAGTAGTGACAAAAGACATCCGGAGATGACCAACCCAATGGCCATTACAACAATAGTATGAACACTGTTCATACCAACCCATCAAGTTTTAATTAAAAGGTTGTAGTCTAACTCTTGGAAGACCTCCCCAAGCGTGTCCATAACCTAGGACGAGGCTATTCGAATAGTTTTAACCTGCGGGGTGTACCACTGCATCCACACTTTAGACCGCCTTTCCACCACCACGGTTAGCATACTTCCTTTGGTATGCAGGCACGGCTAAGTCTAACATGACGTTTTCCAATATTGTGTATCAACTACGAGTCGCTCGTATGGATAGAAATCCATACGCTTACATGGTAAAGCCGAAAAGACAACAAATCCCATCACGGGTGAAGCTTTTCGGACAACTACCATGCTCCCAACACCATCCCTCCTGCGACCCCCTGCGACCCGGAGCCAATACACGCCAAAGTACTAAGTCAAGAGAGGTCCCATATACTCTAGTGTGGTTAGCACGCAAGAATGCTTGGTTTAGTGTAACAAGATGTTCGGTCCTTGTTGACTCGGGCACCATTCTAGTCACACCCAAAAATCACACCAACTTACCATTGTGCCCAAGTCCAAATCATTTTATTTTCAGTTTTTAGTTTTCACAATTAAACATAGCAAAATGCTGAATCATAAAGTTATAATAATTTTTGTGTGATCAAAGTTATCGACTAAGTCGATAACCGCCCAATTCTACCGGTATCTAAGCATGGCTAAGCATCATATCGTAATTACAAATAAAAGGCCCTAAATCATTCACCGGGCTCTAATTCACCAGTGAGAATAATATTCCTAAGGTAGTGGCAGGGGTGAACAATTTTCAGGGCAACAATGCAATGGGATTAACTACCTCTAATCGACAAAATAATCATTGACACAAAAGCATGCATACGTACGAGGAAAACAAAGTATTAGACTTGAAAATAATGGGAATGAACTGGATATGATCAAACTGCTTTCCTTTGCTTTGTTTGAGATATTCGACTTGCTGCAGAGGATCACTCTCGATATCAACGACATCTAGCGATAAAAGCGCCAAAGTTAAAAAAAACAAATAAACACCGAATGCCAAAAGAATTCAAAATCAATAACACGTAAGATAGATTATGAATTTAGGAACAACAAATTAGTTGATTCGAGATTATTTAAATTAGATAGGATTTCTTCCGATTGTTCTTTCCAAACTCACATTTTCCACATTAACAAAGATTTCGCTGCTTGATTATGAGGATCCAAGCGAAGCTTATTTTTCGGATTAGATTACAACTACCGGATAATAGTCCAACCAACTAAGTGACTCAGAAACATATCTAACTACTGCACTAACCAAGACATAATTCTATTGGCAAATCTGAAAATTGTCATGTTATTGCTACTGAGAACGAATGACGACGGACGATACCTAGAGCTTCGGTGGTGCTATTTCCCTTAACAGACCACCTAATACTCACAAGCACTCTCTCGCCAGGCATTCTATGTATACAACCACCATGATCATATAGTCAAAATCAAACCTCTTATATGTTTTCCTTTTTCGGCAGACTTTGATGGTGATTGTGTACACATCTATTAACTAAGCAGCAAATTACCACATTATAAATAGCTAACTATCCTAAGCAACCATTACTGCGATAAGTTTGATTAGACCTACAAGACTCATACTTCATTTTGATAGATCCCTTCGACGATCAAAATGACATTTGTTATTAAAATACGGCACCATTAATCTGTTGATTTTACAAGAGGGTCCACTGTTTGCTTTAACCATTCAAAACAAAACTTGCCTCCAACAAGATCTTACTTGAAAGCTTAAGAAGTTGTAAGACTAATTTGGTCGATAACCCGCCAAGAACTAGAATTAGAAATGCCATTAGTTCACTTTCATTTCAATTTTTCATGAAGTTATTTCCTCGATTATTAATGCAAAACTGGTTTGATTGCTCCCGGATAGATTTGATCAAAACTCACTTCCAATATAGTTTTGATTTGGTTGCAACAGTGACTTGGGACAACATTAACTACTAGAATTAGTCGGGTTTTAGTCTTTTAACAATTTGAAATTTATCGATAATGTTTTTACAACCTACAATGTACAACCATTTGAGCAGAAGTGCTACTTCATTTGGATTTTCACTAATGGACTAGCTACTATAGTTGTGAGTCCTAGCGCCATAGATAACATTAGCTAGCGGGAAGAAAAGGGTCATCGGCAAAAGGGTTTACTAACACTGTGATCACTACAAGATTGAGTAATCTAGAAGTTAAACACAACACTTGGGACTGAACTTCCTTTTCTGCTCAAGATTTCATGAAATGAGTTAAGACAACCTCTGATTAGCCCATTTAACAGACTAGCAGCTCCGACAACTAACCTTTCCACTAACCAGTCATACACATAAACTTTCAGATTAGCTTACCGACAAAACAGATTCCTTACTTAAACATCTTCTCTCTTCTTTGATCATTCAACTGTTCAACTATCAGACAAAAGAGACCTCTTCAGCACTGAAATGCCAAAGCCCTGGTGAAATGAGCACATTCAAGAACAGATTCCTAATCACATATCTTTCATCTCCATGCCAAAGAGGCCATTATACTGACGAACTATGAATGCTAACTACTCTATGTGGCCTTCACAGATACAGGTTCATTCATACATACAAACTTGCATTCACAGAGCTCACCTGACACAGAAAAGGAGGAGCCGAAGGTGGCTTAGGTAGGGGCGTGGAGGAGGGCGCAGCTCAGGCGGCTGGTGGCTGCGAGTAGCTGTCGGGCGCGGGGAAGACCGGGAGGCGACGGCACACGAGCGCGTTGAGGGGCGACCGAGCCGAGCCCCACCTGTATAGACACAGACATGCATTGAGGTATTTACACAAACACGTAGAGGGCAACAAGAAGAAATCGAAGGTGACTCGGCATGGGCTTGCCGCCGGTGGTCAGAACCAGCAGGGCGACCGCGTGCGGTGGCCACGGCGTGGAGGAGTTGCAGCGGCACCAGCAGCAGAGGGGAGTGGCACGGGTGGCGGCACACGATGCAGGGGAGCTGGGCCGGGTCGGTGGAGAGAGACGAAGCCGACGTTGGTCCGGTGGTGCCATGGACCGGGAGGCAAGAGGAAGACGGAGCCGGCACCGTCGGGCAACTGGAAGGCGGCGGCGGTGGAGCAGCCGGGCAGTGGGCGCAGAGGAGGAGAGGCACCTGGTGGGGCGACGACACTAGAGGAGGGTGGCGGGCTTGCTGAGGCCGGCGGCGGCACCATGGACCAGGGGAGGCGGCCGGATCTAGGGGGAAGGAGGTGCGGCCGGGCCGGGTTGAGCGGGGAGAGGGGCCAGGGGTGGCGGTGCAGCTCGGACGGGGATCGGGCGAGCTGGTGACGACGAGCGGCTGCCGGGACAGAGCAGCGGCAACAGAGGGGGGGACGGAGGGAGGAGAGCTCGGTGGAGAGAAGGGTGCTGGGAGGCAGCCGGATCTGGGGGAGAAGCCGGCATGGGGAGGCAGTGGGGAGGCCTCGCCGCTCGGTGGGGGAGGCGGCGGCGGCAGCTCTAAGGGGCGGCTGGAGCCGGGAGGTAGCGACGGAGAACTTCGGTGGAGGAGGGCGGCGCAAGCTTGAGCTCCTTGTCAGTGCGAGCAAAGGAGGAGAGGGGAATGGAAGGAATGGGCTTGGCAGGGGGTGATGTTATTCGGTTGGGGTGAAGAAATGACAGGGAATTAGATGAATACCAATGTATTTCTCTCATTTTTCCAACTTGCTCGAATTACCTTGCATGAGGGAACCGTTTGCGAAAATAAAATGCTTGCGCAACAACGAACGCAACAATATAACATGCATTGCATGATTTTTGGTTTTTGATTGTGATTGCGAGGAGAGAAGTTGGGGAGAGAATGAACACACAGGTGTTTTATCTGCGACTTATCCTCTCCTCTTGCGAAATCGCTCAAAGCGCCATGCATGCAAAACAAAGTTGCGAAATGGGTTGCTCGTGCGATGACGATCACGGTGGTACGACATGCATGGCTTGGTTTTGAGTTTTTAGATGAGATTTGAAGGAGAGAAACGAAGGGAGTTAGCAGGAACGGAAAAGAAGGGACACGCTGGCGTTTCACCTGGTGCCGGGATGAACAAAGTGGCATGGCGCCCGAAGACGGTTGATGCTTGGGGGTGAGAGATGCGCTGTGGCACAAGGTGCTAAGGACCGAGGTAGGACTTTAGGGTTAGCAAAATATATTCGGAGATTTAGGTTTTGAACAGGTCTTTGACCTAGGATTTATTTTTAGTAATATTTTACAGGGCAATGTTTAAGTTAATTTTATTATGATGATTTAATTGTATCGATTCTTTTACTTTACAATTTTATGTTTCTAGGGTTTTCTATTTAGGTTTTCATTTCATACTTGATTGTCTTGGCAAAAGAAATGCAGATCAAATAACTCACAAATTGCGAGACAAACTGAATGACAATGAGATAATCATACAAAAGTTTTAAAAATCTCGTATTTTTGCATTTTGGAAATTTCGGGATGTTACAGTCAAAACCCCTAGGGGTGCTGTAGCACGCGACCTGCATAAGATCTTGCCGCGCACTGATATCACCCCTCCTTCCCAAGCAGCCCCATCCTCCATTGGTGCCTCCTTCCTCTCCGTCGGTGCTCTTTCTTTGCCGATCAAGTGAAGAAAGGAGAGGAGATCATCTTCGCGGGGCCAAATCTTCACCTTGGTGCGATTCTACAAGGGTAACATCGCGTGTTCTTCGTTGGTTGTTGCGTAGTAGTTGCGGTTGATGTCGTATGGTAGATTGAATTTCGTCGGTTTAATACATCGCGTTCTGTCCAGTAGTTTGGATGACAGTTTTCATGTTTTTAGAGGTAGAATCTCGGGATCCACCCTCCTAGAGATAGTTGGATTTTGTTCTTAGCTTTCAGTGGCCGCCAAGAACGCCTAAATCCGATTAACGGTCTGGGAGTTATGAATTTTTAAGTATCGCTGTCCTACTGATCTGCCAGCTTTCGGGCAGATTGTAGGAAACTGGATAAAACTGTTAGTTAAAGTGGAAATAAGAGGATCTCGTTATAACACAAAATGTAGGTAATTTCCATACCTTTTCATAGAGATAAAGAACGCAAGATTTGGACTTTCGTAGCAAAAGTTATGATAGTTTTAGTGATCTGTCCAGAAAACCTGACGTGAATTTGTTGTTATGATAATTAGCTCGATAGGGTTATTAGATGACTGAATCAGGAGGACTCACCAACTAGGTTTACATGGATATTTTGTTAAGCTTTAATTAGAGTCCAAGAACACCTCATTTGAACCTCTGTACTAAAAGTTATGAATTTTAGAACGTGACTGTCCACAGAGGGGACATAATAACACTTAGAAGTTGGGGTTGGGTTCGCGCTAAAGGAACTATTGCGAGTTCGTGTTTACTCTTATAGTTGTTTGGCCTATTACTGTTATCTTAGCGTGCATTATAAATATGTTCAGGTGGAGGTTTGATCCCGGAGGCAGCCCCTTCTGCACGTTCCTCGTACTCTTGCGGTTAAGGCAAGTATAGTGATGGATATGATAGAAAACATTGCATGCCATTGTTTGATAAATACTAGGAGTGTTTGTGTTATCCATGATTGTTATGGTGGTATGTTTGGTATTGTTCATGGTTTCTAGTGATATGAGTTATGTGTTATTCATGGATGTTTGAAAGTTATGAAGTCTATGATACATGCTAGTATTGATATATTAGCCGTGTTTTATTGATAGTATGATATGCTGGTTAAAGATGAGGAATGCTTATGATACGAGTGACTGTTAATCATGTATGGTATTGATGTTGTTCATGCTTATTGCAAAACGGTAATTGTTCATATGCACCATGAGAGCATTCATAATACACAGTCACGTGGTGACCAGGAATGCATATTGAGGTCCCCGTCATGTAGATGACGGGCTTGAGGTCCCCACATTTGTGGAATGTGGGCATTGAGAAGAGGTCCCCATCATGTAAACGATGGGCTTATGGTCCCCACACTTGTGGAGTGTGGGCTTGAGGTCCCCTATACTTGCGGAGTATTGGGCAATTGGTCCCTGTGCTTGCGAGCACAGGCATGGGTACGCAGCGACGGTTGCATACCTCACATTACTGGTGTAATGCGCAAAAGAGAAAGAGAAAGATAAGGAGCATTTGAGCATTTGCATAGCATGAGCATGTGATACGTTTGGTGTGTGGCTGGATGGATAATAATTGATGATTTACCATTATGTATGCTGTTGATGCCATGAATTGTACTTGATGAGTCGGTGGACTCACTCTTGCTTTTATTGTTGTTTTAGGTACCCAATCCAATAACGACATGCATGGGAGGGAGTAGCTCTATGTTCACACGCACACCACCATGAACCTTCTAGAGTTGATTAAATTTCAAATCATGCCTTAATAAATGAGCAAATTGCTTAATTGATTCAATATGATGATGTTTTCGTGTTGGATTATTTGTAATAACGAAGACTAGCATATTTGGATATTGGTGATTATGCTCTAGTCACTTAGTATGTCATGAATGCCTCACGATTATTTGAATGTTCGATTGTTTAATTTGGATAAATGTAATTGTTGGAACCCTTGGTAAAGTTAGCTAAAGAGAGAAGGTTCTACCGGAATTTAGTAAAGTGTCTTGGTTTTAATCTGCTTTGTTGTTAGTTTAGTAGCATTCTAGGGTTGTATTGGACTGGGGTGTTACAGTTGGTATCAGAGCGGGCTGTAGGTCCGTGGTTCATGAAATATTAATTTTGACACACTAAGCACAGTAGGATGGGAATGGGTATAGCATTGCATTTACGTTTCCGTTTTATCATAGTATTGATTGCTGATATGAATTGAGTTTTATTGCTCATTAATTGATTGTGATTATATTGTGCGGGGATAACCCATGTTGAGAGGTTGAGGTCGTGGTTGTGGCCCTGGGCTTTATCAGGCTATACCACCGTTCGCAGTATGAGAATAGTGAGTTTCTTTAGAAGAGTTGTTCTCTTCCATTGATTTAATTTGATCCTTAAAGCAAACATTGTTTTCCAACTGTTGAGCCGCATGCGGTTGATGAACCTTCTTTGGATAATGGTTACAATGTAGTTGATGGATTTCAATTGGTTTGTATTTGTTTTATAGAGCAAATGTTGTCTTTTCTGACTCTTGAGCTATTCTTGCTACTTGTAAACGTTGTCATTGGCAATATTGTTCCTTGTCATGGGAGTTCTACCTTTTTGTTGCCAAACTTGACCCGTTTATTTGTTTGGTGTTTTAGATAATGGAAAGTATCATTTACAAACTTCTTTGAAGTACGTTTTGACTTTACGCACTTCTTTTAGAGTAGTTGGAATATTGAAGTTTAGTGCCTCTTCTTTGAGAAGGAAAGCATCAAAACTCTTTTGAGATGTTTTGTTGTATTTTGTGAGAGGTTTTAAGCATAAAGGATAGATTGATAATGTATGAGTTATCAAGTTGGGTTTATAATGTGGTGCGTAATCGGTCTTAACCAAGATCGTTGGAAGTGAAGTGATAAGCTTGATGTTGTCATAGAGTCGTTACAAGATGAACTTGTTTAAACGATATGACCATTCCTACTAGGAATCCAAGACTTATTAAGAGGTGTGGTATATTGATGCTTTGGTCTGATCATTAAGATTGTGGAATTTGATATATTTATCGGATAATTCGGAGTAAAGTATCTCAAGGATTTGTCTACGCTTTAGTGATGATTATGTTAAGGATGTGGTTGAACGATGCCTTAGAGGATATTAATCTGAAGATTTTCATAAACTGGCTACTTGATGATCATACATAATTGCTAGATTGAAACATGCATATCTGATTAGATGGATGTTGAGGTAGTACCTTGTGAAATCCGGTGATTAAAGTAGATGATGTTATTAAATCTTTAATTAAACTCTGAGCATAAAGTGGAATGTTGACTCTGTGTTTATAAATAGACATGTGACAGTAAATAGCAGCAGGACTCCATTTGCATACGTGATAAATAGAATTGTCAATTGTCAATGATAGTTGAAGTGGGTGTTGAGCAACACTTATGGTTGAGTGGATGAATGAATAAGTGGTCTCTCATAGTGTGCTTTACCAAATTATTATGTTATAGCATAATCTGGTTAAAAGAGGTTTGTTCTAACCTTGTGGCTTGTGTTTCTTTTGGAGAGGTTTATAATGGGATAAGAGGCTAGGATGAGTCTCGCTAAGAGTGTATTGTTTTATTGTTAGTGTGATTGTCAGTAAGGGATTATGATGATAATATTGAATATTATGTATAAAAGAATTGGATCGCTCGCCTGATGTTGATTAAGTGAATATGTTTCTAGGTCACGTTTGGGATCTTTCAGACCTCATGTTGATGTGGTAGCTGAATTTGTTTAGAGCAAAGTGACATTTTGAGAGTTTTATTAGTTCCTAAGTGGTTTTTGGGTTGTGGTCTTCAAATATCTTTTTGTCGGAATTGGCATGGTGATGCTGTAACCAATGAAAGTCGAGTAGAGTAGAAGTATTTGAGATTGAAGTAAAGTTTTGTTCTTGCCCATAAGAGTTTTTCCCGAATTTCCAAAAGCAATGTTTTATTCTCGTTTGAGGTTTGATGTTCTCTGCTTGTGGGATGTGTGCCCTCAACTTTGATCTTATCTTTTGTTTTCCGAGAACATCATTATCTGATTATGTCTCGTGAACTTGTAACTACTGTGAGTGGTAACATTTTTTTTTTGTGCTGAAATCTTTTCTTATTTGTCTCTTCTTCTAAGAAAGGGTTAACCGAACTGTATTGCAATGTCTCTTCGGTTGTGTTTTGGCAACTAGATAGTGGTGGTCTAGTAGATGGTTTGATGAACCTTTAGGTGTCAGGTTGTCTGAGAGACATTGAGTAATAAATCGATTTATTAGAATAATCCTTGGAGAGGATTTGAGTTAAAAAGAATATTTGTCTTTGGAGTTAACAGATTTCGTTGTCACAACTAGTAGGACCTATAGCGAGATATGGTCCAAGATTTTGGGTTCATTTGTGAACATTAGAATTAGCAAGTATGGAAATTTTGATCAGATTATTAGGGTATCGCATTTGGGTACTCGGTAAGATTGTGTAGAAGTAGCATGATGGTGTAGTTAATGAGAGTAGCAGTATAGAGAAATCTAATAGTCGTGTTAATTAATGGGATAGTAGAGATTGTTGAGTTATTGTCAAGTGTGAATCGGCCTCGATAAGTAACCCAATGGGAGTTAGATTATCTCTAAGGATAGATTGATCAAGAATATATTCATTAATCGACGTTAGTAATTGATTATGTTTGAATCTTGGTCAATCAGTGAGGGTATTGTGTCGTTATGGGTACATTGTAGTCGAGTAGCCGCATTTGATTGGTGTGGGTTAGATAAGGTCTA
This sequence comes from Ampelocalamus luodianensis, assembly GCA_036346255.1. Taxonomy (NCBI): domain Eukaryota; kingdom Viridiplantae; phylum Streptophyta; class Magnoliopsida; order Poales; family Poaceae; genus Ampelocalamus; species Ampelocalamus luodianensis. Next base: position 21,748,232 of record CM070635.1, read on the forward strand.
AGATTGATGAAACGAATCGCCTTAGGTGGTTACTTGATTTGTGAGGAATGTTGAAATTAACGACTGAGGTTTTGGTTGAGCGGTGTGAAAATTTTAGTCATCAGATCTGAGGGTTACCTCTCAAGTATACAGTTCATTGTAAGAGTCTTAGAGGTTGAATTGGGCTTTGCATTTTTATGCTAGCATCTTGGTTTCCTAGGATTAGGTTCCAAGAGTTATGGTGATTTCTGAAAGAATCCTTTGGAAGCAGTAAATGAGAGTGAATGTGGTGAATTTCAAGTTGATTATCCTTAAAAGATTGAGGTGATGCGATTGTGGCGGAAATCTATATTGAGATGTGTTGGGATTTACTTGTCAAAGTAATTCCTTTGGTAGAGAAGTTGGCTAGAGTGTGATATTGTGGGTTGGAGGAGTTTCCCTGCATAAATGTGGATTTTGTGTTAATTTGAACATCGCTTTGAGGTTGCCAATTTAAGAGAAATGAGTTAATGTGTTATCCGATGATTTGATATCTTATGGTTTAAGAGAAACTTAAATTCTTAAAAGAAAAATTGTGGAAAAAGGTGTGATCTTGGATAGTGAGATATTCTCTTAGTTCTTATTTGAACTATGTGTTATGACAGATGACAATTACAAATTGAGTTGGTTCTTGTCGGTATATGTGGTTCTTCTGATTAAAAAATGTGGTTATTCGAGTGATTTCGCTTTTGACTTTTGTGGCATTTATTTCTAAACCGCCTACTTGAAAGGTGGAAAAGTTTTCATGTTAAATCCATTATTTTTGGATTGGGCTCTTCAAAGAGAAGTTGGTTTTGAGTTGGATGCATTATGTCTCCTTTGATTTCAGTTGAGTTTTTTGGATAAGTGAGTGGTAGATGAGTTCTTTGTGTGACCCTTGTTAAAGGAGATCTTTGCTTGCATAGGTAAAGTGATCGTCGAGAGTTGGAATAAGAGTTTCATGTATTTTGTGCAGACGGTGTACTTGGTACCAAAAGGAAGTATAACCAAAGGTGTGTTGGATAGGTTCCTTATAGTTATGGAATTTGTAGGTTTGCGCATCGCTAGGACCGCCTCGAGTACATGCGTGGAGTACACAATGTCTTGTATATTCCGGTGCAGAGGTAGTACATGAGAGGTCCGGAGCTTGATATTTTGTTAGAGCGGTTGGCCAACGAGTAAGACCTTACCTTCGAGACCCGTGTGTTGAGCGTACCAGTAAAGATCGAGACTAGTGTTGAGGTGAAAAATATTGGTATCCGTCAAGGTGATGTGATCCCATAAGTCCGAGAGGAAGCAACTTGTGAATTGCAGTCTCACATGCGCGAGCAGTATCCAGGATTGTTCACACAAGGTAAGTGGTGACGTTAGCAAGTTAAGCAAGATTAGAATTGGGTCGAGTGCTTAAGGGGTAGAATGTAATACCCCAAAAGTATTAGAAAGAATTAACGGGAGAGAGTTATTTGAATTTCAACCGTTTTTTCAGGATTTTAAATGGGATTTTAGAATTTCTCTTGAAGGGGATTAAATCTTGGGCCAAAGGCCCATAGTCTTGGCCCATTAGGGGTAGTCAAACCCATAGGGTTACTGTAGCACACGACTGCCTCTGATGCACTGCGCGACTCTGATATCATCCCTCCCCTCCAAAGCAGCCCCATCCTCCATTAGTGCCTCCCTTCCTCTCCGTCGGTGCTCTTTCCTGCCGATCAAGTGAAGAAAGGAGAGGAGATAATCTTCGTGGGGCCAAATCTTCACCTTGGTGCGATTCTACAAGGGTAACATCGCGTGTTCTTCGTTGGTTGTTGCGTAGTAGTTGCGGTTGATGTCGTATGGTAGATTGAATTTCGTCGGTTTAATACATCACGTTCTGTCCAGTAGTTTGGACGACAATTTTCATGTTTTTAGAGGTAGAATCTAGGGATCCACCCTCCTAGAGATAGTTGGCTTATGTTCTTAGCTTTCAGTGGCTGCCAAGAACGCCCAAATCCAATTAACGGTCTGGGAGTTATGAATTTTTAAGTATCGCTGTCCTACTGATCTGCCAGCTTTCGGGCAGATTGTAGGAAACTGGATAAAACTTTTAGTTAAAGTGGAAATCAGAGGATCTCGTTATATCGAAAAATGTAGGTAATTTTCATACCTTTTCAGAGAGATAAAGAACGTAAGATTTGGACTTTCGTAGCAAAAGTTATGATAGTTTTAGTGATCTATCCAGAAAACCTAACGTGAATTTGTTGTTATGATAATTAGCTCGATAGGGTTATTAGATGACTGAATCAGGAGGACTCACCAACTAGGTTTACATGGATATTTTGTTAAGCTTTAATTAGAGTCCAAGAACACCTCATTTGAACCTCTGTACTAAAAGTTATGAATTTTAGAACGTGACTGTCCACAGAGGGGACAGAATAACACTTAGAAGTTGGGGTTGGGTTCGCGCTAAAGGAACTATTGCGAGTTCGTGTTTACTCTTATAGTTGTTTGGCCTATTACTGTTATCTTAGCGTGCATTATAAATATGTTCAGGTGGAGGTTTGATCCGAGGCAGCCCTTACGCACGTTCCTCGTACTCTTGCGGTTAAGGCAAGTATAGTGATGGATATGATAGAAAACATTGCATGCCATTGTTTGATAAATACTAGGAGTGTTTGTGTTATCCATGATTGTTATGGTGGTATGTTTGGTATTGTTCATGGTTTCTAGTGATATGAGTTATGTGTTATTCATGGATGTTTGAAAGTTATGAAGTCTATGATACATGCTAGTATTGATATATTAGCCGTGTTTTATTGATAGTATGATATGCTGGTTAAAGATGAGGAATGCTTATGATACGAGTGACTGTTAATCATGTATGGTATTGATGTTGTTCATGCTTATTGCAAAACGGTAATTGTTCATATGCACCATGAGAGCATTCATAATACCTGGTCACGTGGTGACCAGAATGCATATTGAGGTCCCCGTCATGTAGATGACGGGCTTGAGGTCCCCACATTCGTGGAATGTGGGCATTGAGAAGAGGTCCCCATCATGTAAACGATGGGCTTATGGTCCCCACACTTGTGGAGTGTGGGCTTGAGGTCCCCTATACTTGCGGAGTATTGGGCAATTGGTCCCTGTGCTTGCGAGCACGAGCATGGGTCTGTGACGGTTGCATACCTCACATTCGGTGTAATGCGCAAAGAGAAAGAGAAAGATAAGGAGCATTTGAGCATTTGCATAGCATGAGCATGTGATACGTTTGGTGTGTGGCTGGATGGATAATAATTGATGATTTACCATTATGTATGCTGTTGATGCCATGAATTGTACTTGCTGAGTCGGTGGACTCACTCTTGCTTTTATTGTTGTTTTAGGTACCCAATCCAATAACGACATGCATGGGAGGGAGTAGCTCTATGTTCACACGCACACCACCATGAACCTTCTAGAGTTGATTAAATTTCAAATCATGCCTTAATAAATGAGCAAATTGCTTAATTGATTCAATATGATGATGTTTTCGTGTTGGATTATTTGTAATAACGAAGACTAGCATATTTGGATATTGGTGATTATGCTCTAGTCACTTAGTATGTCATGAATGCCTCACGATTATCTTTGAATGTTCGATTGTTTAATTTGGATAAATGTAATTGTTGGAACCCTTGGTAAAGTTAGCTAAAGAGAGAAGGTTCTACCGGAATTTAGTAAAGTGTCTTGGTTTTAATCTGCTTTGTTGTTAGTTTAGTAGCATTCTAGGGTCGTGTTGGACTGGGGTGTTACAGTTTTCTAGCGATGACCTTTTTTCTACGATCTTTGCTACCAGTCGAACTTGAGTACGAGTACGTTTCGTGAAGTATCAATCATGTATGTGGTTCTTAGTACTTTTTACGATCAGATTAGATAATATATATAAATAAAAACACTTATGGGGTTTTTTTGCATAATTTCTTATTATTCATATCATCAACATAAGTCTTATGACATCTTCCGACCACACAATGTACTATATGGTATTTCGATTATGGAAATAGATCTAAAACTAGTCAAAATCATACACTAGTTTTGACCAAATCGATTTCATAGTGCTAACTAGATCATTCTTACAACATAATCAGCACATACTTTGTATGTTGGTCAAAACATGTGCTCTTATTCTTGGTCTACTTTTTCTTTAGTAAGTTTTTCTACTACACAAGCAGTCGGGGCTAGGAAATATATGAGTACACAAGTTGGGAGATAAGCATAAGCTTTATTGATGAACAAAAGGTAAGTTTTTTTTTTACAAATTTATATTACCATTATTTACTTCTCGGAGCCACTAGAGTGTTCGTTGTGAGACGGAGATTCGACCTTCATCTCCTCTACAACTGTGTTTCCGAAGGGTTTCACTCCCTCGAAGATCTTGGCTACATCCTCCTCCGAGCAGTTGAAGTCTGCTTCAAGTGCTTGGATGTTGAGGGAGGGGTCGGAGGCTTTAAGCTTTACCAAAGCAAAACTAACCCCGTCTGCAACAACATTCTTCATAGTCTTCGCATGGTTCCTCCAGGAGGTTGCGAGCAAAACTTGGAGAGTCTCGAGCTGTCAACCAAGACAGTTCACCTTCTTAATCAGCTCTCTTGAACACAACAAAAATACATCCGACCCCATGTCAGAAAGCATCTTGTTGAAGACAAGGATCGTCTCTTGAAGGTTCCTCTCGAGTTCTTTCTCCTTATTTTGCTCAAACTTAAGAGCTTTTTCTGTTTGTTCTAACTTTTGAGCTCGCCCTGCATGAGTAGATCAAAGTTTAAGAAATAAAATATAAACACATAGTAAATTGGTCAAGTTTACGACCAGTTACCTTGAGTTTTCTTCGCGATAGCTTCAATGAATTCCTTATGCTTGAGGGAGGCTTTATTAAATCTAGTTGACCAATTTTCAATCAACTAATCTTTGGCTTTACACCTCTCCTCAAGTGTGGCTATGACGGCCCCCTTGGACTTAACTTATTTTTCAAAATTCTCTAATTCTATCAATTATGATAAAAGGAGAATTAAGAAGCAAAACAACAAAAAGGGAAGAGGAAGTAAAAAAGAAGTGCTTATTTTTCAATCGGAGTTTTCTTTTTCTAAAGAAGTTATTTGCTGGGTCAGCTCTCCGACCATAGCGATGTTCTCCACCATATGCTACAAAAAGTGAAAAATAGAAAACTTCTTTAAGTTTCAAATAAACTCCACAAAAATGCCATAAGAGTGGTCGTAAGTATTTTACCTAGACCGCCTTGTTCGCATAATTGGAGTAAATAATCCGAGGATCTGTCTTTGATCGATAGTCCGAAATCTTCTTCCACCAGGCATTCTCGAGTCTTTTATTATCAATGACTCAAGACTGGTTAGGAATGTCTTTGGGATGAGGAGACCTCCTAACCAACGAACAACTCCTCTCCACACGATCATTGAAGAAAGAAGGTAGCAGATTTGCTCCCTCTTCTTTGACCACTTCAGTCCCAGCGGTGGGCAACACTTGTTGAGACTTTTCTTCATCCTCTGCCTCCCTAGGCAGGGTCGGAGCAGCCAAGGGTTCCTGAGCGGTAGGAGCAGGCTCAAGCGCTTCCACCTGCTCGGGGGCTGGCTCAACTATCCTTTCCTCAGGAGTGTCCTCCTGAGGGATGCTCTGATAAGAAGCGATCGGAACACCAGAGGATCTACAAAAATAGAAGAAAGGAAGGAGAAAAATTCATAATACACAAAACACTAAAGGTATGAATTTACATAAATTTCTTTCATTTATACATACATGGTCTTCTTGGTTTTGAAGTTAAAACGCTTTGGAGCGAAGTCCAGAGCGCTCACTTTCCTCTTCTTCTTTTCAACCGATTTCACTAGTTCCGCTTCGGTACGGCTGGTCGGACCCCTCACATCTTCCAGCCGGAGTCAAAAATAATTTCCCCAACCACCTGCTCGAACGTCCTTGTTTCATCGACCACTGGAACAGTTACTTCGGGAGCAATTGTTCGATCGCTCATGGTCTCTTCGGAAATAACGACTGTCATAGCTCCGGTTGGTAGATCTTCTTTCTCTCCCACCGAAATCATTAATTAAAATTAGTTTGGTGATGAAATTCTTCATTTGGAATATGTATTCCCTTTGGTGCTCTTTTTTCTCATAAAAGAAAGAGTTAGCTTAAAACAAGGCCCACCTCCATGGAGACACCATCTTGAGTGGTCGTTGGAGCTAAAGTGGTCGGTGGCGATAACTAGACTCAAGCTCTTGACGAGCTCATTGGTATCTGACTCAACCGATTGCACATTAAAGGGGTGTTATGCCATATCGATTGGAAAATGTATAAACGATGAAATGAGGTTGTTATTTCTTGCCTTAAGTCTCTCTGTCCTCTCTTCTCGAGAGACGACAACTAAAATTCGGGGAACATCAGCCTTGTCACTAGGCTCCTCGGCACAGATCATCTTGATCTGGTCCCTGATATCTTCAGGGGAAAGGGCTGTAAAAAAGAGTAAAGACTTTAAGGTTAAAAAATAATCAACTAAACAAGATTGGTCGAGATTTTTTAGGACTTACGTTTTGAAGAATCTCTAGTCGTATCATCCCGACTAATGTACCAAAGCATGATACGTGCTAGGAGCTTTAGAGTACTTTTCCGGCATGTGGAGAAATCTTTCACCACATGCCAAGAAGTCAATCCTTTGATGCTAAGGTTGTGGATGGCCTCGATCCATCTCCCCACCTTTCTTTCCTTCTTCATGAAAGATCGCCATCGAGGATTCTCGACTGCCACCTTACCAGCAAAGTAGAGGCTATCTTCCTTGGTGACCATCATGTAGAACCTGTTCTTCTTCCATGACGACCACGAAGACGTAGAGTACATACGAATTTACTCCTCAGCTATCCCGTCGTGAAGGCAAAAAGCGCACTCCTCGGGTGACACCGTTGATTTCCCCAACTTCGTCATCTTGTAGAAGTATTTGAGGACCTCTAGATCTGGAGAAATCCCCAAATATGCTTCGTAGAGATAGATGAAGATGTTGAGATTGGCGATCGAATTAGGAGAAAGGTTTACCAGTTCAACTCCATAGTAATCCAAGACTTGGGAGAGGAACAGATGTGCTGGTAACCTAACCTGCACTCGATATATGCGAGAAAAATGGGGATTTGTCCCTCATTGCCGCTCATAAAATGCTCTCCGACCGTAGATCTCCAAGAGATAAAAGTCTGGTTAGGAAGCATCCCGCTCTTCTCCACAGCCTTGAGCTTCTTCTCGCTCAACTCAAAAACCAGTTAGTTGGAGATTGACTCTGACATTGTTTGTTTTGTGGCAAGAAGATGAAGGAAAAATTGAAGGAGATATGAGAACGTAAAATCCCTAAGATTGCACACGGCAGGGGTTTTGTAAGGGTTTTCCTTTAACTACAAAAAGGAGTTACCTGAAGCCCAATGGACAAACCTCTTCGGTTTCCCAAGCAGTTCCTTAACTTTAAAGTGAACACAAATTACTTTGTTATTCTTGCCATTAAACGAAGGGTTTCTCGATATGGATTTCATCGGAGAGGGTTCATACTATAAATTCACTTAAAGTTCGGGGGCTAACTGATGAGGATTAAATTCCTAAATGTTACTTTAACATTCAATTAAAGGCCACATAACCCTAATGGTTGTAACTCCCATGGTTAACAACCCCTGTGGTCATGAGAAGGTTGCTTTACGAGTACCCTGGTCGGAGAGGCACTACACCTATTTCGCTACTAGATGACTACATGAAGAATCTTTGAACTAGAACTTGGATTTTATTCCATGTATATTCCTTCCGTGTGATAAATGGGACACATGCCATATTTGCCTCAAACTACACGATGCTTTTCGGCCCTAAGTCACTGATAATAACTACTACACAGTTTCGTCTCCCGACGATACTAACCAACGATCAGTTGATATTTCGCTAACAACAACTACCTCCCTGACCAGATGTGTTGCTTTCAAAAGGTGTCTTCTCCAAGAGTAACTATGACCTCTTCGTTGGTATTTAAAGGTGGATGACGAACAACAAAAGACTGGCAATTGGATTCATCTGGAAGACAATTGAAGCATACTGAAGTACAACAAACAATATACTTAGTGTAATTAGGGCAAGTCTGTTGCCTTCCTAAAAGCATCCCTGTAATAGCTAGTTCATTGCAATAAAGAGCAACCCTATTCTCCTCCAAGAGCTCTTAGCTATTTTTCTCATTTTATTTCGTAAGATCGGCGACTTGATCATCGACATGTAGTTATGGGCCTCAAATCGTGGTTGTTAGACAAAAGACACGAATGCCACACGGTTGGACTAACCACTAGTTGTGTAAAGATTTTAAGGTAGGTAAGTTGTAATCCTATTTATGTAATACCCTAACTTCTAGTATATAAGGACCTAGATGCAATTGAGGAAAAGAAGCAAAGAAAACAGGAAAAAAAGAAAAGAAAATGCAGCTCGAGACTGAGGCCTAGTCGATTTGGGTGAGCCTACCATGCGTCTTGTGGACTCGGACAATGCCTTTATAGGCACAAGGTTGGGAATTTTTGGCATTTTTGCCCCTTAATCTGCTTTATTTTCAAAACTAGCCCTCTTTCGCCATAATTAGCACATTTGGCCCCCGCACAGTGCACGTATCGCTCCCCTCGAGCGCGGCAGGGGACTGTCCCCAGCCCCGGGCACGGTAGCCACCTACCCCTGGCCCCAGGCGTGGCAGGCACCTGGCCTCGGCGATGGGCACGGCAGGTGGCCTACCCCAAGCGCTAGGTGCAGCAGGCCACCTGGCTGTAACACCCTAGCTCCAAATGAGCCTAGAATGCTACAAGAAATAAACTAACTAGAACAATCTATAAATTTTCGACAGAGCTTCCTTTGTGTAAACAACAAAACCGAGGTTCTAACAAATAAACATGGTATTCAACAATAATTTCATAATCCAATTCACTCATGCTTAAGAGATAATCATAAGATTGTAATCAAGTAACACCATTCTCACATCCATAATTAAACCGACATTCAGAATCATAAAACATCCAAGGGTATTTCTCAGCACTCTATTTATTCTTATGTGAAGCTAAATAATAATTGCATTAATGTTGTGAGGTAGTGCGTGCTTTCCAATCATCTACCCCCGCCCATGCATGACGTTCTGGCCAGAAGTACCTATAACAAGACAAAGCAAGAGTGAGTCATACGACTCAAAGAAGTATCAACAAGGTTACATCAATCATAAGATCATAACAACGTAAACATCTTTAACAGCATCAATCATGACATTTCAAATACTAAAAAAAATGATAATGCTATGCACTCTTTGATCTTTATCTCTTTTCACATTTTACCGGTAATGCGGGGTATTCATCCGTCAATGAATACCCATGCCTGTGCCCTCTGGCACAGGGACCAAGAGCCTATACATCACATGTATAGGGACCTTTGCCCATCATCAAAATGACGGGGACCTCTGTACACATTGCCCACATTACGTAAATGTGGGGACCTCAAGCTTTGTCATTACCTGACAGGGACCTCAACTGTTTCGCTTGGTCGCAACATGACCAAGTTTCAAAATGCTCAGAAATGCTTGAGTAATACATCTACATCTACATCTTCTCATTTAACAGAATTTAACATGTACTTTGAGCATGTAAACAATAGCATCATGAAAGAACTGTAATCACAATATGCAAACACCAACACAACTAGAGTCCTCTCCACATCATTTTCACATGGCAACAATGAACATTACACAACTCAATCATGGCATGCAACAAGAATTCCACTAAACCGAATACTTGCCTCAAGCGCGTAAAAGCAGCGGACGCGAAGTGGGTACTGCCCTTGGGATCTCGCTTACACGGATAAGAAGATAACCCCATACTAAGACTAGCATCTGGACCAAAATCAATCACAACATCACAATTGAACTTGCTAACTTCTTAGCATTTCTAATTTTTTTTCTAATTCGTAGCGATTGATTACTGCAGACAACAGGCTTCTAAAATTCATAACTTCCTGCTCGGGAGTCCAAATAAGATGATCTTGGACTTTCTGGAAAGATAATTAAATTTCCTAAATAAACCGAGTTGGGGAGACCCTCTGATTTGGCCATCTTCTAGCTCTACTAACCCCTTTACTCAGAGCAACCAAACTGCGACAAGTTCTGGACAGAACTAAATAAACTAGCATAACATTCTCTACGATCGTCCGAATCTAGTGATCTTTAGTTTTCCTGAAAGCTGAGAGGTTTAGCCTCGATTTTCGTTGTGGTGAGACCCTTTGGAAGCACCTCTAACATTGCGTTTAAGTCAGGTTAAGCCTATACTGTCGAATCAGCTACCCTCTAGAAACAACATAACACTAAGAAATTCATAACTTTGGCTTCCGAAGTCCGAATGACCTGATTCTTGTCGACAATGAAAGGTAGCTACGATATCTACAACTTTCTAGGAGAAGCCCATACCCAAATCTGCCTTTAACCCAACCAAAAACGACAACCTTTACTGCAGCAGAAAACCGACGAACTGATATCCGAAAATCAGACAACTAGAAATTGACCCAAAACTATGATCAACAAGTTACCCTTGCCGAAGCGAGAGTACACGCAGCGGATCGACGATCACCACATTCTCCGGTTGCGAACCCTCTACTTCTCTTCTTTTCTCCTCTTCTTGGCGGCCCGGCAAAAGGGGGCCTTCCACCTTCTTATGACCAGCAGCAAGGGGGCTAGGGGAGGGTGCAAGGGAGATAGAGGGGCAGGGAAGTGGAAGGGGAGAGGGCGCACCAGGGAAGGAGAAAAAAGGGGGGCGGCACAGGAGGTGTGAAAGGGAACCGGCGCAAGGGGGCCACTCACCTCCCCTCTCGGGCCAAAAGCCAGCGGGCCGAAAGTCTTAGCCCACGCTGTCCAAACTTTCCGATTTTTCCCCCGGATACTTCTCTAATTGGTCTTTTCCTTATAGTTCTTTTCATAGTCCTTAACACTGCTCTTGACCAAAAATCGACAAATGCCTTTCGGGATATTACAGTCTACCCCCCTTAAACAGAATTCGACCCCGAATTCTAAACGCCTACGATTACGAGATAAACTAGCTAAAAACTTAGTAACAGAGAATACACACCTGATGCAAATAATTCCGGATAAAGCTCGCGCATGCGAGATTCCAATTCCCAAGTAGCTTCCCGCTCAGTCTGCTGCGACCAAAGTACCTTAACATACTTCAGGGTCTTGTTCCTTAATGCCTTTTCTGACTTTTCCAAAATTCTCACTGGCTTGGACTCGAAGGACAGATCTTGTTCAATAGTTAAAGGTTCTAGTGAAATGTGGTGTTCCGGATCACGCAGGTATTTCCTCAACATGGAAACATGAAACACGTTGTGCACACCCTCATGGACTCGGAGGTCCAGCGGTATGCCAACTTTCCAATCCGGGCTAGGATCGCGAAGGGCCAATGTACCTCGGGCTAAGCTTCCCTTTGGTACCAAACCTCACTACACCTTTTGTGGAGACACCCTCAAGAGTACTGGTCACCCACTTCAAATTCTAAGTCCCTCCTCCTTACATCCGCATAGCTTTTCATGCGCTCCGAGTGCTAATAAGTTCGCCTCACCAAGGCCACTTGTTCCACCGTCTTTTGTACCCAATCCGGGCCTAGAACTGCCTTCTCACCCACAGCTTCTCAGCAAAGGGGTGACCTACACTTACGTCCATACAAAACCTCAAACGGAGCGGCTTTTATGCTAGAGTGATAACTGTTATTATAAGCAAATTCTGCCAAAGGCAACTGATCTTCCCAATTACCCTTCCAAGATAAGACACAGGTTCTCAACATATCCTCCAATGTCTGAATAGTGCGCTCTGTTTGTCCATCATGCGTGGATGGAAAGCGGTACTCAAGCGGAGTTGTGTGCCCAAAGCATTATGCAAACTCTCCCAAAACTTGGATACAAACTTAGCATCCCTGTCAGAAATGATGGTTTTTGACACTCCATGCAATATCACAATCTCACGTACATAGATAGGGGCCAAGTCACTAGCTGAGTTAGTCGAGCGGACGGGAATAAAATGTGCGGACTTGCTGAACCGATCCACAATAACCCAAACTGCATCCCTACCTCGCGGTGAACGAGGCAATGCAACAACAAAATCCATAGAAATATCATCCCATGGCCATTGGGGTACCTCCAAAGGCTGCAATAACCCCGCAGGACGTTTATGTTCAGCCTTCACCTGCTGACAAACACCACATGAAGCTACATAATTGGCAATATCCACCTTCATTCTTTTCCACCAGAAATTCTGCTTCAAATCACGATACATCTTCGTCTCTCCTGGATGAACAGTATACGGAGTGCGATGTGCCTCCTTTAAGATGTCATCCTTAACTCCTGCTTTCTGTGGCACACATAATCATCCCTTGAATCGCAATGCTCCACACCCATCCAAACTGAAATTCCCTTCCTTCCCCAGATCCAAACGCTTCCTGACCCTCTGCAGAAATGGGTCATTTTGCTGCGCTTCTTGTACTCGCTGTGGAATGGCTGACACCAAAATCAGCTGTGTCTCAGCATGAGCAGTCCCTGCATAGCAATAAGATATCTCCATGCGGTCAAGATCTGCAATAAGACAATCCAGAGTAGCCGGCGTCGCCTTGCGATAAGAGCATCAGCCACCACATTAGCTTTGCCAGGATGATACTGGATTGTGAGATCATAATCTTTTATCAGCTCTAACCATCTTCGCTGTCTTAGATTCAGGTCCCTCTGTGTAAAAATGTACTTAAGACTCTTGTGATCAGTAAAGACATCACAAGATTCGCCATAAAGATAATGCCTCCAAAGCTTCAAGGTAAACACTACTGCAGCCAATTCTAAATCATGAGTTGGATAGTTCTGCTCATGCTTCTTCAGCTGTCTAGACGCATAAGCCAGAACCTTCCCATCCTGCATGAGCACACAACCCAAACCAACTCGAGATGCATCAGAGTAAACTGTGAATCGCTTCCCGGGCTCAGGAATAGTAAGAACAGGAGCAGTCACCAATCTTTCCTTCAAAGTTTGAAAACTGCGCTCACAATCATCATCCCACAAAAACTTCACATCTTTCTGAGTGAGCCTGGATAACGGCTTTGCAATGATGGAGAAATCCTGCACAAAACGCCGGTAATAGCCTGCCATACCCAGAAAACTTCTCACTTCCTTGACATTGGTCGGTCTTGCCCATTCAACCACTGAGGAAATTTTCCCTGGATCGACTGATATTCCTTTATCATTTATAATATGCCCCAGGAACCCCACTTCAAACATCCAGAATTCACACTTTTTAAACTTGGCATAGAACCTATTCTCTCTTAGCGTCTCCAATACCAACCTCAGATGACGCTCATGATCCACCTCAGTCTTTGAATAGATCAAAATATCATCAATAAAATTTACGACAAAGTCATCCAGATACTCATGCAGTATCCTGTTCATAGTCTCCATAAAAACAACAGGGGCATTTGTTAGTCCAAAAGACATAACTTTGAACTCAAAGTGCCCATACCTCGTTGAGAACGCCGTTTTCTCAATATCCTCCTCTTGGACAGGAATTTGATTGTAACCCGACTGAAGGTCTATCTTGGAAAATACTTTTGCCCCTCTCAACTGATCAAATAAGTCTTCAATGCGAGGCAAAGGATATTTATTCTTAATGGTCAGCTGGTTGAGAGCACGGTAATCAATACACATGCGCCAACTACCATCCTTCTTCTTGGTAAACAAAACCGGAGCTTCCCACGGAGACACACTAGGTCGAATAAGATCTTTCGCTTTTAGATCATCCAACTGTTTCTTTAATTCCTCCTGGAAAGGACGTGCCAGACGGTACGAGGTCATAGAAACCGGTTGAGCACCCGGTATCAATTCAATCCGAAACTCCACGGGACGAGGAGGGGGCATCCCTGGCAACTTTGCTAGAAAAACATCTAAGAACTCCCGAACCACCGGAACTAATTCTGCAGCCAAAGAGGAACTCGGCTTTCCCATTAGAGACAAAAGAAATCCACTCTTCGTAGCTCGGCTACCGGGATACAGACTAACCAACACGCAGAGAGAGTAGGAAGGGGCACTACCCTGAAAAACTACCTCAAGCCCCAAAGGTGCCTGCAGAGTGATTGTCTTCCAAAAGCATGAAATAACTGCTCGATACCTATGTAACCAGTCCATATCCAAAATAACATCAAATGGCTCCATTTTCAGGACCATCAAATTAGCAATGAATTCTTCACCATCCAAAGAGATCACACAACCCGGATCGTTGTGGAGCTAGCAAGAATTCCCCAGGAGAATTAACTAGGGTGGTGAGCTATAGATTGCACTCTCAAATTGGCCCGACTAGCAAACTCTAACGATACAAAGAGAAAGTAGCTCTGAATCAAAAGAACATAAGCCTCCACCGAGTCCACTAAGAGTGTACTGTCACCACATCGGGACGACTGCAGACTCTGCCGTCGACATGGCATAGGAAATCGCCTTCGCTGGGGTGGAAGAAACTCCAACACCACGATAAGGGTGCGGCAAGCGCAAGAGGTCTTGGCGCCGCAATGGAAACGGCGCCGCAGAGGCGGTGGCCAAAAGTACCCGTGGTGGAATCCCCGGGATAAGGATGATAAAGCCGAGGTGACCCCAAGATCGAGTAGGAGTCATTGCTAACATCCTGACCGATCCTCGCGAAGACGCCGCCTGCTCGTGTCGACGCGGTTCGTTCCCACTTGATATCTTGGCGGGATTCCGCCGACAAACCAATGCCTTGTGGCCCTCCCGACCACAATGGCGACAAGATCCTGACCAAGAACACTCTGACGCACGATGCTCATTGCCACATTTGAAGCACTTCATACCCTGCCCTGGAACTGGGCGCAACCTAGGCCCACTCACTGATGATCTGGAAATAAAAGATGACTGTGGCCTTGTGGTTCTGGACTTGAAGGAATACTGCGGGCCCTTGAACTTCTTGAAACCGCTTAAATGACCCACTTCCTCCTCCAAAATTCTTCTTCGACGCCACTAGCCCCATCCTGGACCATGGTACCTCCTGTACCTGGTAGATCCTCCCCAAGCTGCATCTCTAGTTCCATGCCCCTGGCTTGCTCTACCAGGGAGCTAAAGTCACGTAATTCTAGCGCTCCCAGAACCTAACGGAACTCCTGCCTGAGCCCCCTACGAAACCTCTTAGCCTTCTCTACCTCATCTGTAGCCACCGTCGGAACAAAGCGGATCAGGTTGTTAAAACCCGCTTCATATTCCGACACTGACATCTTTCCCTGCTTGTAGCTCTGCAGCGAGACTTCCATTCTCTCTACGAAGGACGCTGGGTAAAACCTCCTCCGAAACTGTTCCACGAATAACTCCCATGTAACAGGGCCATGAGCAGCAGTCCTAGCTGTCAAGACTCCCTCCCACCAAATATCCGCTTGCCCCTTAAGCCGAAAAGCCACAAACTGTGCCCGCATCTCAGACGCCATCCCCAAAGCACCAAAGTGTCTCTCCATGTGACGCAGCCAGTTGGCCGCATCCACTAGAGTGCCCAAGCCATCAAAAGTATCAAGGCGCAGGGCGTTCCACTGATGCAATCCCATATTAATTGCCGCGGGTACTACCGCGGGAGCCACCAATGGGACAGGGATCGGTGCGGCGGTGGAGCTGGTTTTCTTGAGCTGCTGGCGACCTCCTCTTCGACCCGCAGAACCGGCTTTGACTATGAGTCGAACCTCTGGCGGGGCATTGCGAGCCTCGCCGCACCTGCCGACCACGACCACGACCGCCGCCTCTTGCCATCACTGAACACCACAACAAGAACTAACACAATAAGCACAAGAAAAACTAGTATCAACAATTAAAGAATAATCATACAATGAGAGTAGCGTAGTGCAATGCAAAAGAAACCCAATCCCACCTACTGTGCTTAGTGTGTCAAAATTAATATTTCGATGCCCGCGGACCTACAGCCCGCTCTGATACCAACTGTAACACCCCATCTCCAAATGAGCCTAGAATGCTACAAGAAATAAACTAACTAGAACAATCTATAAATTTTCGACAGAGCTTCCTTTGTGTAAACAACAAAACCGAGGTTCTAATAAATAAACATGGTATTCAACAATAATTTCATAATTCAATTCACTCATGCTTAAGAGATAATCATAAGATTGTAATCAAGTAACACCATTCTCACATCCATAATTAAACCGGTATTCAGAATCATAAAACATCCAAGGGTGTTTCTCAGTAGTCTATTTATTCTTATGTGAAGCTAAATAACAATTGCATTAATGTTGTGAGGTAGTGCGTGCTTTCCAATCATCTACCCCCGCCCATGCATGACGTTCTGGCCAGAAGTACCTATAACAAGACAAAGCAAGAGTGAGTCATATGACTCAGCAAGTATCAACAAGGTTACATCAATCATAAGATCATAACAACGTAAACATCTTTAACAGCATCAATCATGACATTTCAAATACTAAAAAAAATGATAATGCTATGCACTCTTTGATCTTTATCTCTTTTCGCATTTTACCGGTAATGCGGGGTATTCATCCGTCAATGAATACCCATGCCTGTGCCCTCTGGCACAGGGACCAAGATGATGAGGACATCCCTAATTTGGATACAACCGCGCCTACACACACAGCTGATCCACAACCAATATTACAAGGACCAATTACTCGAGCTCGTGCTCGCCAACTTAATCACCACGTGAATTCGTTCATAGGGTTATATATTACTGAGAATAGATCGCTACCTAATGCAAGTGATTTAATTGTGCTTAGGAACATGGGAAAGGACCAAGGAGAGGTATGTGGAGTCATGGACAAGCATAGGAGGCATAATGGAGGACATCACGTCACTTTGGGTCCGAGCCAAGCAAGAGTTCGAGTTGGGCTCGTTCTGAATTCGAGTTCGGACTACTGCGACAGCACTAAGTTCAAACAGCCGTAACTTCTTCATACGGACTCCGTTTGGGATGTTCTTGGACTTAATTGAAAGCTTATCAAGTCTAATTTCCAATGGATCCAACCTCAGCTTCAAATTCCAACCGAGCTGACCACAATAAATAAAACAATCCACGTATGTTTTTTTTACCGAGTCAAAAAGGGTGCTGCGCCACCTCCTCTTGGGCCCATGGGCCTTGTAACCCTAGGGGCGTGCGTCCACTTCCCTGGCCGCCACCCCTGGTCGTCCTTCGGGATCCCACTTTTGTTTTCAATACCATCTATACTATAATTTTATTCGCAATATCAGATTGCATACATCTTATTCTTGCTAGTTCTTCGATTGCTCGCAGGAATTGAACCTCGTGTTCGAGTTGATCGCGCTTCCATCACGGTCAATAACGTCTCGAGTTGGTTCAACGATTGCTAAAGCGCAAGCGTCGTCGCACGGTTGTAGTCGGATCGCGAGTCACCTCCACCCAAAATCGATAGTTATCAATCTCATCAAAAGATCGGGCACCCGTCTCCATCAAGTGGTATCGAGCCCAAGGTTGCTCGGTGAGAATTCTTGTTTTTTCGTAGTTAGGTTGTTTAATTCGAAAGTCCGAAAAAGCCAAAAAACTATAGGATTAGATCACCTATCTGTCCAAGACCAATTGCGCCATTGCATCTTTCTTTTAGTGCATTGCATTGTTGAACTTTCGATTGCATCGTCGTGTCCTTTCTTTGGTCTTAGTGTCTAGTTCCTTTATAGTTTGAGTTACGCTCACGTTTGGTCGCACCGTTGTGGTTGGGTTCAATCTGCGTCCGCCTCCACCACGAGCCATTACCACGACCACCGCGCGCCATCCATTGCTGCATCCTTCGTGGCCACCATCCTCCTGTCGCGGCAAGCTACAATCCTCTTGCCGCCTCCACTCCAAGGAAAACCCTAACCAAAAACAAAAGCTCATTTCAGTTTGTGACAAAAAAGAGAGAGAGAGAAAAAAAAGCTCGTGCTGCGAAGGAAACCTGAGATTCATTTGACTTCAGCAACGCGATCAAAAAAAAAAGGAAAAAAACACAACTTTTGCATACGACCTCCGATTGAGGCGATTCTTGATCCGTTGGAAAGGAAACGGGAAAATAGAGCCAAAAAAGAAGAAGTCCGGGAAATCTAATTTTAGATCCGCGTAAGCCATCGGGCACTGCAGCAGCAACCGACCCCAAAAGGTCGTTTAGGGCCTCAAAATGGGCCCGCAAACCGAGAAAAATTCAAGTTTCTCGAATTCGCTCAAAATTGTGAGTCCCTCTCCAAGTGATTATAAGGTTCCCGTGCGACGGCATCCTTTTCGAGCCTCCGAACTCCGTGTGCCACGTTCTCTAGCTCTGCTGTGCGTGCTTTCGTTTGTGTTCTAGGCTCGCGTCTCTAGTCGATCTAGCCTAGGACCAAAGCACTAACCGGCGTTGAGCGATTTTTCAGCTTGCATTCTCGATTTGATAGTTGCTAATCCATTGCTACCATACTTGAGCCTTCCGGCTACACCTTTTCTACAACCGCATGGTGATCTTCACGGCAATCGCTCCATCCAATCTTCTGAGATACATTGACACCGCTGGTCGCGATCACCTGTTTGCTTGGTAAGAATTGGTAAGAATTGATAGAAGGCTTGAGTGTGAGCGACTTTTGGACCACCACATCCTAGTAGTTGCTAGGGACATATACTTGTGATTTGCTAACAATGGCAGGATCTGCGAAGCATTCGGATGAGGATACATCTCATACTCCTCGTCACGAAGGAATCGTACAACATTTCCGACGCCTCATGAACCTTCGTGCGGAGGGTCTTGAGGAAGATGTCGAGTCACGAATGAGCGACTTGCTCAACTTGAGGGCGCCCAAATTGAGGCAAACGCCACGCTCGCCGCGATGGAGGGAGCGCAAGGCCTTACTAACACTTCTTTGGCAGGTATTATGGCGCGCCTTGATGAGATGGCCCATGCATCCACTGGTGTTCCCCTTGCTGCCCCGGTGGTAGAGGGACAAGATGAATTCGACTATGTGACTGATACCGAGGCCAATGACATGGGTAACAATAACAAAGATCGAGCTCATCGACAGTTGCGTTTTAATCGACAAGGTATGCGACGAGACCCCCCACGACGTGAGGTACGTGACCACGATGATTCTTTCGCTAAGGTTAAATTCATTAATGGTAAATATGATCCTGATGGTTATCTTAATTGGGAACTAGCTGTTGATCAAAAATTTGCTTGCCATGAAGTTCCTGAGATTAGACGAGTTAGGGCTGCTACTAGTGAATTTACCGATTTTGCTTCTATTTGGTGGAAAGAACATTGCCGTCAACATCCCAATAACATACCTAACAGTTGGGAGGCTTTAAAATTGCTTATGCGGCATCGATTTGTTCCCTCATATTATGCTCGTGATTTGTTAAATAAATTGCAACGCTTACGACAAGGTACAAAGTCTGTGGAAGACTACTATCAAGAAATGTAAATTGGTATGTTGCGTTGTGGTTTAGATGAGAATGAGGAGGCATCAATGGCTAGGTTTTTGGGAGGGTTGAATCGAGAAATTCAAGACATCCTTGACTATAAAGATTACAACTCCATTACTAGATTGTTTCATCTTGCTTGCAAAGTGAGCGTGAAGTGCAGGACGCCTTGACGAGGACACGATCTAACTCTTCTGCAGGTCGCACAAACTCATGGACACCACGCACATCTACTACCCCGGCCATCAGTGCACCCCCACCGCCACCCTTCAACAACAAGTCGCGCCCCGCTACTTCAAACTCAGCACCACGAGGGGCGTGCGTCCACTTCCCTGGCCGCCACCCCTGGTCGTCTTCCCATATAGGAGCCGCCGTCCCCCTGGCTAGAACTCAGATTTCGTTGAATTTAGGTTTAGCCATTGTGCAAACTTATGTTCTTCAGTTGTGTCGGACGACCACCTGTCAAGACAGCTTTCGGGATCCCACTTTTGTTTTCAATACCATCTATACTACAATTTTATTCGCAATATCAGATTGCATACATCTTATTCTTGCTAGTTCTTCGATTGCTCGCAGGAATTGAACCTCGTGTTCAGGTTGATCGCGCTTCCATCACGGTCAATAACGTCTCGGAGTTGGTTCAACGATTGCTAAGGTGCAAGCGTCGTCGTACGGTTGTAGTCGGATCGCGAGAGTCACCTCCACCCAAAATCGATAGTTATCAATCTCATCGAAAGATCGGGCACCCCGTCTCCATCACAGAGCCTATACATCACATGTATAGGGACCTTTGCCCATCATCAAAATGACGGGGACCTCTGTACACATTGCCCACATTACGTAAATGTGGGGACCTCAAGCCTGTCATTGCCTGACAGGGACCTCAACTGTTTCGCTTGGTCGCAACATGACCAAGTTTCAAAATGCTCAGAAATGATTGAGTAATACATCTACATCTACATCTTCTCATTTAACAAAATTTAACATGTACTTTGAGCATGTAAACAATAGCATCATGAAAGAACTGTAATCACAATATGAAAACACCAACACAACTAGAGTCCTCTCCACATCATTTTCACATGGCAACAATGAACATTACACAACTCAATCATGGCATGCAACAAGAATTCCACTAAACCGAATACTTGCCTCAACCGTGCGCGAAACAGCGGACCTTGAAGTGGGTGCTGCCCTTGGGATCTCGCTTCCACCTAGATAAGAAGATAACCCCATACTAAGACTAGCATACTGGACCAAAATCAATCACAACATCACAATTGAACTTGCTAACTTCTTAGCATTTCTAATTTTTTTCTAATTCGTAGCGATTGATTACTGCAGACAGCAGGCTTCTAAAATTCATAACTTCCTGCTCGGGAGTCCAAATAAGATGATCTTGGACTTTATGGAAAGATAATTAAATTTCCTAAATAAACCTAGTTGGGGAGACCCTCTGATTCGGCCATCTTCTAGCTCTACTAACCCCTTTACTCAGAGCAACCAAACTGCGACAAGTTCTGGACAGAACTAAAGAAACTAGCATAACTTTCTCTACGATCGTCCGAATCTAGTGATCTTTAGTTTTCCTGAAAGCTGAGAGGTTTAGCCTCGATTTTCGTTGTGGTGAGACCCTTTGGAAGCACCTCTAACATTGCGTTTAAGTCAGGTTAAGCCTATACCGTCGAATCAGCTACCCTCCAGAAACAACATAACACTAAGAAATTCATAACTTTGGCTTCCGAAGTCCGAATGACCTGATTCTCGTCGGCAATGAAAGGTAGCTACGATATCTACAACTTTCTAGGAGAAGCCCAGACCCAAATCTGCCTTTAACCCAACCAAAACTGACAACCTTTACTGCAGTAGAAAACCGACGAACTGATATCCGAAAATCAGACAACTAGAAATCGACCCAAAACTATGATCAACAAGTTACCCTTGCCGAAACGGAGAGTACACGCAGCGGATCGACGATCACCACGTTCTCCCGGTTGCGAACCCCTCTACTTCTCTTCTTTTTCCTCTTCTTGGCCGGCCCGGCAGGGGGCCTTCCACCTTCTTATGACCCGGCAACAAGGGGCTAGGGAGGTGCAAGGAGATAGAGGCGAGGAAGTGGAAGGGAGAGGCGCACCAGGAAGGAGAAAAAGGGGGCGGCACGGGAGGTGTGAAAGGAACCGCGCGCAAGGGGCGGCCACTCACCTCCCCTCTCGGGCCAAAAGCCAGCGGGCCGAAAGTCTTAGCCCACGCTGTCCAAATTTTCCGATTTTTCCTCCGGATACTTCTCTAATTGGTCTTTTCCTTATAGTTCTTTTCATAGTCCTTAACACTGCTCTTGACCAAAAATCGACAAATGTCTTTCGGGATATTACACTGGCCCTGGCTCCCAGGCAAAAAAACCCGAAAAAAAGGAAAATACTAAAAAAATTTCAAAATTTTAAACAAATTACATAAAATATTTTTGAATTTAATTGAAGTTTATTTTATTAATTAAAAATATTTTTTATTTTCTAGAATTTTGTAATTAAGCTTTAATCAATTCAATAAAATAGATTTTTTTATACCTACCCCCAGCCCCGGGCGCAGCAGGCTACGGTGGTGTGCCGAAAGCTATTTTGGCTCATTGTGATTTTTATTTTCTCCTTTCTTTACGTCGTGTCGTCGTCACGTCGCATCTCATCGAGTCATTCGCTGTCTACGTTTCATGCATATTTAAGGGAACATGCAGCCGACATTTTTTCATAAGCTGAAGCTCTCGTTCCAATTAGAAAAAATTGCCAAAGCTCTCGTTCCAATTGGCTAAACAAATTTTGATTGATCGTTCGTTTGCTCGTTTGTGGTGTTTCAATCATTCGTTCGCTCGTCTACTGTCAATCTGTCATGTAATGCATTTGCAGCAATGGCATGTAATCTACGTAATCTATGACATAAATGAATTTGCTAATTACGAGTTATTCTCTATTTGCAACAATGGCATGTAATCTACCACCCCTACTTGAGGAGGCTTGAGATGTCCAGCATCGCTGTCATGCTTGGATCGGTGGCGATGGGCTACCAACCCTGGTGACACGGGGACCGAGGGAGACCTAGCCATTAGACGACTAGTATGTTGGGAGTCTTTATCAGTCTGGACTGATTGCGTTTGTCCGCATGCTGAACATAGGGCAAAACCTTCTGATTGACGCCTCCCTTCTTTCCGCTTTGGTTAATCGTTGGCCGGTGGGGAAGACACGTTACGTGGACACACAACTACTCCGACTGGTATCAACCACGTTACTTTCTGAACACAGCGACGTCCAATTACCTGTCGACGACATTCAGGTAATTGGATGTCCTAACGCTCTCTTGGCAGCCATGCTTCTTGAACTTGCAGGGGCTCGATGAAGTTGTCCGTGGCTGTTGTCTCATCCTCCTCATACTACGTGCACGACCCCTCGAAAGTTGTTGAGGGACTACGAACAATATATATATATATATATATATATATATATATATATATATATATATATATATGATGTCGGTTTTAAAGGCCGAAGCAGCCACTGCTTGGAGACTTTATAGAGAAAAATCATCACAGACGGTTTCAGCTACAAACCGTCTATAGAAAAAAGTCATCACAGACGATTTCAGCTACAAACCGTCTATAGAGAAAAGTCATTACAGACGGTTTTAGTAATAAACCGTCTGTGATAATTAGCTATCACAGACGGTTTTATGTACAAACCGTCTGTGAAAGTTACCTATCACAGACGGTTTTGAGTTAATAACCGTCTGTGACAGTATGCATCACAGACGGTTTGAATAACCGTCTGTGATGAATCATGTCATCACTGACCTATAGACTCAGACGGCTCACGAAACCGTCTGTGATGACGTTGTTGAACCGTCTGTGAAGACCTTTTGTGTAGTAGTATTCCATGGTCTATACATCTATCAAATGGATATAAAGACAACTTTTCTTAATAGAAAGTTAGAGGTAGAAATCATTGCATGGACTAAATCAAGCGCCTAAGCAATAGCATGAGACATTTGATTCACTCTCATTTCTTCTTCTTCCTCTCTGTTCTACTGCGCTGGTGTGTTGTGCTGTCGAACCAAGCTATCCTTTCTCCTCGGTGTGCACTGGGAAAGAGGGCGAGTGGATATCTCCGAACCATAGTATCAGAGAGTATCTACACGGGGCGGCAGTAAGGATTCTGGACAGTGCATCTGCGCGACCGCTCACTTCACTGCTTTATTTACGTTCATCACTGTATCGAGCCTGCACTGCTTCATATTCTTCATTAAACCTGATTGTTATTTGTGCCATAAAGTGATAATTCTATGTTTGCTTATGATTATAAATATAATATATTGTCTGCCGTTAGCATATCTTTATGCATATCTAGTTATTTAGGATCTTTGTCTCATAATAAAATCTGGATTTTAAATTTTGTTCATATTGGCTGCCGCGCACGAGCTAGGTAGCTACGGCAGCCACGGGAGCCGCGCGTCCCAGCTAACCGCGCGCTTCGGACTTTCCTCCACCGAATCGCGACGCGCGCGGTGCGGATATATTCGGAAGGCGGATCCGTCTCCGCCGGTGAGCCGCACGATCCAGCTACTCCCAAACGCAGAACCGACGGTACGCCCACGTTCCAACGAAGAAACAAAACAAAAATATTCTAAAAAAGACGAAGAAACTAACAAAACAAAAGTACAAATTAATGTCCGGACAAGAAAGACAGCTCTCCCATGTAAAGACAAAAAAAGAAGAAGAAGGGAGTAGGTTCCAAGATGTACAGACCCCAAACACAAACCTGCATAGCCATCCACGTGTGTACGTAACTAGTCAAGTCGTGGTCGTAAGTTCGATTTCCATGGCTCTCTAATTACTTGTGTGTGACTTAGCGTTTTTACAACACAAATGGACAAACCCCCGTAGCTCACAAGACAGCGATAAAGTATCCAGTGCATCCTACTGTACTCTTTAGGTTCTTCGGTGTATCCACCTCAAAAGCATTATTTAAGCAATCGTACAAATTTTTTTAAATGGCTTGATGGATCATGAGATGATCAAGTACCACTTGTAGCTTTTTGTTCGGTCATCACGGACGACGCCAACTATCGTAGCGTAAAGAGGCTAGACAGTGGATACGGGGACCCTCTGTATGCGAGGACCCTCCATACCCTTTTGTCTTGGAGAGAGACCGAAGGAAGAGAGGGGCTAAAGACACTGAATGAAGATATGTATGTGTGTCCAGTTTCAAAAAAAAAAAAATTCAAATCAAAAATCAATTCGCAAACCCCAGGTTTGTCTATGAAAAACTAATCTAATTGTATTAGTTTCTATAATGAATTTCTTTTGTGGAATAATAATGGATAGGGCATTGTTGTCAAGCTATAAGATTCGGTGCACTGGAACTCGTGGTTATGAACCAGAATCCTTTAGTATGGAAATGGAATATTGTCTTTTCAAGTAAAAACCTATGTAGAGGCTTTTTAATAGAGTGGATAAGTTTTTTAAAACGCCACATAACCACCTTCTTGTACGTTGTCGGTACGACCAGAGAGATGTATTATTAAAACACTTCTATATTCCCTGTGGCTATGAATAAAAATACGTACTATATTCTTTGTGGCATTTTATAGAGATGATTTGCTGCGTCTCCAAGGGAACAGAGGTATTACATAGTGGCATTAAATCTTGCAAAGGCTCGTTCTCGAACTCTAGATCTCATGGAAATATCTTGTCCCATGCTCCCCTCTATACTCCTGTGTACGTGGCAGCTCTCTATTGATTTTATATTTAGCTGTGGCCATTTCAATCCCACGATTTCCGTCCTCTACTCTGATTAATTTCCCAGGCTATCGTAGATGCCAATAGAAACACGTACACAGGAAATAATCTTTTGTTTAGGCTATAAAGAACTTCGACCATCTGCTTGAAGAGACCGCATCTTCAATTTGCAATTTTTCTGGATCTGTTGTTTTCCTTGGACCGCATCTTCGAGCCTTCGACTCCCACAAACAAGTTGTTGGCGCGACAGTGGACGCTTGGCGTATAGCGAGCGCATGGGCGGAGCGGAATCTGCCACGTCTCCGGCCGAGCCCTGGGCTGGGCCATGTGAACTCTGTCCATAAGAGAATAGAGGCATTACATATACCTGGCCTTTTTGCTATAGCCACAGGATCTCACATGTAAATTATTTAGGCCTCAGGCCATGGCAAGCAGCTCGAGGCCTAGTTCCACAGTGCTAAGAAAGACATAAGAAGGATTCTATCGGGGATAATTGGGAAATGTTATCACACAGACATCTGTCCCGTACGCTCATTTAATAGCGGTCAATCCTTCACCTACTCTCTTCTCTCTCATCTCTCATTTTCTACTTCCTTTAGTGCTCCCGGTTCCCCTCTCGGTTCCCCTCCCCTTCTCTAACTTCACGTTCCTGCTCGGGAGGAGACACCTCGCAGAAGCGGCTGGTCGAGGCGAACGGAAAGCGGATGACGTGGGACCGGTGGTCGATGGAGCGGCTTCGGGAAGCGACTTGTCGAGGCGGCTAGGCCGAGGCGGGGCGTCTTTGCAAAGCTCAACGAGCAGCTGGAGCGCCACCTCGGCCGCCCGGAGCGGTTCGTGCCCACTGTCACGTCGCTTCCTGGCTCTTGGCTCGGCTGGCGCTACTGCTGCCTGCCTGCGTCGCCACCCGTGGCTCTGTGCGCTACTGGCTCCTCTCCCCGGCGCCTCCTCCTCCCCTAGTGCCGCTGCACTGGCCCGCTCCCTCTGGCCTCCTCCCCTTGCCGGCGCCGCCCCAGTGTAACAGCCCAAAATTTCATAAATGCAAAAATATGAGATTTGTAAAACTTTTTATGTAATAGCTAGTGTTGCTCTTCTTGATTGCATTTTTAAGAGTTATTTGAGTACATTTTCTCTTGTGCTAGCACAAGTCCAATTAGAATTATCTAATTGATGTCAGATTTGTATCGGTCATCGTGTCAGAATTCCTTCGAGCAAATATATGAATTTTAGCCAATCTAAAATTCGAGTATTCTGCCTTTTCCCAAATCTTCCTAGCCCTCTCTCTTTCTTCCTACTTTCCCTTTGGCTAGTACTGATTAGTCTGACTCTGGTCTGACCAGACCTGCTCCCATGCATTCCTTTCTCCCTTCTTGTCCAGCTGAGCCAGCGCTCATGCTGTCCCCCCTCCTGTTCCTCCAACCAGCATCTGGTCAATCCCGGTGTAGCCAGACCCTTCGACTGAAGACCGGGATAGCTGCGTCTCTCTCTCTCGCTAGGGCGCCACATCTTCACTAGGTTCGGATGCGCTGGCGGAAGCTATCGATCGGCCATTAATAGCCGTCGCTTAATCCATCACGTCATTTGCACTGTGCCGCCGACCCAGATGAAATTACCAGCTAGCCCTCTTTTTCGAACCATGTTGAATGCATCACAGGCCCTTGGACGTTTCTACCCATTGCTTTTTGTATAAAAGCACTAAACACTTCATCGCCTTCTCCACCATACCAGTACTAGTTCCACTTCTTCCTCCCTCAAGCGAGCTTGAGCTCCAGGTAAGGCTCGAGCGCTCGCTTCGGCCAAACGCCACCGCAACACCGCCATCGCTGGTGACCCTCATCAGTAAGGCCCTTCTTCCTTGTATGAGTCAGCTCATCTCTCATGACGTGAGAGACTTTTCCCCTCAATTAATTTCGCTCCTTGCTCATAGGAACTGCAGCCGACCTTATTCTCCCTCCCCTCCAGCCAAGTTAGCCAAGGAGTTGAGTCGACCTCGCAGGAGAGGTGCACCCCAGGTGAAGAATCTAGACCGGCCATTATGTGTAAATGGAGTGTTTTGGTTATTAATGATAAATCTAATTGTGAGACTAACACTTCTATTGCTAT
This sequence comes from Ampelocalamus luodianensis, assembly GCA_036346255.1. Classification (NCBI taxonomy): domain Eukaryota; kingdom Viridiplantae; phylum Streptophyta; class Magnoliopsida; order Poales; family Poaceae; genus Ampelocalamus; species Ampelocalamus luodianensis. Next base: position 21,775,567 of record CM070635.1, read on the forward strand.
ACCCATTGCTTAGTCTCAATTGGATATAAAGGTAAGAATCAAAGAGGTATGCATTCTACATCATATTCTTATATATTGTTGCATACCTTGGATCCAAAATATAGGTTGAACTCTACTAAAAGGTTAACTTGAATATATGCATATGTTCTTCACACATATTTGTGTATGCATACATTTAGGGGGAGTTTACTCTATGTTTTATGGTTTCATGAGTATTGATCCATATTTCATTTCCACATTTTTGGGATCTCTACTTTGAAACATATTTTTGAGTATATAAAACTTGTGTAGTTGATATGTATACTCATCCTTGAGTATATACAACTTGTATAGTTCGTATATATTCATACAAATCTTTATTCAATTATTTATATTTATGATGGTTATCATCAATTACCAAAGAGGGAAAAATTGTGTATCTTGTCCCACCATTATTGGTTAATGGTATGGTGTGGTAATTCATGATAATCATGTTGTGGAACTAACATTTTTCATGAGTTAGATGAATATGTTATGTTTCATTGTGATGAAGACTTTGGATGCCATTATGAGTTGATTGTCATAAAGTCAAGACTCGTGATGAAGGAAATCATCATATGTTGATAATGTTCAAGACAAGATCCTGATGTAAACAAGATCATCATGTGTTGATGGTATTGAAGTCAAGAGTTTGGAGTAAAGGATGCATCATATGTTGATGCGTATCAAGATCTCGAAGAAAAAAGAAAATCATCATGTGGTGATGATGTTCGAGAAGAAGAGATGATCATGTGTTGATCATCAAGCCAAGAGAAGACCTATCATGTATTGATGATTTTCAAGTCAAGTACTCGGACTTGAAGTGAACATATGCGTCATCAAGCTTCAAGAGATGTGTAGGGCAAAGGTATGGCTAGCTAGGGCTAAGGATGTGTTCCTAGTCTTTTTATCGATCTTGGTGTTTGGTTGGAAAACCAGATTACTAGTATAGATTACTGTACTATTAAGAGGGGTCTTTGACCAATAGCTTGATTAGTCTTGTGTTGATAGCTCGTTGTGCTTGCTCTAGCTCTCGTTAACATGTTGCCTATATTTGCGAATGCGTTTTGCAAATTGTTGAGACACATGGATAATCCTTGTAGCATGTGACTATAGTTTGCAAATGTGTTTTTGCAAATGGTTGAAGTCCATGCACCTTATTTCTTATAGCATGAGACTGTAGTTTGCAAATGTCTTAAGTCCATGTACCTTTTATTTGTGGCTTTTGATTCTAAAAGTTGGCAAATGTGTTTTGCAACTTGTTGAGAATCTTGCCTTCATGCCTTGTGTGTAGCTGGCATCAATTAGCAAATGTGTTTTGCAATTGAGTTGTTCTTTGAAAGCCAGTCTGTGCTTTTCTCAGGAACATTGGAAGTACCGACGTTTACTGTGCGGAACTATCGCACTGCGGTAGTATCGACATTCCTCTAGCGGAACTACCAGTGGACGTTCGGACCGTCCGATAGATGTTCTGATCATGCAGTCAAAACCCTTGCTCCAAAAGTTCCTTTGCATCTGAGCCGTCCACGTGTCAATCCGAACTGATGAGTTGGTTTTGAACGGACTTGTGGAGCGGTAGTACCGGTGGGTACTTTGCGGAACCACCATTCATCGGTAGATTCGAATCTTTGATGCAGTATGGTTTTTCCAGAACGCATGTTTTTCGAGCATGAGTTTCTCATCTGGTAGTGCGTAATACCGGCGTTGTGTGCATGGAACTACCGCATATCGGTTTGTCCGAAAGCTTTTTGGTGGTACGTTTATTCTAGAGAAGGTGTTTTTCTAGATTGCCTGATTTTTTGTGGAGCGGTCTGACCGCCCCTATGGCGGTCTGACCGGTTTGGTCCGGTCTGACCGACCATTGGTTGGTGGTCTGACCGAAAGCGAGTCAAATGGCTAGTTTTATAGCCTTTGGCGCTTGGGCGGTCTGACCGGCCATTAGTTGGCGGTCAGAATGGTTTATTCCTGTTTTTCAGCAGATTTTGCCCAACGGCTAGTTTTTGTGTGTGGGCTATAAATACCCACCTTGGCCGGCTATGAGAAAGCTGCTGGATTCTCATTCTATTCTATTGAGTAAAGAGCAAGCCCTCTACACTCATATGTGTATGTGTTGCACTTAGTGAAGTGTGAGAGGCAAATCCTAGTGCATGTGTTGTATTAGGTAGTAGATTGTGTATCCACTTGAGCTAAGACACTTGATTGGTTCAAATGAGAGTCTTAGGTTTATTACTCTTGGTGTTTGCGGACACCTAGACGGTGTGGAGGTGTTGTGCGTCGGTGATCTTCTCAAAGAAGCTTGTGAGAAGATCCTGGTGGTTTGTGAGTGGTTTGGTGCTCGCCATCTCCGGAGTGGAGGAAGGAGCAACCATAGTGGATTGAGGTGTTAGTTCGGTTTGGAACCGGTCCAATTGGTTTGGATTTACCTCAAAGGAAGGCTTAATTTGTGAAGCCGACCCAATTGGTTTGGGTTTACCTCAACGTGGATTAGGGGAGACCGGCAAGTGTGGGCGCCCCGGGTTATTGGAAATGTACTTAATTAAATTCATACTGTAGCACAATTGTTAATGAAGGAATAGTGCCCCTTTATTAAAGATCATGCTAAAGGTATAAATTTAACAAGTAACAATTCCAATAAACAAGATCCCCGGATATATATATATATCTCACAATGGTTCCCAGGATCAACGACCATTGCATATATATATCCTTCAACAACATTGCATCATACACATACAAGTCATACATTTGCATAATTAACATAAGCTTACATCATTCGGTTTAGTACTACAATATAGAGTGACTTGGTCACTTCAAAAGTTTAACAGCGGAAGCAAAGACAAAATATTAAAGTCCACCAATGGCCTCATCCACCCGCAGGCAATTGCGTGGAGGAAAGAAGTAGCTTTACTCGTTAGCGTCACCCTGATCGGCGCTAACGGGTACTTCATAAAGAAAACCGTCCTCACCTGCAACAATAGGTGATAGCACCTTGAGTACGGAAGGTACTCAGCAAGTCTTACACAAACTAATAAAAGAAAGTGGTTATTAGAGCCTATACAAAGGAATAGAATTGTTACATGCATAAGGTTACAACAGGAAGGTAAAATGGTTAAGTTTTGCATAAAGCAGGACATCTTAACCTACAAAGACTAAATTTTTATAAAGTAGCTTAATAAATCAAATTTGGACCAGAACAGTAAGTAAATGGCATAATTGTGAACAGTACAGTGCATGAATCCCTCATGCACAGCCAAAAACCGAAACCAGATTTTGAAAATCAAAACTTCTATACAGGTGACATCAATTCAAGTTATCGTCTATGACCGTGGACACGGCTATTCGAACAGTTTATACCCTGCAGGGGTGTACATCTTTACCCACATGACTTAGCTAGCCCGTTGCCTTCGGATGCCTCCGAATGATGACATACTTCCTTTGGTATGCCGACCGGGGGAACTAAGATTTGGTATTTTTCAACAAGCTAACACTATTGAGTTGGACCCCCATGTGTGAACTGATCCCGCTTAAACAACGACTGATAGCATCTGCTTAACCGGGGCACACATGTTGCGTCAGTAATACCGATCCAAACAATTAAATGCGAACTGGGCTCACTACCCATATTAGGATGCAATCGGCACCATTAAGGTATCGTATATGCTACGAAGCACATATACGCCCTCACCCTTCTAAGAACATCTGATACTGACATACCAGCTCACATGGCATACAACGCAGTCATCAGACCAAAGCATCTATGCCATACAAGGTCAATACACATATTCTTACTCTCCTGTTTCCAACCCAATAGTCTTAACATTTTACTTAACCAAACAGCGCCCATACACTGCATGTGGAAGTACGTGGGGGACTTGAATTGAATAATCATAGTTTGGTCCTTAATTAACCCGGACAAGTCCACCACAAAACCCAATCTCATGCACAAAAGCACCATCACTAGCTTCCTCTTGTCCAGATCAATTTAAATATAAAACTCATTTATGAAAGAAGTAAACTGGACAAAGAGTTTCAAATAACAGAAGGTATTTTGTGATTCCCATGTTTGACAAGATATGCTTGTCAAACTCTAAAATCTCTAGACTGCATGTCTAAGCCAAAACTGAAAATATATGTTATAATATACAGTACTATGCTAAGGTTGAGTGTATGGTGACAATTGAGGTAATCCTTCATGTTAGGTCATAACTAACTACTAACAGGTCACACTTTTGTATTTTCTGAAACATAGCATGCACGATTGTCTTTGGATTTAGAAAATCTAATGTATAAAATTTGGGATCAATATGGTGCAGAGAGGATGCTTGCCTTGATAATAATAAACCTCTGTTGCAGGTTCAGGTTGCTCAGAAATATATTCAATTGCTTCAGCAGAACCAGATTCTAAAAGAAGCAAATAAATCCAATAAATGCCAAAATCGACAATAAGTACAAAATGGAAGAAATATGCATGATCAATCTGGAAATGCATGATTAACAGTATGCTTAAGCCATAACTACCCATAATAGTGATAATAACCCATTTTATAACCTACTATTTTTAAAAGACAGAAACTAGGGTTTAGTGCAAAGTTCCAGTTTTCAGATTTTAAAAGAACTGAAAACAGGACAGATTGCAGTTTTCGGAAAAAAAAAAAGGAAAATAGAACATGCAAAAGTTCATAAATGAAACTTAGCATGATCTTTTAGGGCAATTAATATCCCAAGCTAACCTTAAGCTAACCCTAATCGATTAGATTTCAAAAGCTAAAGAAAAACCTATTTTGTCGGTTGAGCCGACAAAAGAAAACAGAGATAAATTTCTGTTATCAACCTAAATAGATGATAACAAGGATTAAAAGAATAACTTGTTATGCTACTAGGGTTTGGTCTAAACCTAGTTAGGATAACAGGTTGACAGGAGAAACCCTAGGTCTTGAAAATGACATGGAAAACCGAAAAGTTATAATATCAACTTTTCAGTTTAGAGCAAGTTAAAGCTACTGATGCTCAAAAGAATGATTCACAGCAGCTTCTAAGCTCCTTAAGATGTTCAAGATATCGAAAATTAGGGTTTTAACTTACCAGTAGAGGAAAGACACCACAGAATTTGAAAACCGAAGTGGATTGACAGAGAAATAAACTCTGGATTTAACCTACAAAAGATAGCCAATCTTTATTGCAAGGTAAAACCAGTGCTTAAGGTGGATAAACAATGGACAAGAGCAAGAAACTCCACTGGATAACAATGGAGGGTGAGCTTCAGTGGTCAACAATGGTAACAGCAAAGAAAAGCTAGGGTTTATATATAGATGTTGAGCTATAGGACAAGAGGGAAAGATCTAGAGTTGATGAGGTGTCCACTTAGCTAAATATCCCAAAAATTAGTTGTATAATCTTGGGATAATCTTCTCCTCTGCTCTCAGAAATGGCTGCGCGCAGAGATAAGGAAGAAGGGAGGCAACATCTGACATGTGGGTCCCTTTGTCATTCTCGACGCAAGGCTTCATAAAGGCTCAAAAGAGTATCAGCCGTCCGATTGGAAATGGGCGGCTGTGATAAATAGAGAGATTAAAAGATTTGAATCAGTACCTTAAAATATGGGCCGTGCGATCTCAAATGGACGATTGAGATTTAAATGGGGCCCAAAGGAATCTTTAGATCTACTTTCAAATCTGGACGTTGGATTGGAATCCAACGATCAAATAAAAGGATACACGTCACCCCTTTTAGATGCGATGACACAGCACCGTTAGATTTGATTTCTACGGTCAAGATGAAACAAATGAACCGGATGGTCCGATTGCATACACTCATATGGACCTTACGATTGAAATCCAACGATCCACCGAATTTGGGCTTTAAAGGCCCACGGTCAAAAAGGCGCACCGTAGGATCTAGATCTAAGGGCTCTAGATAGCCGCGCGCTTTTAATTTCAAAAGAAAAGGCGGCGCGGTTAGATCAAGAATGGACGGCTGAGATCGTGAGGGGATCCGGAGTCGTCCGAATGCATACACCAATCTGGACCACACGATGAAGATCTAACGGCCCAGAGGAGCGCGGGCCTTAATAACACGCGGTAAAAAGGAAAAGCCGTAGGATTTGAATCTGACGGCTCAGATAAAAGCGCGCTTTTAAGTTTAAAACGAAAAGGGAAGCGTTGTTGGATCGAGAATGAACGGTGGAGATTGAGAAGGGCTCCGGAGTTGTCCGATTGCACACACTGATCTCGGTCGTTAGATCAAGATCCAACGGCGGAGATTAAAACGCACACGTGGACAGCTCGCGGGGTGTTATAGCCTCGCCCGTTCGATTGAAGATCGACGGTTCACATCACGCGTGGAGTTCGGGCTCGCGCCCGAGCGTGACAGAGCCGGACCAGGTTTAAAGGGTTGGACCCAACCGCAAAGGTGTGAGTCGCTACAGTACCAGGTTTGGATTCAAACCGGTTTAGTTGACCAGAACCTATTCAAAAGCTTAAAAGGTTTGACTGGGCTTTTAAAATAGCAAATAAATTTGTAAAATCATGCAATTTTTACTTGAAGCTACTGGGATGATATATTTCCCAGATAAATCTTTAAAACCACACAATCACTTTGTAAAATACATAAATATTTATTTTAGCCCGAAAGTATTCATTTAAAGACAATTATTTTGCTTTAAGTCAAAATAATTTCTAAAAATGCAACCAAAAATATTTTCAGCCAAGATAATTTATCTAGGCTTTAATAAAAATACTTCCCAGTCATAATACAAGTTTTATCTTGTATTCCTTTAAGACTTTAAATGGTCCTTTTGGGATTTTTGGCAAAAAGGAAGGTTTTTAATTTGTAACATACTGCCCAAATTGTAGAAATGAACAGTAATGCTATGAACAGCACCTCATTACTGTTCATAAAGCATTTTATTACTGTTTATAAACTTGGGGCTGTTACAGCAAGTCTCCGACCACCACGGTAAAAACATCGATCGTGTCAATTGTGGGTTGCATTCTTACTTTAATTATTGCAATTTACATTACTTGTATTAAATTGCTTATTCATATGTGGGTGATTGCTTGATTGCTGTCTTATATTGTGTTGGTGCATATAGTCAAAACTAGATTGTTTTAGGTTTTAATTGTGCAAAACCGTGTTGTTAAGCTTCTACATTAGAAATCGGTTTTAGCCAAAAGAAATTTTAAAACCGCCTATTCACCCCCCTTTAATCGGTCACCTCGATCTTACAAGTGGTATCAGAGCTTGGTCTCTCATTCATTAGACTTAACCGTCTAGAAAGTAAAGGATGACGACTAGTGATATAGTGCACCTAGGTGAAGCACCTATTTTTATGGCACATTGTATGCTCATTGAAAAATCCGCATGTCATGTTATTTTAAGGCCATGAGCCAAAATATATGGCGGACTGTAGATGTGGGCTTTTCTCCTCCAAATGATCCTCTTGCTCCAACTATTGAGGAAGGGAAATGCTTAATCTAGACGCTCAAGCAACTAACGCTTTATTTAGTGCCTTGAGTATGAAGGTGTTTGATGCCATATGCGATCTCAAAAATGCTCGTGAGATGTGGACCCATCTTCAAGAATACTATGAAAGGTCCACTTCCACTCACTACTACAAAGAGGGTCATCATAGACGGTTTGGAACCGTCATCACAGACGGTTTTTGAACCATCTGAATAAGTTGGTCTCTGATAACAGGTGGTTATCACAAACGGTTCGAAAATCGTCTGTGATACGAATGTCACAGACGGTTTTTGTATTAAACCCGTCTGTGAAGGTCAGTATCATAGACGGTTCTATAGACGAATCGTCTGTGAAGGCAGAGTATCACAGACGGTTCTATGGAAAAACTGTCTGTGATACTTAGAGTATCATAGACGGTTCATAGCACAAACCGTCTGTGATGCTATGCCTTCACAGACGGTTCGTGTATAGAACCGTTTGTGATACTGACCTTCATAGACGGGTTTAATACAAAAATCGTTTGTGATAGTTCATTACACTAACTACATTTTTACTGATTTTTGGCTAGCCTCAGGAATTGCTAGCTATGCTCTCTGAAAGGCCCACAAGGTGGTCATACCAACTGGGTATCCACTTGGTCAAGTCCTTGGAAACAGGGGGTCATCAGGATGAATAGCAAAATGGCGATTGAGCTTGGGGCGTTTGACCTCCATTTCATCTCACGAACAGCAATCAAGTCCCAAGCAATAGTAGAATTCATTATCGAATGGACAAACTCTGAACCCACCCAAGGGCCCAAGTACGAACACCATGATGAGTGGACAATGTACTTTGACGGTTCCTTGATGCTCAAAGGCTCAGGGGCAGAGGTCGTCTTGATTTCCCCTACTGGTGAACACATAAAATACGCCATTCAGTTAAACTTTCTTGCTACTAAAAATGTGGTAGAATATGAAGGTTTGCTGGCAGGACTTCAAGCAGCTCGTTCGCTCAGGATTCGTAGATTACTAGTGAAAGGTGATTCTCAACTAGTAGCGAATCAAGTAGAAAAAGAGTATCAATGCTCTAGTACCAAGATGTCATCATACCTGGCGGAAGTACGGAAACTCGAAAAGCATTTCTTCGGTTTTCAGATCCAACATATTCCTAAAAAGGAAAGCTTTCTAGCAGACCAGTTGGCACGCATGGCTTCTACCAGGACATCCGTCCTGCCCGGAGTTGTTCTCGAGCTACTCGATACACCCTTGGTGGTCAAACTGTAACACCCTGGCTATCCGGAAGCCAAGATGTCACCTAAAACATCTAACATACATCCATAATGCAGAAGAACTTGAAACAAGTATATCAACTAAAGACAGCATTAAGATAAACAGGACATGGTGGAGGTATCCTTCCTTCACCTTCTAAGTTATTTAATCATGAACATCAATAAAGAAGGTTCACACGCGATAATAAATCAACATCCGGTGGAGAAGGTATCCTTCCTTCTCCAATTATAATTTAATTATTACAGTTCATCGTTAACGAATGAAATATGGAACTAAAATTTAGACTTGAACATGAATTTGATGTTGTGAACAAGTAGTGCGTGTCTACTCCTCCCAAGAGCCAACATCGGGGTTACCTAAAATAAACAAACAACGCAAGAGTGAGTCCATGACTCGGCAAATACGATTATCAATAAGATAATCATTCAATATGAATAAGACAAACTCATCATCGGGTTCGATCACATCACAACCGATTACAAATGAAAACATGATATGAATGCTCAAAATCAAAGGAATGGACTGCACACATGCATATATCGGTGTAGCAAGTGAAACACCCGTCGGTGTTCACTCAAGCCCGCATCTTAACAAAAATACGGGATCCACTTCCCGTATGAAGAACGCTTCATACGGTGTCCAACATTGCCCATCTTGGAGTTAATGGGTCTTACATGCCCATTCGGAATTAATGGGTCTTTCAAATCCACTCAGTGGGCGGGACATGACAATGTCCAACACTGCCCACATTGGAATGGTGGGACTTGCAATCCACTTTCGTGGATGAAACATGCATAATGAATGCATAGAATGAAATACGAATATTGAAAGACATGATAACAAAACATGGATTCAACACATATGAAAGAACATAGACAATCCATCTTCTCTCGTATCATACCAAGTCACAGCATGACCATATAAACATTCATCAATCACAATCATTAAGGGTGGCAATGTACTTGCCTTCCACGATCGACGCGTTAGTCGGCAAAGGTGATACTCCTAAACCCGAGGCTTCACCTCCTAAACAAGTAAAATAATTTCAATAAGGACATAATATACCCAACACTACTAATCGATGCTAAACACTGCTTCCCTGATGACTCTAGTCATTAATACAAAACTTAAAATGAAATCAACAATTTCTGACATAACTTAATTCTGGACAGCAGCACGGTAATTGACATATCTATTGGTCGGAACTCGGAATGAGGTGAGACCAATTTCCATGGATTCTTAACTGACATATCTACAATACTCTGGTTGGGAAAAAGTTCAGATTTTGCCTCTAATAAAATTTGGCCCACGGCTCAAATCTGTTGACTGAATTAATAGACAGAAATATCGGCTAAATTAAAATATCCATAACTTTTGTTGTACAACTCCAAATTGGACGTTCTTTAACAATCTGAAAAGGTTATGCAATTATCTACAATAACCTAGTTGGCACGACATTCATATATTGTCTTTAACAAAAAGTGGCACACGGGTCAAAATTAAAGATAGAAACTGACATACAAACTGGACAGACTGGCATACAATCTGGACAGTCACAAAGAAAAGTGCATAACTTTTGATCTATAAATCCAAATGAGGTGTTCTTTATCAATACTGAAAGCTAGTGATATCACCTTCAAAATTTGTTATGGGCAAGACCTCTGAATCACCCTCTAACTAGGCCAAATATCAACCTATACAGAGACTGCTAATTCTCGTCAGGATTCTGGACAGCAGATAGTAAATCTATCATAACTTTTGACTCGAAAGTCGGAATGAGGTGATCTTGGCGGCCACCGAAAGCTAAGAGCATCCTATAAATAACTCTAGGAGATCAAAATCCCTAATTCTGCCTCTAAGCATACGAAACAGGCTGCGCAAGAAACTGGACAGAATTGAATTTGTAGTAGTAGTAATTTAATCCAACCAATCTTAATCGATTTCGCATCTAATCTTAATCAAATGGCGGGGAAACATCGCGTTACCATTGGAGACCCTCAGGATGACGCTGATCAAATTCCCCCACGAAGACGATCTTCTCCCACCTCCTCTTCCTCCATCTCGATTTGATGGCAGCCCATGATCTACATCTCCTCTCTTCGCGTTGGTCGGCAACCGAGGCATCAAGGCAAGGGGCGACACCACCAGCAGGGGAGCTCCAAGAGGAGGTGGAGGCGCCTAAGGTAGGAGGAAGGTGGAGAGGGGTGGCGGCAAGGGAGGAGAGAGGGTGGCGGCTTGAGGGGGAGAGAGGAAAAGGGGTGGCGGCCTAGGGTTAAGGGGGGGCGCATGGGCTTGGGCCTTGGCGCCTCCCTTCTTGGCCCACCAGTGGGCAGCCACTGCCGTCTTAGCTGGCGGAGGCCCAGTTCTCCGAAAACCCCTTTTTTATTTTGTTTAATCAATTCCCTCACCCGATTAAATAATCTCTCTAATCGAAACTCGAGGTATCACATTCTACCCCCCTTAACAGGATTCGACCTTGAATCTAAGTGCCGATCTATGCGAAAGAACAACCACAACTAGGAACTAACGACGGTAACCACGTACCCGTCGCTAACCACACCGGCAAATGCTCAAGCATGCGAAACTCCAACTTCCCAAGTAGCCTCTCTCTCGGATTGAGGACCACAACACAAAGACGTGAAACAACGTCTGGTCTAACCCCCAACCCAACATTTCCAGGTACAATCATTGGACAAGACTCGAACTCGATGGTCAACGGCGCAAACGAAATCTCAACCTCTGGATCTCTCAGGTACTCACTCAACACGAGAACAAACAAGACGTTACGTACTCCGCGCATGGACTCGAGACAGTCATGGCGATACGCCAACTAGCGAAAACAACCCAATGTACCTGGGGTTAATCTTCCCATTGATACCGAACCACACGACAAGCACAAAGAACACGGAACTCTTATTCCGCTTCTTAATTGAACTCTTCACTGAAAACAAGGATCACCTCCTTTCACTGGAAACACACGATCGAAAACTCTTTAAGCAAACTCTTTTACCGACAAAACATAACTGATTAAGAAAGATTCACGTCACAACTAGACGTTACCAACTGAGTACTGAAGAGTAAAATCCAGAAATTAGAATTTCATCAAGAAAACCTTTCCACTTTCCAAGTGGAAAAATTGCGAATAAACGTCACGAAAGCCAAAGGAGAGATCACTTGAATGCTCAAACCAAATACTTCTTTTGTTTTGTCTGAATTGGAAAGAAGCAAACATGCCAACACAACACCAACTCACATTGCAGAAGACACCAGTCAACAACACAAAGCTCAAATGAGTATCAATAAAACGCTTCAATACCCAAGGAAACATCCTTTTTCTCAAGTCCTCTCTTAGGAATAAAATTTCTCTCAGACCTTGGAATTCGAATTCATCGCATACCACAGGGCTCAAACCTCTTAATTTAACATCCTCAAATTAGGCTTAAACCGAAGTACATCATCCACACCTTTGTGGAGAGACTCTATTGATTCCACTGAATGCTCTAGGCAACTCATTCAACTGATGACATTAATTTGATAGAAGGCACCAAAGCACCTCAAAAACCCATGCAATCTCATCACCTCCAACTTTCAGGAATAACACATCAGAATCCTCAGTACACCCGCTCATGAACTACATCAGAAGGGTTCTATTGACAATCATACTCCAATGTTCTATCTCCTCTACACACAAATCTTTGGGCGACCAAAAGTCTAACATGACAATGGAAAGCCCAGACTTAACCTCCAAGACCTCTACAACGAATTCCTCTTATAACAAATAATGAAATCATCACTTAAATCTCTAAGATCCCCACAATTCCGACATACTCACTCATTGACCTCATCAGGAATCACTCATACAACATCGCGATACTTTCAATAGTGTTACTCTATAAAATTGATTACGGTTTCCATACATTTGATAATCCCCAACATTTCAACATGAACCAAAGTTCTGGAACTACACTATATCATAGGTCCTACTTAGTCGAACAATAAACAATTTTACTTCGAAACCATACATTCCATCTGAATCAACTTCCCTCCAAGAGGATCAGGTCAAAACCAACTCATCTTCTATTACTCCACCAATAGCTGGGTAGCAAAATCTCACCCCTACAATCACTTAACCACCACCAAACAAACAACAACTTACGAGTTGTAAAACTTTACAGCACAAAACGGTTGATCCTTTCTCAAAAGAAAGAGGCGAACAAGAACAACTTTCACCACACAGGAAAATGTTGCTGCTCACAGTGAGCACGAGACCAAAAGAAATAATCTGGTAATAAAGATCTGGGAAAACGAAAGTTGAGTTCACAGCGGAGGGCACGCATCACCTCGAAATGGAAATAGCAAATAACAACCAATAAGAAAATGACATTGCGATTGGAACTCGACAACTCTTGAGTGAAAAGAGCAAAAAGTTTATGAATAATTCAAATAACTACCAGTTACAAAACTTGACTCAAGTTCTCAAATATTCCTACTGCACTCTTTCCTTTAACATTAAAATTAATTCTTTGACTAACATCGCTTTGCCACAACGAACAAGATAAGGTCTTTAGTCCAAACCACACAGACTAATTAAGAACCAAATACAATTCTTCAACATGTCATATTTCCTCAGAACAGTTCAAGTACACAAGAAACATGAGATCCAAATAATCTCAGCCACCAAACTCGAAACATTTCCAATTACGGGATTTCATGAAAAGCAAGCAGATTATTCTCCTCTTAAAGGAAACCAATATAATTTTTCTTTCATTCCAGCTTCACGTTGCCAACTCAAACCAAAAATCCTTTAAGATTCAATCACATGAATCTCTTAAGAAGCAACAAGGCAATTCAATACTTCAATTTATTTAAAATAATTTCAGCTACCAGCTGATTCAAAAGCTCAAAGAAAATATCACGAAAGCTAAACTTGAAATATTCTCATCTAAACGATATTAACTTCAATTCTCACAACAACAATTAGAAAACACTTCGAAAGACCCACGTGAAAAGAATGAGTTGATTCTTTCTCAAAAGAAGAGACAAATGGAAACGATTTTCACCAACTAGAAAACTCATCCACCACTCGCACTGAACATGGGACCAAGATAAGAAACCAATTAAGCAATGAACTCACAGAACATAAGCGGAGTCCACAGTTGAACGCATAAGCCTCACAAGAAGAGAATATCGAACCTTAACAGATAAGAGCAAATAAGTATTCAAAATCAAGCACTTACATCATCGAAGAACCATTATAACTTTGCAACATAACGTGACTCGATAAACTTCATTTACTACATAAAAGCTTGAACCTCAAAAGATCATGAACATAAAACTTGAAATTTGATCATTTAGAGAATATCACCATAGGTGATCAAATTACTACGAATTAACCTTATTCTCACATTTTCACGATTTAATAACATCGACAACATACACTAGTACCAAGAATCGTCAAACTTTATTACTCCATCCTAAAACTTCCCAAAGGGAACACGAACCACAAGGTTGAAACAAATTTATCATAACAAGATTATGCTAAGCAATAACAATATCACAAGGCACGCTATCAAAGACTACTTACGAAATTCATCTACTCAACTGTTGGTGTTGCTCAACACCTTCTTCAGCGATTATTAACAATCGATGATTGTACTAATCACGCGTATACATACGGTACTAATTCCATTTGCAATCACATAACCATATATAAACATAGATTCACATTTCACCTTTGTTCAGAAATCATTTCAAAACATGATTAAAGATTCACTAACATAATTTCCTATAAACAAGATTTCATGAGTCGATACACCAAAGACCCATCGGTACTTTATACAAGTTTCAACAATTTTAGCATACCGGAAATAGATAAATCTAACTCTTATGTAAGATCTATAGGTTACGAATAGATATTGATGATCTTTATTTAACATACCCATGAATCAAATACAAGGACATTTCAAATTAATCAATTTCACTTTCATGGATAGTAGTTAATAATAATTGATTTGCACCATGCTAATAACCCGACTTGGTAACTCATATCGTAACAATTTATTCGTTTAGTTATAAATTCTCAATTTAAGCATGGCAAGACACCACAAAAGGATTCTAACACTTTACTTCAGCAAAAGAGAGACTTCAAACCTCAACGCTCGAAGTAATCCAAAAGAAACACATACAACCAAAGCTTTCCATGCAAACGAACTTATAGCGGAAACTCTCACTAACCAAGCTATCAAACGAGTAAATGAGTCATTCTTTTGTAATGAGAAAGGAGTAACCATGAAAACATCAATCTTGCCAATTGACAACGATCACAAGTAGTAGAAACAACTCAACAGCTTGAAATGCAATATTTGTTTCAGAGAACCAAGAGGATCTATGGAAAACCATAACTATCATGGACCACAAATCCGGAGAAGTTCATCAACCACCACAGACAAGAATTGCCAAATTCAAATCAAGAAAGAGAACAACTTTCTAAAGCAACTCACGCTTAACACCAAACTATGGTACTCGGGTAACTACTCCTCTAACCACGTTCGCGAACGGTGGTGTAACTCGTGAATCCGGAGTAACAACCACGACCTCCACTTCTTATCATTTGATAACATCACGCCTCCCGAAATACTCAATTATGAATATATAGGATCATCTCACGACAATCATAGTATTAGTTCATAGATATTGAATATCATAGCAGATCATATATTACCAACAAGGATGATAGTACGAAACAATTCAACAATTGCTCAACAAAATGAAACATAATAATGAGATATTGCGGAAGCAATGCAATTTTCAACCCCACCCATCGTACAACGTGTGTCATTTTAATAACTTAATTACCACGGACCTAAAGCCCGCTCTGATACCAACTGTAACACCCTGGCTATCCGGAAGCCAAGATGTCACCTAAAACATCTAACATACATCCATAATGCGGAAGAACTTGAAACAAGTATATCAACTAAAGACAGCATTAAGATAAACAGGACATGGTGGAGGTATCCTTCCTTCACCTTCTAAGTTATTTAATACTGAACATCAATAAAGAAGGTTCACACGCAGTAATAAATCAACATCCAGGTGGAGAAGGTATCCTTCCTTCTCCAATTATAATTTAATTATTACAGTTCATCGTTAACGAATGAAATATGGAACTAAAATTTAGACTTGAACATGAATTTGATGTTGTGAACAAGTAGTGCGTGTCTACTCCCTCCCAAGAGCCAACATCGGGGTTACCTAAAATAAACAAACAACGCAAGAGTGAGTCCATGACTCAGGAAAGTACAGTTATCAATAAGATAATCATTCAATATGAATAAGACAAACTCATCATCAGGTTCGATCACATCACAACTGATTACAAATGAAAACATGATATGAATGCTCAAAATCAAAGGAATGGACTGCACACATGCATATACCGGTATAGCCAGTGAAACACCCGTCGGTGTTCACTCAAGCCCGCATCTTAACAAAAATGCGGGGATCCACTTCCCTGTATGAAGAACGTTTCATACGGGTGTCCAACATTGCCCATCTTGGAGTTAATGGGTCTTACATGCCCATTCGGAATTAATGGGTCTTTCAAATCCACTCCGTGGGCGGGACATGACAATGTCCAACACCGCCCACATTGGAATGGTGGGACTTGCAATCCACTTTCGTGGATGAAACATGCATAATGAATGCATAGAATGAAATACTGAATATTGAAAGACATGATAACAAAACATGGATTCAACACATATGAAAGAACATAGACAATCCATCTTCTCTCGTATCATACCAAGTCACAGCATGACCATATAAACATTCATCAATCACAATCATTAAGGGTGGCAATGTACTTGCCTTCCACGATGCGACGCGTTAGTCGGCAAAGGTGATACTCCTAAACCCGAGGCTTCACCTCCTAAACAAGTAAAATAATTTCAATAAGGACATAATATACCCAACACTACTAATCGATGCTAAACATCGCTTCCTGATGACTCTAGTCATTAATACAAAACTTAAAATGAAATCAACAATTTCTGACATAACTTAATTCTGGACAGCAGCACGGTAATTGACATATCTATTGGTCTGGAACTCGGAATGAGGTGAGACCAATTTTCATGGATTCTTAACTGACATATATACAATACTCTGGTTGGGCAAAAGTTCAGATTTTGCCTCTAATAAAATTTGGCCCACGGCTCAAATCTGTTGACTGAATTAATAGACAGCAAACCTTCCGAGGACATAGATGTTTGTAAGGAGATCGCACACCTCGATTCTACGAACATAGATGCTCCACAGGTCGATGATGGTTGGCGCCATCACGATCACGGTGGAGATTGGATGACATCGATCTACAATTATCTTCAGCATGACCTCATTCCAGAAGATGATGTAGAGGTTGATCGCATAGCATAAAAAACCAAATCATACACTCTTATTGAAAGTACCTTGTATAAGCGAGGATCTCACGGAGTGTTGATGAGATACATATCTCAACCGGATGGCATTAAGTTGCTAACCGAAATTCATGGATGAGTCTGTAGAGCACATCATTCCTACAGAACGCTGGTCGGTAAAGCCTTCAGGCAAGAATACTACTGGCCAACTGTCCTTCATGATGCAAAAGTGTTCGTGACGAAGTGCGTACAATGTCAGTTTCATAGTCGACAAGTACATCAGTCGTCCCAAGCTTTGCAAACAATTCCTCTTTCTTAGCCTTTTGCAACCTGGGGACTAGACATTCTGGGACCTTTCCCAAAAGCACCCGGGAGCTTTGAGTTCCTTTTCGTCATGATTGATACGTTCACTAAATGGATCGAAGCCGAGCCAGTTGTCAAAACAACAACTGAGGCTACCAAGAGGTTTCTCACAAAAAACGTGATCACACGATTTGGTGTGCCCAGTCGTATAATCACGGATAACGGTACCCAGTTCTCTAGCGGTAATTTCCAGGAATTCTGTGACGACCTAGGTATCAAGATACATTACGCTTCTGTTGCTCGTCCGCAGAGCAATGGAGCAGTTGAGCGCGCCAATGGTATCATAATGCAATGAATCAAACGACGAGTTTTCGACCAATTAATTACATAGTCAGGGGCTTGGAATTCATTACAACCAGTTTCGGATAATTTATATAAACAAAGATACTTATCGATTTCTTTTTTCTTCTTTGCATACATTTTTTTGCATACTTTCTTATCATCAAAGTAAGTCTTGTTATATCTTCCGACTATATGTGGTATCTCACAGTAATCCGATAATGGACAAGATCTAGACTAGACGAAATCATAAACTGGTTCCGACCACATGATTTTCTAGTGTTCACTAGATCATTTTTTACAAACATTATCAGCACATATACCATGGTCGTAGTTATTACTCATTTTTTGGTCTACTGCTTCTTTAGTAGTTCATCTACTAATATAAGCAGTCGGGGGCTAGGAAATATATGAGTATTTAATGACATTGATAAGATGACACAAGAACTGTTGGAGATATGCCCTAGAGGCAATCATATTGATGATGATATTTCGTTGTATCCATGATTTAATAAATATTCCTTGAATATTACCTTTGTGTTGATTAACAAGTATGTGACTTGTTTGTGAAACTCTTTACTTGTATGGTTATTCTAAAGTTGTCCCTAGTCGGAGTTCATGTGAGGACACACGCGAATGATGGATTAGCACATGTATCGGTTGATGACCATGTTTCACAGGTCATAGACATGGAGATGTCAAACCAATAATGTGGACACATGTTTAGAACATGGGGTTGGACCGACCCAACATGAGACATAGTAATTATTCTTATGGTTCTCTCTACACAATGTGTACGCCTTGTCCTTAGACCTGAGATTGTCGCATGTACTTGAGATGTGAATCGACCTACTTAGGGGCTATCAAACGCTACTCCGTAACCGGGTAGTTATAAAGGTAGCTTTCGGGTTTGTCATGAAGCATGCTGCGAGGCATGGTCAGTCTGTAATACTCCAAATTAGAATTCGGGAAGAAAACTAGTTAAGTAAAAGGAAAAAAATATTAGAAAGTTGGTTCCAGCGGAGGACTATTTGAAAATTATGTTGTAGCGGGAGAAAGAGGGGGGTTTTTGGAAGTTCCCGGCAGCTTGGGCCTGGGCTTTGGCCCATTGCGGACCCATGTGTGGCCGGCCAAGGGGGGAGAGCACCCCTTTTCCCTCCCCCCTAACCCTAGCCGCCTCCCCCCTTGCCCCTCCCCCTCCACCCGTGAGCCCCTCCCCCTCTCTCCCTTAGGCAGCCGCCCCATCCTCCCCTACGCTCCACCCTTGCCCGGGGCCTCCCAGCTGCTGTACCCCTGCCCTTGCGCCTCCTCGCTGCCGGCAAAGCCTCGTCCATCTTCCTCGCTTCCCGACTCGGGAGAAGAAGCAGTTCGCTGGTGGTAATCGGCCGTTAAAGGAGGAAGAAGAGGAAGGGATCGAGACCATCTTTGGGGGGAGAGCTCGCTGGTAGGCGCACGGCGTGCCCGGCAATTGGTTCATCAAGGGTAACCTCGTTTTCCCCTTGTTTAGATGCTTTACCACTTAATTGTTCTATGTCGGTAATTCTGTCGCCTAAGGGCAGATCGTGTTAGAGGGACGTTTTGAAATAGTCAAGGGCGGATTTAGTCTTCGACATCTCCTAGGAAGTTGTAGAGGACGTCAATAGCTTTCAATGAAGTGCTAGAACGTAATTTTTGGACCTAATTTTTGGACCTCTGTAGCAACAGATATGATTTTATTGGTGCGGCTGTTCTGCAACCCTGTCAGTTTCTGGACAGGTTTTAGTGATCTGAACTTTGCGATCAGTTAAAGATAGAATTAGAGGATCTCAGTATAACGAAAGTTGTAGATAATTGTCGTAGCTTTCAGGGAAGCACAAGAACGCGAAATTTTGGTAAACGAGCTGAAAGTTATGTTAGTTTTAGTGCTCTGTACAGAAAGTCTAACGTGAAATCGATGTCTTGTTAATCGGCTTGAAAGTGATTTTAGATGGCCGAATCAGGGGAGCTCACCAACTAGGTTTAGTTGGGAAATTTGATAAACTTTCAATGAAGTCCAAGAACACGTAATTTGGACCTCTGTACAGAAAGATATGAATTTTAGAATTTGACTGTTCACAGAGGGCAATTCAGCGCTTAGGATTGTGGGGTTGGGATCGCGTTGCAATCTGCTACTTGATGAGTTCGCTTATTTAATTCATGTTTTTTGTTACTATAGTCTTAGCTTATATTCTTAATGTATTAGGTGGGGGATTGGTACGGAGGCAGCACCGTCTTCACGTCCTCCATTCATACGCGGTTAAGGCAAGTGCATTGTTTGTTAAATGGGTGTGATTGATTGGCTATGTTTGTGTGCTTTTTGATATATGGTTGCATAGCAAGATGGCTTACTTGATGATTGTTTAAGTATGGTGATTGCTCAAATTATGCTTATGCTTTCTTGTGGTACAATGTTGTTGTCTTTTGGTAAGATTGTCGATGAATAAGAGATGAGCATATGCATATTGAGAACATGTTGGCTTGGTCACTGGTGACCAAGCATGTTTCCTTTGAGATTCCGTCATGAATGTGACGGGTCCGAGATCCCCTCACTCGTGGAGTGTGGGCTTGAGGTCCCGTTATTTGCGGAGTAACGGGCAATTGGTCCCTGCGTGCGCGCGCACGTGCATGGGTATGCGGCGACGGTTGCTTACTGCAGACACGGTGTAATGCACACGAAAGTTAAAGTTAAAGGATCCTTGAGCATTGCATTTGCATATGAGATGTTCTATTGTTGATCTCCTTTACATGGTTCTTGATGTTATGGTTTCTTTATGTACTTGCTGAGTCTATGGACTCACCCTTGCTTTTATTGTTGTTTTAGGTACCGAGCCAAGAACGTCATGCATGGGGAAGTAGAATGCTAGTCACACACATGCCACGAACTAAATAAAGATGAATGATCTTGAACGTGATTGATTTTAATAAATGCAAAGATTATTATGTTTTGTCTCATGCAATGGATTAAATGTAATAATGATGTGTAGTGGAACTTCATATCTCTCTAGTTATGTTAAATACTTAGCATGTCTTCGATTATCTTTTGATGTCTTTGGATGAAAGTTTTAGTTAATATTTGGTTAATCTGTGTTGGAACCTTCGTGTAATTAATTTACAAGGAGGTTCTGCGAAATTTATTAAGATTGTCTAGTTTAGAACTATTAGAGTTTGTTTAGTAGCACATTCCGTGCTCATGTCGGGTGGGGTGTTCTGATTGGTATCGAGCGGCGGTAGGTCCGTGGTGATTGGATTTACAACCTAGGCAACTTAAATTGCTAAAATTTTGTAATGGTTAATGAACTTATAAACCGACACACCGGTGCATGAGGATGGGATGGGTCAAGCATTGCATTTACGCATCTGTTGAGTTGTATTAATGATTCTGTTTGAGATGATCACATTATATCTATAGTATAATATATGGTTATTATGTGTGGGGTAACCCATGTTGAGAGGTGGAGGTAGTGGTTGTGGTCTGGGCTATACAGTTACACCACCGTTAGTGGTATAGGAATAGCGAAGTATCCACATGAGAGATCGTAGTATGTGTGTTGGTAGCGAGTATACTTAAAAGAGTTGTTCTCTTCCCTGAATTTGAATTTGGTCAACTCTTATCCAGTTGAGATTGATGAGTTTCTCTTGGGTTATTTATTCTTGTGGTTGATGGGTTGCTTTGAGAAAAAAAAATATTGGTGTGTTTTCTTTGGCTTAATTTGTCCTGTAAAGCAATCATTATTTTCCCAACTGATGAGTTATTCTTGCGGCTGGTGAACCGAGTTGATTGTCAAGTTTGACTTTATTTTGGAGTTTTGTCCTTCTCATTGGAAAGCATGACCCATTTATCCGGTTGATGTTCTTGGATAATGAAAGTTTCCTTTTGCAAGTCCTGTAGTACGTGGAAGTTTTGATTCAATATATTTCTTTTGAGTATCTTGAGTGTTGAAGTTGAAAAGTTCTTTTATAAAAGAAAATGCTAAACCCTTTAGCGATGTCATCTCGTGGTTAAGTGGGAGGTTATAATCGGAGAAATTAGTGAATATGATATGAGTTATCAAGTTGGGTCCTGTAGTGTGTGGAATAATCGATCCTAACAAAGATCCCTGGAAGGAAAGTTGATTAATTTGATGGTGTCATGTAGTAGTTCTTGTTGAACTGTGATTAGGTGTACGGCTATACCTAATTGGAATCAATAGAGTTATTAACCACTGTGGAACATTAACGGAGTGGTTGATCCCTAGAGTTGTTTAGTTTGCTAAACTAGTTAGATTATTTGATCTTAATGGATTAATCTAAGCGTGCGTAAAAGAGAAATATAAGATGTGTTCACTGTCATCTTGGTAGATATTAATATAGAAATCTTCTTTAATTGGCTATTTGATGATCTTATTTATGCTCGTGGGAGTACAAATAGATACAGGACCATCAATTCGTCCATGATTGAATAATCATCAAAAGTTTATGATAACCTCTAGATTGGAGTTAGTGTGTACTAAATAAGTATGAGCATTCGAATATCTTTGTGTTTCATGGAAATGTTTATGATGGGATTTAATAGGTGACATGTGTTTGCTTGATGGTGAGATTGTCAGATAATAGTATGTCTTTGATGAAAGGGTTTTGGTGTAACCTTGTAAATTGTGTAGTAGGTTCCTTGAAAAATATGGTGGTTGTTATAGTGAGGGTGTAAGAATTTGGTGTACCCTCATTTGAGGATGAGAGGATAAAGTGAAATGTAACAGTTTGGTCAGTTTTTGGGGACTTTATAAAGGAAGAGTTGATGATAACGAACCTTGCTAAGAGTGAAATATTCTTGATGTTAGTAATAAGGTCTACAAGAGATTGTGACGTGTTGGAGTGGTGATGATTATTCTAGAGAGAAAGTAAGTTGATTGTTTTAATAACGGTTAAATGAAATATTTGGAGTTTTGTATTCGTGATCTTTTGGGGACTCATGATTTTTGTAGTAGATAAAATTAGTTGAGCAATGTGACATATGGAAAGGTTTCGTTTGGTTCCGAAGTGATGAATGTGTTTTGGTATTAAAGACATCTCTTATTTGGTTTGGCAAGTAATGTTGTAATCAAAGAGATTACTTTCGTTGTGTTAACGGAAAATGTTTACCATAAGTATTTGAGGTTGGAGCTAAAAAAAAATGTAATCCGCAACTTTCTTGTTGTCTCAGCTTAAGAGTTTTTGGGTTTGCATAGTAATGTTTTATTATGATTTATGGTGGTGGAAAATTTCTTTTGTGGGACTTGTGCCTCGATAAGTGGGCTCAGATCTTATTTTTCGAGATCCTACTATTTGACTGTCTCTCTTGGTCTCGTGCTCACTTCGAGGAGCCACGATTTCTTGCCTGTTGAACCTTCTATCTGTTTATTTCTTCCTTTTGAGTAAAGCATTAACCAAGTTGTGTTGCCAAGTGTTATAAAGAGTAATATGGTGATTGGTTGGAGGTGGTCAAGTATTTGGAACTGTTGAGATTTTTCAGGAACCAATCAATTTGAAGAGCAGTATAAAGTGAATTGGTTTCGATTTACAACACCCGGAGAGAATTCTATTTAAATGGAAAGTTGTCGATGAGATAAAAGTGATTAGTGTTACAACTAGTGGAACCTATTGCGAATTATGATCTAGTAACCTTTGTCCGTGTTGGAATATTGGGATTATCGAAATTATGGACTCTTGATAAACTTATCAGAGTATCACAATTGGATACTTAGCATGTTTGTGCAGAAGAATTGTGGTGGTGAAGTTTAATGAAAGTAGCGGCGTGGAGGAATCTAAGTGTCATGCTAATTAATGGGATAGCGAAATCGTTGAACTATTGTCAACTATGACTCTTAGTAAGTAACCCTATGGGAGTTAAATTATTTCTAAGGATGTCCCTAAGGATATATTTATTTGTTGACGCTAGTGATTGGGTATATTTGAATGTCGGTTAAACAGTTAGGGTTTGGCGAATGGGTATATTGTGGTTGTGTAACTGAATTGAATTGGTGTGGATTAGAGAAGGTCTAAGACTAGTGAAATAAATCGTCTTGGGGGTTACTTGATTATGTGCGTATGGTAGAATAAGAGTGGATTTGAGTAGTGGAATGATCATCGATAGTATCCTTTGGGGCTAGTATATGAGAGTGTGGGATGTGAATTTAAAATTGTTCATCCTTAACGGATTAAGGGATGTGATGGTGAGTGAAATCTATATTGAGTTGTGTTGGAAATTATTTTGACAAGTTCATTCGGTAGGGAAATTGGCTAGAGTACAATATTGTGGATTGGAAGAGTCTCCCTACATAAGTGTGGATTTTGTGTTCGGTAGAGCATAGGTTTGAGGTTGCCAATTTAAGAGAAATGAGTTAATGCGTTATACGATGATTTGGGATCCTATGGTTTAAGAGAAAGTTGATTTCTTAAAAGAAAGATTTTGGTAAAGGGTGTGATCTTGGATAGTTAGATGCTTTCTTAGTTCTTACTTGAACTATGTGGTTATGATGGATGTCGATTATAAATGGAGTTGGTTCTTGTCGGTATGTGTGGTTCCTACCGATTAGAAAAAGGGTAAGACTGGTTTTTCGAGTGATTTCGCTTTGGCTTGTGTGGCATTATTTCTAAACTGCCTATTTTGGAAAGTGGAAAAGATTTCGTGGTAAATCCATTGATTTTGGATTGGGCTCTTCTAAGAGAAGGTGACTTTGAGTTGGTTGCATTTTGACTCCTTTGTTTTCATTTGAGTTTTTCGGATAAGTGAGTTGACAGGTGAGTTCTTTGTGCATCCCTTGTTAAAGGAGATCTTTGCTTGCTTAGGTAAAGTGATCGATTGAGTGTTGGAACAAGAGTTCTGCGGGTTCTCAGTGCACGATGTACTTTGTACAAAAAGGAAGTTTAACCAAAGGTGTGTTGGATAGGTTCCTTAGTAACGGAATATGTAGATTGGCGATCGCTAGGACCGTCTCGAGTACTTGCGCGAGTACGCAATGTCTTGTGTTTTCGGTCTTGAGAGAGCACATGAGAGGTCCGAGCTTAGGTTTTTGTTGAGCTGTTGGCCACAGTAAGATCTTACTTTTGAGTCCCGTGCGTGGAGCGTACCCGTAAGGGTCGAGATTAGTCTTGAAGTGAAAGACGTTGGTATCCGTCAAGGTGATGGGATCATATAAGTCTGAGAGGGAAGCGTCTTGTGAAGTGGAATCTCGCATGCGCGAGCAGTGTACGGGATTGTTCACAGCGGGTGGGTGGTAACGTTAGTAGGTTTCAGCTGTGATTATTCTTTGACGTTAAACGTGGTTAGAATTCGGGGTCGAATTCTGTTTAAGGGGGGTAGAATGTAATACTCCAGATTAGAATTCGGGAAGAAAACTAGTTAAGTAAAAGAAAAAAAATATTAGAAAGTTGGTCCCGGCGGAGGACTATTTGGAAATTATGTTGTAGCGGGAGAAAGAGGGGGGTTTTTGGAAGTTCCCGGCAGCTTGGACCTGGGCTTTGGCCCATTGTGGACCCATGTGTGGCCGGCCAAGGCGGGAGAGCACCCCTTTTCCCTCCCCCCTAACCCTAGCCGCCTCCCCCCTTGCCCCTCCCCCTCCACCCGTGAGCCCCTCCCCCTCTCTCCCATAGGCAGCCGCCCCATCCCCTCCCCTGCGCTCCACCCTTGCCCAGGTCCTCCCCAGCTGCTGTACCCCCTTGCCCTTGCACCTCCCTCGCTGCCGGCAAAGCCTCGTCCATCTTCCTCGCTTGCCGACTCGGGAGAAGAAGCAGTTCGCTGGTGGTAATCGGCCGTTGGAGGAGGAAGAAGAGGAAGGGACCGGGACCATCTTTGGGGGGAGAGCTCGCTGGTAGGCGCACGGCGTGCCCGGCAATCGGTTCATCAAGGGTAACCTCGTTTTCCCCTTGTTTAGATGCTTTACCACTTAATTGTTCTATGTCGGTAATTCTGTCGCCTAAGGGCAGATCGTGTTAGAGGGACGTTTTGAAATAGTTAAGTGCGGATTTAGTCTTCGACATCTCCTAGAAAGTTGTAGAGGACGTCAATAGCTTTCAATGAAGTGCTATAACGTAATTTTTGGACCTCTGTAGCAAAAGATATGATTTTATTGGTGCGGCTGTTCTGCAACCCTGTCAGTTTCTGGACAGGTTTTAGTGATCTGAACTTTGCGATCAGTTAAAGATAGAATTAGAGGATCGCAGTATAACGAAAGTTGTAGATAATTGTCGTAGCTTTCAGGGAAGCACAAGAACGCAAAATTTGGGTAAACGAGCTGAAAGTTATGTTAGTTTTAGTGCTCTATCCAGAAAGTCTGACGTGAAATCGATGTCTTGTTAATCGGCTTGAAAGTGATTTTAGATTGCCGAATCAGGGGAGATCACCAACTAGGTTTAGTTGGGACATTTGATAAACTTTCAATGAAGTCCAAGAACACGTAATTTGGACCTCTGTACAGAAAGATATGAATTTTAGAATTTGACTGTTCACAGAGGGCAATTCAGCGCTTAGGATTGTGGGGTTGGGATCGCGTTGCAATCTGCTACTTGATGAGTTCGCTTATTTAATTCATGTTTTTTGTTACTATAGTCTTAGCTTATATTCTTAATGTATTAGGTGGGGGATTGGTACCGGAGGCAGCACCGTCTTCACGTCCTCCATTCGTACGCGGTTAAGGCAAGTGCATTGTTTGTTAAATGGGTGTGATTGATTGGCTATGTTTGTGTGCTTTTTGATATATGGTTGCATAGCAAGATGGATTACTTGATGATTGTTTAAGTATGGTGATTGCTCAAATTATGCTTATGCTTTACTGTGGTACAATGTTGTTGTCTTTTGGTAAGATTGCTGATGAATAAGAGATGAGCATATGCATATTGAGAACATGTTGGCTTGGTCACCTGGTGACCAAGCATGTTTCCCTTTGAGATTCCCGTCATGAATGTGACGGGCCCGAGATCCCCTCACTCGTGGAGTGTGGGCTTGAGGTCCCCGTTACTTGCGGAGTAACGGGCAATTGGTCCCTGTGCGTGCGCGCACAGGCATGGGTATGCGGCGACGGTTGCTTACTCTGCATTACCGGTGTAATGCACACAGAAAGTTAAAGTTAAAGGATCCTTGAGCATTGCATTTGCATATGAGATGTTCTATTGTTGATCTCCTTTACATGGTTGCTGATGTTATGGTTTCTTTATGTACTTGCTGAGTCTATGGACTCACCCTTGCTTTTATTGTTGTTTTAGGTACCCGAGCCAAGAACGTCATGCATGGGGGGAAGTAGAATGCTAGTCACACACATGCCACCTGAACTAAATAAAGATGAATGATCTTCAGAACGTGATTGATTTTAATAAATGCAAAGATTATTATGTTTTGTCTCATGCAATGGATTAAATGTAATAATGATGTGTAGTGGAACTTCATATCTCTCTAGTTATGTTAAATACTTAGCATGTCTTCGATTATCTTTTGATGTCTTTGGATGAAAGTTTTAGTTAATATTTGGTTAATCTGTGTGTTGGAACCTTCGTGTAATTAACTTTACAAGGGAGGTTCTGCCGAAATTTATTAAGATTGTCTAGTTTAAAACTATTAGAGTTTGTTTAGTAGCACATTCCAGGCTCATGTCGGGCTGGGGTGTTACACAGTCGAGATGGGATTTGCCCCTCTCTACCTGAGAGAGATATCTCTGGGCCCCTCGAGTGATCGGATCCAGAAATGCATGGCCATGCTACTTAAGGTTAAGAGTTAACCTA
This sequence comes from Ampelocalamus luodianensis, assembly GCA_036346255.1. Taxonomy (NCBI): domain Eukaryota; kingdom Viridiplantae; phylum Streptophyta; class Magnoliopsida; order Poales; family Poaceae; genus Ampelocalamus; species Ampelocalamus luodianensis. The sequence continues at coordinate 21,803,120 of CM070635.1, forward strand.
GTAAGGGATTCCGAATCACAGGATCGAGAAAGAGTGGTTAGCTTGGAGCTCGACCGAATATCGTGAGGCAAAGGGATTGGCATGTACATAACGTTGTGATGGTTCGTCCGATATGATATTTACGTGCGTTTAGGAGTTGCCGCGTCTTGCTAGAGGCCGCTACCAACTATTGACCAAGTATGTGTACTTGCGTCTTGTCTAAACATACGTGAACCATAGGGTCACACACTTAAGGGACTGAAGACTAATTCGGATTGGATCCAAATTAGACTGGGCATTGAGTCCTAATGGGCCTCTATTCGTAGAAGCCCATTATAAGGACGTCTATAAAAGGAGGGCAGGGGCGCACTGGTTGGAGGATGAGTTTTTTTGTGACATCCTCAAACCCTGGCCGCCACCCCTCCCACGCCCTAGTCGCTCGCGCGGATCTAGTAGTCCGGCGTGCGTCGCTTCCTCCCGTACGTGTGGATACCTTTGAAGGCGTTGCATCTGTGGTGTTGGGACGAACCGCAAAAGAGGAGCTGTACGTGGGACGCCACGACGAGGACAAGGAAGTAGTACGATTACTCTGCCCCAACGTGCTGCATCAACTTAGTACGACTACACTGCCCCGACGTGACGCAACAACTTCCGCACCTGCGCGTCAAGGGGTAAGACCGTGATCTATAACTGCAGTGATCTTGGTTTACGTGTAGAATTTTTTAATTTGCGCTAGTGTAGCCTACCCATTTCCCTACAAGAACTTCATTGATGATAAAAGGTAAATTTTATTTATAAAGTCTAAATATTACATCCATCTACTTGCTAGAACCACCAGACTGGTTGTTGTGTAATGGAGATCCGACTTCCATCTCCTCCGCAACTTTCTCTCCGAGAGACCTTACTTCCTCGAGAAATTTGGTTGCTTCATCTTCGGAGCAGTCGAAGTCTTCTTCAACAGCTCCAAGATGAACAGAGGGGTCGAAAGCCTTTAGTTTCACCAAGTCAACACTAACTCCATTTACAATAGCTTCCTTCATCGTTCTGGCATGGTTCTCTTGAAAGATTGTTATCACTTTCTTGAGGTCCTCGAGTTGATGGCCAAGAAAATTGATTCTCTCTGCAGGGTCTCTCAAAATGGGCAATTGCGTTCTCGACCCCAGGTCGAAGAGCATCTTGTTCAGAGCCTTGACTTTGTCTTCAAGACTCCAATCGAGTTTTGCCCTTTGGCCACGCTCAAACTCAAGAGCTTTTTTTGCTCTTTCAAGTGCTTGAGTTTTCTCTACACGAGTGGATAAAAAAAGAGTTAACATACATATTAAATTGGAGACATGGAATACTAGTCAAGTCTACGACCAGTTACCTTTGATTTTCTTCTCGCAAGAGTCAAAAATCTCCTTTTGCCTGGTCATCGCATGCGCAATCGACTCGTCTTTATTCTGATTTTCCTCTTTAAGCTTTATTAACATGGCTTCCTTAGCCATGACCCCTTCTTTAATTTTCTCCAAATCTATCATATACGATAAGGAGAGAAAATTGATTTACAGAAGAGGAACAAGATAATAAAGTGTAAGAAGACAAGGTAAAGAGAAAAGTTATTACTTTTCAATTTGGAGTGTTTCTGCTCCAAGGTTTTTATTCGTTAGGTCAGCCCTCCGACCACAGCGTAATTTTCGACCATATGCTACAAAAGTAAGTCCCTTTCTTTATTAAGTTTTCAAACAAACTTTAGAGAAAGAGTTATGAAGATGGTCATAAAGTACTCACTCGAATTGCCACGTCATTGTATTCGGCAAAAATCGTATCTGGACCCATCTCGATTTGACGGTCCGATATCTTTCCCCGGGCCTCGTCAAGTTCCTTATCCTCTATAAATCAGGGAGAAAATGGGAACTTGTTAGCCTGAGAAGTGTTACCAATGGGAGGTGGAACCAGTTGAGGATCTCCGGGGATGACTACCTCCGGAGATGGAGTGAGAATCACTAGTGGATCCTGAGCAGATGTTGGCACTGATACCTGCTCGGGGACTTCCTTAGCCATTTCGTTCTCAGCGGCCTTTGTCTTAGGAACATTCTGGTCAGGAATTTCCATACCACCTCGTCCTCAGGAACCGTTTCCTGAGGAATGTTTTGATCGGAGACGACTGGAACACCAGAAGACCTTTACAAGAAGGAAGCAAGAAAGTTCAAGGTTTTGACATATTAAAAATATCCAAGGAATGTATTTATATGGCTTCTTTATTCATACATACCTGGTTGATTTCTTTGTTTTAACCTTATAGAGCATCGGAGCAAAATCCATTGCGCTGGCCTTCCTTTTCTTTTCAACCAATTTCACCGGTTCTGGACCGGTAGGGTTGGTTAGATCCCTCACATCCACTAATCGGAAATCGGAAGCAATGTTCTCGACCAGTTGGTTGAGAATAAGATTCTTAGTCATTGGATCAGTAGGTGTAGATTCATCGGCCTCCGAAACAGTGCCTCAGTAGCAACTGGCAAGTCTTTAGCGACCTTACTAGAGTGCACGACAACCGCCTAAATAAACCATCTAAGTTAGTTAGGCGACGAAAAATCATTTATCACAAATATACATTCATGTTCGGTTACCTACCTCTGTAAGGCTAACATCCTGTGTGGTCGTAGGGATGGTCGGATCATCAATCGGCTCACAACTTTTAGTGGCCTCATTGATCCTCAACCCAATCGACTACACATCAAAGAGGATTTATGGTACACCGATCAGAAAAAGTATATATAGAAAAACAAAAAACATGGTTGACAGTCTTACTTTAAGCCTCTCAGCCCTCTCTTTGGCGGAAACAATCGCTAGGATCCGAGGGAAACTAGCCTTGTCGCCAGGCTCTCCAGCACAGATCATTTTGATCCGGCTTCTAATCTCATCAAAAGATAAAGCTGTAAAGGTGAACAAGAGACTTAAGGATACAAAAGTGATCAACTAATGTAGGCAAACTGGTCGGAATTATTCAGAACTTACCCTCTTTGGAATCTTTGGTCGTATCATCACGACCAATATACCAGAGCATCGGGTATGCTCGGGCCTTCAAAGGACTAATCCGGCGTATGAAAAAATCCTTCACTACGTGCCAGGATGTTAAACCCTTGACACTAAGAAGCTTGATGGCTTCGGCTCATCTTTCTAATTTTCCTTCCTTCTCCGCGGAGGAGCGCCATCTCAAATTCTCGACCGCCTTCTTACCAGAATAATAAATGCTATCTTTCTTAGTGACCGTCATGTAGAACTGACTTTTCTTCCATGACAACCATGAAGATTTTGAGTACATGGGAATGTACTCATCAGCTTTTTCGTCATGGAGGCGTAAGGCGCCCTCTCCAGGCGTCCCGATCGTCTTCCCAGACTTCGTCATCCTATAGTAATACTTGAATAGATCCAGATCTGTGGGAATTCCCAAGTATGCTTCACAGAGATAGATGAAGATGCTGAGATTGGCGATAGCATTGGGAGCAAGATTCACCAATTCAACTCTGTAATACTCCAAAACTGTAGGAAGGAAGGAGTGAATTGGCAATCTGAATCCGCATTCGATATATGTGAGGAAAACATGAATTTCCCCATCCTCGTTGCTCGGAGAATGTTCTCCAGCCGCTGACCTCTAAGAAATCAGATTCTTGTCGGGAAGCAACCCGATCTTCTCTAAGCTCTCAAGCTTTTTCTCGCTTAAATCAGATGCCGACCAGTTAGTGATTTGGTCTGACATGGTCAGGTTTTTGGATTAGGAAAGAAAGGAGGGTTGAAGAATAAGGGGTCGGAGGCAGTTTTTTTTCACTCAGGGGATGAAGAGGAAAAGCAAGAAGTGTAAAAACCCGAAGCCTACAAAGAGGGTTTTTATAGCTTCAGAATTTTTAACTGCAAATCGGGAGTTATCCAAGAGTCCAACGGACAAAATCTTTTCTCCAATGGACATGTAACTCTTTGGTTCCCAAGGCAAATTCCAACTTTAAAGTGAATATAAACCGCTTCAAATGTCATGACATTTAATAAGCGTCTGCCCGATACGACTTCGTCGGAAGAAAGGTGTTCACACGACCTATTCATTTAAAGTTCAGGGGGCTAGTTGACGAGGATTAAAACCTCTATGTATTATCTTTAATACATAATAAAAGACCATATGTGTCGGTGTTTTAGAACCGATCTTACGTAAAGATTGTTTGATTCAGGGGGTCTCCACAATTGATCACGCAGACGAAAGAGATACGGGGATTTTTATACAGGTTCGGGCCTTCTTAGGAGAGAATAACTGTGAGACCCCGGTTTATTAAGCTTATAATACTTAACCTCCCACTGGCTCTAGTATCACAAACAAAATAACCCGTGCCTCGATGGATATGTGCTTCCCAGAAATTGCAGCACATATACATCATACAAAAGCATGCATCAATTCCATACAACAATATATCGAGTCTACCAAAAGACATACATAATAATAAGTTATTACAGAACAGCCGACTGGCCAAATGACATAAGTATTAAGAAGTAACAACGGAAGCAAAAGTTGCCATAAGATGGCGTAAACCAAAAGACGACCGGTTAGCCACATAACACCACAGGGCAACCGACCGGGCCGCCAAGCTAATCGCCCCACACACTGCCACAGCACAACTCACAAAAGTGAGGCCCTTCGGGCTCACCTTCTTCCTCTGCACACAATAAGCAATGCAGGTGAGTACAAAATGTGCTCGCAAGACTTACGAGTAACAAGCCTATACATAGCTACATGAAAGTTGTATCAAAAGATGTTGGTTATACGGTTGTTTGGACGCATAAAGCAAGTTTCATTTGCAATAAGGTAATAGATTGTAGGCAATTTAACAAATCAGTTTTTAAGCATTGAAATAACAGCGAGTAACAATAAGTACCAAGTAACCACCTAGAAGTGACTAACCCAATAGCCACCACACATAGCATGAATCCCTGATTCATACCACCCATCAAGTTTTAATTAAAAGTGTTGTAGTCTAACTCTTGAAAGACTTCCCCAAGCGTGTCCATAACCTAGGACGAGGCTATTCGAATAGTTTTATAACCCTGCAGGGGTGTACCAATGTACCCACACTTCAGACCGCCTTTAAGCCACAAGATTATCACACTTCCAAAGGTATGCCGGTACGGCTAAGTCCTACGAGACATTTCCAATATTGTGAATCAACTACGAGTCGCTCGTATGGATAGAAATCCATACGCTTACATTGTAAAGCCAAAAAGACAATTACCCCTCGGGGTAAAGCTCTTTGGACAACTACAATGCTCCCACACACAACCATCTCATTTTACCACAACGCAACACACACACGCCCTCCTGTGACTCGTAGCCAACACACACCAAAGTACTAAGTCAAGAGAGGTCCCATACCCTCTAGTGTGATTAGCACGCAAGAATGCTTGGTTTGGTGTAACAAGATGTTCGGTCCTTGTTGACTCGGGCACCATTCCAATCACACCCCAAAAGATCACACCATCTTACCATTGTGCCCAAGTCCAAATTGTTTTTATTTTCAGTTTTAGTCTTGCAATTTGAACATAGCACAGAGTTGAAATATAGAGATCATAATAAGTTTGTGTGATCAAGGTTATCGACAAGTCGATAACCGCCTATTTCTACCGATAGCTAAGTATGGCTAAGCGACAAACTCGTAAACTACTAAGTGACAAGGATTCATCCAACGAACCCAAAATCACAGCAAGATAAACCTAGGCTCAGTAGTAGAGGATAAACATTTGCCTACTGATAATGCATCTACTGGGTTAACTATCGACAATAGTTAAAACAACATAGCAATACATACATAGAATTTGCAAACAACATATTAGAATTTGAAAGTAGTAGGAGCAACATGATCAAATAATTCTACATCTGCTTGCCTTGCTGGAGTGCAGGATCTGATGGCTGTGGCTCAGATTCAATATTGATATTATCTTCGGAACCTAACGCGAAAAGACGATAAACCAATAAGAACGAAGAACACCAAATAACTCCAACAGCAAAAGACATCCAAATCTAATGAAATTTATACAGCAGCTAGGGGATGATTTTAGACAATTTTAGGAACAAGAATCATACAATTTGGATTTAGCATGCAAAAGATAAAGCCAAAATACACTTTCTCAGCCTTTAAAAACCAACCTAATTAATTACTGGTACTGTTCATGGCGAAAATTTCTAGAATGATCTAAGGTCTGAAATTTTTATGAAAGGTAGGTTATGACATCCTAATGACAGCAAAGTTGAGTTTACTTAATTTGGAGTTATAATGATTTACTTATGATTTTTCTAAGTTGTAAATCTAATGCAAGTCACTTTACAGAAATATGACCATGCTCAAAACCTATTTTATAGTAAAGTATACTAACAGAAGAATTTAACAAAATTGATTTTGCACAAATTGGAATTATATAGAAAAAGATATGCATTTTACAAGTTTTAATGCTATTTCTGGAATAATCAAAATTGGCAGTAATCAAGTTATTTTGGTTACATAATTTTCTGCTACTAAAATATGCCTAAATGCATTTTTATATTAAACTAAAGGGGCGTATGAATTTATTACAGTTGGAAACACCTAAAAAGGAGTTAACAAGAATTAGTTATGAGTTTTTAAAGTTTGAATACAATTTTTAGTTGAGAAATAAAGACTTACAGGAATAAAATCAAACTCAATGGAAATAAAATGACGTGGGCGCTCGTGGGCCTTTGATCTAAAATCCTACGACCCACGCGCGCCGGGAACAGCGCACGCGCACGGTCCCTAAAAGGAGCCCACCGTTGGATCAAGATCCAACGGCCTACGAGAAAAGAAACATTCGGACGGTGTAGTTGCCTCAGCCATCCACAGCTGCAGATCTCAAGATGAACAGCTCGGAGCGCACCTCTCTTTGGGCCCGATTAAGACATAATTAATACTTCCCAATGATTGATAATGATTAGGCATTAATTATGTCCTAATGACTGACGAAAACGGGTGATTACGACCGACAACACCCGAGTGGATTCCATGGCTCATCGCCGGTGACTCGCAATAGCGTTGCGGACCTAATGGTGGTGACCTCACCGGCGGTGGTGGCCCAAAACGCCGGCGAGCCGGAAGACAAAGATGGAGGCTTTTACTGCTAAACGTGAAAATAGCAAAATGCCCTGCTGCAGTCCAAAGGAGCGAGTGCCAAGGCCTCTAGGGACTAATAAGAAGCTACCTTAGTCAAGAAGAGCTTCTAACGATGGCCGAAGCAGCTTTGACAGAGAAGGAGCTCGTCGGAGTTGAATAAGATGATACGAAAATGATCACCTGAGCAAAATGAACACCACCGGGTGGTCATAATAGCTTCAACAAAGCTCAAAGAAGGTTCATGAGCAAATAATTGCAAACAAGAATCACTTACCGGAGCTGAGGAGGAAAGGGGGTGGTTTCGGTCGAATTTGAACAAACCCTAAATTTGTCAAATCCTGAGAATGAAACCCAAAATTAGGTGAGGGGAAATGATTAGGATAATAAGGAGTAGAAAAGAGTACAAAAATATTTGAAGAAGAACCGCTGGAGCTTCATGATCCTCAATGGAGCTCCTCGGGTCAACAATGGTGTTTGAGGTGTTTTTGGTGTATTGAACTCCAATAATGCAGAAGGAGCTAATGGTGGTGTAAAGGGACACCAGGAAGGAGTTTTGGGGCTTTATATAGCTGAAGGATCAGGGTTCGACCAAAAAGGAGCCTCTCGGGTGAGCTAAGTCCATGACACCAACATGAACCGAAAAGCAAAATGATGGAGATGTAGGAGTAGGGCATGCCTCTCGACCGAAAGCACCTGCAAGCACTTAATGCCGACCAGGGAGACGTTGCCAGAGGAACAAGATTTGACAGCGCCATGCCTCTCTCTGTTCACGCACGGTGGGAGGTTGAAGATGACCAGAGAAAAATCTCGGGCGATTTTAACCCTTGGATTTTGATCGGACGGCTGATATCGTGCCACGCCTCTGAGGTTTTAAACACAACGGAGAAGATTGTGAGCGTTGGATTTTAATCCAACAGCTCAGATTGAACGACACAATCGGAGGTTTTAAAACAACAGAGGAGAGCGTGATCGCTGGATCAAAAATGGACGACCACGATTCAAAGTGCCCTTCGGGGGCCCGGACGCAATCAATCAATCTGGACGGTTGGATTGAGATCCAACGGTTCGAATCGACTAGAACATCCGCACGGTCCGAATGTTTACGCGAACATGGGCCGAGCAATTAGGATCCAACAGTTGAGATTGGACGCGCATTTATAAAAGGAAGCCCGGTGCAATTAGTTGACTGGACCAAGACAAGTGGCTCGAGCCCGAGTCTGACTCGAACCCAACGCATAGTGAAATTAGGTTTTGAGTTTTAAGCAGAGCTGGGACTTTGAGGATTTATTTGAGATAGCAAGACAACTCCAAAATTTCTGAAATTTTTACTGGAGCTCGCTAACTCAGATATTAACCTTGTGTAAATTTTTTAGAGGTTTTTGTGCAATGCATTTTTCTCCAAAAATTATGCAAAGCTCTGGTTTAAGGTTTGACTGCCCTCTAAAAATATTCAAACAATTTCTAAAAATTGTGAAATTTTTCAGAGAGGTCACATACCATCCAAGGAACTTAAGAAAAATATTTCCAAAGGATGATCACAAGATTTGAGATAGATGTTTTTGGAGGACAAGGTTTTGGATCAAAAGACTTGTGACTTTGCATTTCCATAATTCTTGTACAAGAATTGTTTAGAGCATACAGGAAATACATGATGTAAGAAAAAGTTTTAATTTCTACTCATGTTCTTACATTTGAAACACAAGTCCAAAATTGGGATGTTACAAATCTCCCCCCTTACAAGAATCTCGTCCCGAGATTCCGTTTACTCGGAGAAGAAAGACGGGTAGTCTGCACGAAGGCGACCTTCCCGCTCCCAAGTTGCTTCATCATCTGAATGATTTGACCACTGAACCTTAAGGAACATGATGACACGGTTCCTAGTTCTCCGTTCAGATTCTTCGAGAATATGAACAGGATGCTCATGGTAGGTCAAATTCTCCTGCACATCGAGATTTTCCAACGGAGTTTCCTCAATTGGAACACGGAGGCATTTCTTCAAGTGTGACACATGGAACACATCATGCACCCCCTCAAGTGTAGCTAGTAACTCCAATCTGTAGGCAACAGCTCCTACTTTCTCGATGATGCGATAAGGCCCAACATATCGAGGAGCTAACTTGCCCTTGATGCCAAAACGCTGATGGCCCTTCAATGGTGAGGCTTTGAGATACACAAAGTCATTGGGCTCAAAGCTCAACTCACGGCGACGACGATCCGCATAGCTCTTTTGCCTGGACTGGGCTACGTGCAAATGTTCACGAATCAATCGAAACGGCGCCGCCTCATTGATTGAGTTCGGGCCAAGAACCGCCGCCACCGATTCGACTGGGTTCAATGGGGTTCTACACCTCCTCCCATACAATGCCTCAAAAGGTGTCATGCCAAGACTGGCCTGGAAACTGTTGTTGTAGGAAAACTCAGCAAATGGTAGATACTTCTCCCACTTCTTCCCATAGGAAAGAACACAAGCACGGAGCATATCTTCCAACACTTGGTTGACTCTCTCCGTTTGACCATCAGTTTGAGGATGAAAGGCTGTGCTGAAACTAAGACGGGTGCCCATAGCCTCCTGTAGACTATGCCAAAACCACGAGGTAAAGAGCGCACCACGATCAGAAACAATCGTCTTCGGTACACCATGAAGACTCACGATCCTCGAAACATAGAGTTCGGCCAAAGGTCCCACACGAAGCTGAGTCTTGACCGGAAGAAAATGTGCCACTTTAGTCAACCTATCAATCACGACCCAAATGACATCATTCCCTTTGGACGAGCGGGGCAGGCCGGTGATGAAATCCATGCCAACGAATCCCACTTCCACTCAGCATCGGCAAAGGTCAAGAAGACTCGCAGACGCTGATCTTCAGCCTTGACACGACAACACACGTTGCACTCGGCAACGAACTTGGCATTCTCGCGCTTCATGCGAGTCCACCAAAATCTCTGACGAAGGTCCTGATACATCTTGGTAGCCCCGGGGTGAATGGATAAGGGGGAGTCATGGGCTTCGCGGAGAATCAAATCCCGCAATTCCATGACCTTTGGAACCACAAGGCGCTGTCCAAACCACACAACACCATGCTCCACAAGGCGCTGTCCAAACCACACAACACCATGCTCATTCTTTGAGAAGCACTTGGATGTCCCATCTTTGATGTTCTGCATGATTTGGCTCACACCCACATCTGTCTACTGTGCAGCCTTGATTCGATCCACCAAGGTTGGTTGCACAAGCAAGGAGGACAAGGTTTTGGATCAAAAACTTGTGACTTTGCATTTCCATAATTCTTGTACAGGAATTGTTTAGAGCATACAGGAAATACATGATGTAAGAAAAAGTTTTAATTTCTACTTATTTTCTTACATTTGAAACACAAGTCCAAAATTAGGATGTTACAATAACAACCATACTCCTGTGTATCTTGTATTGGGTATCTGGATTACAATCAGCTGAGGGTCTTACTAACTGTCTTCCAAAAAGCCTCTCCTTTCTATCTCTAAAAGACACCTATTTATACTATGCAAGTGGATCGTTGTCATTCCAGTTAATTAGTCGCTCATTATTGCGTAATAATGAGAGTAATTATCGAGTAGTAACCTCCTATGTGTCAAACAGCTTATCATCGAGATAGTGGAGAATAATCTGTAGTTATGTCGGGCATAACTACGTATTTTGACTGCTTAGATTCTCACCATTAAATGGGCCTTCTGGCAAGTGGACCAAGTTGGTCGTGAGGAAGTCGTAGCAGAGCTAGTCATAGCAGAACTTTACGACTAGGGGGGTAGTCGTAGAAAGGCTTACGACTGGGTACTGGTCGTAGAAAGACTAACGACCGGACGTAATCGTAGCAGGACTTACGATTACACTATAGTCGTAGAAGTGCTTACGACTAGGGGGTAGTCGTAGAAGAACTTACGACTACCTGACTTGCTCTTCCCTTAGTATATTAAGGGGTATGCCATATGACATTATATTACATGATTATGGAATAATAAAATGAGGATTATTAGATCCTCGTCATCTAGCCCCCCAGCTTCAAGTGAAAATAGCTTACTTTGACCGAAGGAGGTCGTAAGAAGGACGTTGAAGGAAAAACTCTTCAACATACGTTTCTCTCGACCAGAAATATGCTTTGATCGAGGTAATTTGTTAAGAATATTTACGATTGCAGGATAGTCGTAGAATATCTTACGACTTTGGAGCAATCGTGGCCTTATGACCGGAAGCAAAAAAAATTCCGATCGGCTTTTCATTTGACTCGGAGGTCAAGATGGTAATTTCACTTGAAGTGTGAAAAAGTGTCTTGGGACTTTCGAACGGGTAGGTTAAAAGCCTGTCCGTCGGAGCAATTCCCGAAGCGGTGGAAACTGTTGGGATTCCACGCGCTTCGCTCCAAGCACGTGGTTATAAACGGGCCGTGGAGGTAAAACTTAGGTTCTCACCTTTTCACCCAACGCTTGTTGCTTTCGCCTCTTCCGCCGCCGGTGATTCCGCACACTTTCTGGATCTTTTCCCAAATCCAATTCTTCCGCCTTCGAGAAAATGGCTAGGATTGTCTCCGAGTAGGTGAGTCGGAGATGGATGATGCCAAGATGACCGCTCACGTCGCCGAGAAGATCCTCGAGGACTTCTCGTGAAGTGGATTGCGGCGAATGAGCAAAGATTGGCCGTCGGAGAGGAAGGCCAAATTCCGCTTTTCCAGCGCATCGTGAGTGCGCCTCCGATTGCTCGCTCACCCTTCCTCACACTCGTGCTCGAGAACTTCGGGGTGGAATTAGTGAACCTTGGTCCTAATTCCATCACGATGCTGAGCGTGTTCGTGTACTTGTGTGAGGCCTACCTGGGGATTCCGGCGGACCTCGAGGTTTTCCAATATTACTACGGAATGGCTCGTCAAGCCAGGATTGCCGGTAGCTGCGGTCTGAAGCTCCACGACGGTAAGTCGAAGGAGTACATTCAGATGTTTACCCGGTGGTCATGGCCGGGGTGGAAGAAGAAGTGGTTTTACTGGGAGGTTACCAAGGAAGATAGCCTCTCATTCACCGGAAAGGCCGTCGAGCGGTCTTCTTCCTGGGACTCGACTCCCAATAATCTCGACCGGATACCCCCTATATTCAAGCTGTCAAAGACTTGAGGTCGGAGGGGCTCACCGGCTCGCACGTGGTGAAGGACTTCATCACGCGCCGAATTAGCCCTTTGAAGGCACGAGTTCCTCCCATGTGGAGGTACTCGGGAAAGGACAACCCGACCAGGGACTACAAGGACGGTGAGTAGAAAAACTTACTCTTTTGGCTTTATCCTTGATTAATCCCGATTTGGTCCGCTAATCGCTCTGCTCATGTGTTCGAGATCTCCTCGGGGAGGTTGATGTCGATCGACTCGTCTCATGAGAAGAGCCCGGCCAACATAACTGCTCCTCGAATCCTCGCAGTTTTAACCGTAGAAGAGAAAGAGGAGCGCCTAAAGGTAATAAAAAAAACAATCTTGCCTTTAGGCGTTTGTTGTCGTACATCGAGATATGAATAACAGGTTTGTCGTAGAAAATCTTACGACTGGTTACTGATCGTAGAAAAACTTACGACCGGACGTGATCGTAACAGGATTACGATTACACAATGTCGTAGAAACACTTACGACTTTTGGGCTGGTCGTACTTATGACCAGCTAGTGACCGCAGAAGAACTTATGTCCACTTTTCTTTTTCTGTTCCTCAACAGAAAGTAGGCATGGAGAACCGCCAAGATGACGAGGAAGTCGATTTGGTGGTTGTTAGCGACTCACGCAAGCGAATCGCGAAGTCCTCCAACCAAGAAACGCCGACCGTAAAAGTCGGTGACAAGGGGGTTCGAGTTCGCTCCTCCGCTCCTTTGCTAAATTCGTCGCGACATGGTCGCGCGAAGAAAAAGTAGAAGAAGAGGCCCTTGCCCTTGCGCAAGGTCCCCAAGGTTAAGGTACCATTCTATTACGACAACAAGTCATTCGCAGATTTGACTTCTCGTGGCTTCATAAGACAACTAGAAAAGGAGAACTAGAAGAACTTCATGTCTTTGTGAAGGAAACCGCCGCTCGGTGGGATCCGAGGTCGAGGGGAGCGGCGCTTTTAGGGTGGTCGAGACTAACCTCGACCACCCGGGAAGTCGGGAGGAGGCGACTCCCGTTGTCCCGAGTGCATCTCGACCAGCAGTGGTTGAGAAGAAATCTTCCGTCGGGAAGGTTTCTCCCAAGTTTCGAGTTAGGTCCAGCGCACAGAGGTACGTAAAAAACATAAGTGTAATAACTACTTACTGTTTATTTTTTACGAGTTGACTCACTTCTGTGTTTTGTGATTTTAGCCCGACGTCTTCAGCCCCCAGGGATGCTCCCATGGAGAATCCCTGTGAGGACCCGGGTATTTAACTAGTAATACTTAACCTCCATATGGTTCTAGCATTACTAATCAAATATCCAAAGCCTCGATGGACATGTGCTTCCCGGAATTGCAGCACACGCTCATCATCACAAAATCATACATCATTTCCATACAACAATTAACACTAAGTTCAACAACGACATACATAAAGTAAAGTTATTACAAAAGAGCCGACCGGCCAAATAACACAATATACAAGAATGACAGCGGAAGCAAAAGGGTGCCATAAGATGGCTAGAACAAAAGTCGACCAGTTAGCCACACAACCCACAAGGCAACCGTCCGGGCCGCCAAGCTAGTCGCCCCGCAAGCTACCACAACAAAGCTCACAAAAGTGAGGCCCTTCAAGCTCACCTTCTTCCTCTACAACTAATACATTTAAGCAAGACGACTGAGTACACGAATGTACTCGCAAGACTGACGTGTGGAATAGCAGACCTATTCATATGCTACATGCAGACTTATTTGAGTGGAGGTTATATGTCTCATTTTGCACAAAGCCAACTTTATTTGCAATAATGTAATACATTTAAAAGCAAGTTTGCAAATCTGTTTTTATGTTGAATATAACAGCGAATTAATAATAAATACAAGTAACCACCTGGAAGTGACTATCCCAATAGCCACCACAACATAGCACGAATCCCCGATTCGTACCACCCGTCAAGTCTTAATTAAAAAGTTGTAGTCTACCTCTTGAAAAGCTTACCCAAGCGTGTCCATAACCTAGGACGAGGCTATTCGAATAGTTTTAACCCTGCAGGGGTGTACCAATGTACCCACACTTCAGACCGCCTTTAAGCCACAAAGCACACTTCCGAAGGTATGCCGATACGGCTAAGTCCTACGAGACGTTTTCCAATATTGTGTATTAACTACGAGCCACTCGTATGGATAGAAACCCATACGCTTACATTGCAAGATGAAAGACAACAAATCCCATCACGGGTGAAGTCTTTCGGACACTACAATGCTCCCAACACCATCCCTCCTGCGACTCCTCGCGACCAAGCCAATACACGCCAAAGTACTAAGTCAAGAGAGGTCCCATACCCTCTAGTGTGGTTAGCACGCACAAATTGCTCTGATAATGTGTACTCATAAGATGTTCGGTCCTTAATTGACTCTGCACCATTCCAATCACACCCAAAAATCACACCGTCTAACCATTGTGCCCAAGTCTAAATTATTTTATTTTCAGTTTTAGTTTTCATAAGTAGACATGGCACAAGGCTGAAATCATAGATCATAATAAGTTTTATGTGATCAAGGTTATCGACAAGTCGATAACCGCCCATTTCTACCGGAAGCTAAGCATGGCTAAGCAATTAATTCGCAAACTACTAAGTGACAAGAACTCATCCACGAGCTCTAAATCACATCAATAACCTAGGCTCATGGTAGTAAAGGATAATCAATTGCTAAGGAAATGCATCTACTAGGTCAACTAACGACAATAGTTTAATACAAACTAGCAATGCATACATAGAGTTTGTAAGCAACATAAATACTTAAAAATACAGGGATTAACATGATCAAACTGCTTGCCTTGCTGCAATTGTTCTTGCTGCAGAGGAGGATCCTCAGGTTCAATATAATCTTCGGAACCTAACGCGAAAAGGCGATAAAACCAATAAGAACGAAGAACACCAACAAAACTCAACAACAAAAGGCATCCAAATCCCAATAAATTTACACAGCAGCTAGAGGATGATTTAATACAATTTTAGGAACAAGAATCATGCAATAAAAAAACCCGAATTTAGCCCTAATCACCTCTGGTTTTCGGTTTTAAGCTAACGGGCCCACCTGGAAGTGGCATAGGGGACACGGCTTAAGACACCATTAATACTTCTAATGATTGGCAATGATTAAGCATTAACTGTGTCTTAATTAACTGACGACAACGTGAGCTCCCTGCTGACAAAACCCGAGTGCAAACTACGGCTTGTCGCCGCGACTCGATCATGTGGCGCCAACCCAAGACCAAAATGGGTTCGCAATAGTGTGGCGGACCCAAAGGTGATGACCTCGCCGCGGTGGAGGTCTAGAACGCCATGAGCCGGAAAACACAGAAGGAGCTTTTTCGGCAAAACATGAAAATAGCAAAATGCTCCGCTGCGGTCCAAGAAAGCGAGTGCCAACACTTCTAGGGACTAAATAGAAGCTACCTTAACTGAGAGGAGCTTCAAAGATGGCCGGGGAAGACTTGAACGCGATGAAGTTCACCGGAGCCGAGGAAGATGAAGTAGAAAATGATGTTCTGAGCAAAATGAACACCAATGGGTGATCAAAATAACTTCCTTGAAGCTCAGAGAAACTCTAACAGCGAGTAATTGCAAAATGAACCACTTACCGGAGTTAGAGAAGAAAGGGGGTGAAATCAGCCGAAAATCTCCAAACTTAAAATTGAGTGATTCCTGTGAATGCAACCCAAAATTAAGTTAGGGGGAATGTAAATGAAGTTGAGGAGCTCGAAAGGGTACAAGAAAGATTGAAGATGAACCACTGGACACCAAGATCACCAATGGAGCTTCACGGTCGAGAATGGTGTTTTGAGGATTTGAAGTGGTTTTGAGTTCAAACACAGAGAAGAGCTAGGGGTGGTGTAAAGGAATACCAGGAGGAGCTAAGGGGGCCATTTATAGAGGAAGGATTAGGGTTTTGAGCAAGAACAAGAGTCCATGGTGAGCTCGGTTCATGCTACAGCCATGGACCAAGAAATGATGGGGGCAAGTGAGACTCGGGATGGAGGAGCCGAAAGCCTAGGGCGCATTTAATGCCCCGCAGAGAGACGTTGACGAGAGCAAGCTCGAAATGACAATACGAAGCTGCCCTCTCTCTCTCTTTCTGCCATTGCTCACCCGCACTGCACGGAGAGGCAGAGGAGGAAGAAGAACAGAAAAGAAAACGGTGACCGTTGGATTGAAAACGGACGGTTGCGATTAAATGGGTCCGCCGGACAGTCCGACTGCTCTCAGAAATCTGGACGGTTGGATTGAGATCTAATGGTCCAAATTGAATAGTGCATCCGCACGGTCCGAATGCTCACGCGAACGTGGGCCGAGCGATTAAGATCCAACGGCTGAGATTGGACGTGTGCTTTAAAACGAGGCTCGGTGCAGTTAGTGGGTTCGACCGAGTCAAGTGGCTCGAGCTCGAGCCTGACTCGAACCCAAGGAACAAAGTGAACCAGGTTTTAGGTTTTAAATAGACAGAGGCTTTTGAGGATTTATAAGAGGTAGCAAAATAACTCCAAAAATTCTGAAATTTCTACAGGAGCTTGCTGACTTAGATATTGACCTTGTGCAAAATTTTTGGATGTTTTTATGTAGTGAATTTTTCTCCAAAATTTCTGCAAGGTACTGGTTCAAGGTTTGACTGAAGGTCAAACAGGTTTGACTGCCCTAAAAAATATTCAAACAATTTCTAAAAATTGTGAAATTTTTCAGAGAGGTTACACATCAACCCAAAAACTTAGGAAAAATATTTCCAGGAGATGATCAAAAGGTTTAACAAGATTGTTTTTGAAAGCTCAAGGTTTGGATCAAAAGACTTGTGACTTTGTATTTCCATAACTCTTGTACAATAATTGTTTAGTACACACAGGAAATACATGATGTAAGAAAAAGTTTTAATTTCTACTCATTTTCTTACATTTGAAACACAAGTCTGAAACTTGGGATGTTACAACTCTCCCCCCCTTACAAGAATCTCTACCCGAGATTCCGTTCACTCAGAGAAGAAAGATGGATAATCTGCACGAAGGCGATCTTCTCGCTCCCAAGTTGCCTCATCTTCAAAATGGTTTGACCACTGAACCTTAAGGAACTTGATGACACGGTTCCTTATTCTCCGTTCAGATTCCTCGAGAACACGAATAGGATGCTCGCGGTAGGTCAAATCTTCTTGCACATCGAGAACCTCCAACGGGGTTTCCTCAGTTGGGACACGGAGGCACTTCTTAAGGTGGGATACATGGAACACATCATGCACACCCTCAAGTGTAGCTGGCAGCTCCAATCTATATGCCACAGCCCCAACTCTCTCAATGATGCGATAAGGTCCAACATACCGAGAAGCTAATTTGCCCTTGATGCCAAAACGTTGATGGCCCTTCAAAGGTGAGACTTTGAGATACACAAAGTCATTGGGCTCAAAGCTCAACTCACGGCGACGGCGATCCGCATAGCTCTTCTGCCTGGACTGGGCCATGCGCAAATGTTCGCGGATCAACTGAACCTGACTTTCGGCCTCATTAATCAACTCTGGGCCGAAGAACTGACTCTCACCAGTCTCTGACCAGTTCAATGGGGTTCTACATCTCCTCCCATACAAAGCCTCAAATGGTGCCATGCCAAGACTGGCCTGATAGCTGTTGTTGTAGGAGAACTCAGCAAACGGCAAGCATTTCTCCCACTTCTTCCCATAGGAAAGAACACAAGCACGGAGCATATCTTCCAACACTTGGTTGACTCTCTCCGTCTGACCATCAGTCTGGAGATGGTAAGCTGAACTGAAAGAAAGGCGTGTCCCCATGGCCTTTTGCAACTGATGCCAAAACTGAGAGGTAAAAAGAGAACCACGATCTGACACAATCGTTCGTGGCACACCATGCAGGCACACAATGCGAGATACATAGAGATCTGCCAACTGACTGACACTGAGGTTGGTACGCACCGGCAGGAAATGCGCTACTTTTGTCAACCGATCAATGACAATCCAGATGGCATCCTTCCCAGAAGAAGTACGGGGCAACCCGGTGATAAAGTCCATGCCAACGGAATCTCACTTCCATTATGGCACCGGCAAAGGCTAAAGAAGACCTGCTGGACGCTGATGCTTGGCCTTTATATGACAGCACACGTCGCACTCGGCAACGAACTTGGCAATCTCACGCTCCATACGGGTCCACCAGAATCTCTGACGAAGGTCCTGGTACATTTTGGTAGCCCCGGGGTGGATAGACAAAGGAGAGTCATGGGCTTCGCGGAGAATCAAATCCCGCAATACCATGACCTTAGGAACCACAAGACGCTGCCCAAACCATACAACTCCATGCTCATCCTCGTGAAAAGCACTTGGCTGTCCCATCCTTGATGTTCTGCTTGATTTGGCTCACACCAACATCTGTCTGCTGAGCAGCCTTGATTTGGTCCACCAAGGTTGGTTGCACAACCAAGGTAGCAAGAGAACCGTGCTCGATCAAACCCAAATTAAGACGCTGAAATTCTGAAATGAGGGTAGGTTGCTGCTCTTGGAGCATTAACATGTTGCAATACACCTTCCGACTGAGTGCATCCGCAATGACATTGGCCTTGCCCGGATGATACTGGATGCCCATGTCATAGTCCTTGATCAATTCCAGCCATCTTCTTTGCCTGAGGTTCAGATCTGGCTGAGTGAACAAGTACTTTAAGCTCTTGTGGTCAGAATACACCTCACAACGGTTACCAATCAGATAATGCCGCCAAATCTTGAGTGCATGAACCACTGCAGCTAACTCCAAGTCATGGGTAGGATAGTTGAGTTCATGAGGCCTCAACTGCCGCGATGCGTAGGCCACAACCTTGCCTTCCTGCATAAGAACACAACCAAGGCCCTGACGAGAAGCATCACAATAGATATCAAAACTCTTGTGAATATCAGGGAGAACAAGCATTGGGGCTGAGGTCAACCACTTCTTGAGTTCCTGAAAACTCACATCACAAGCAGTAGACCACTCAAACTTCTTGTCTTTCTTGAGCAATTCTGTCATAGGCTTCGCAATCTTGGAGAAATTCTCGATAAAGCGGCGATAGTAGCCGGCCAAACCAAGAAAACTCCGCACATCGGTGACCGACTTGGGCTGACCCCCAAGATAGCACATCACTGACCTTGCTAGGATCCACAGCCACACCTCCTGCTAAAAGAACATGGCCCAAGAATGCCACTTCCTTCAACCAGAACTCACACTTGCTGAATTTTGCATACAGCTGGTGCTCGCGCAGCTTACCCAACACAAGCTTAAGATGCTCAGCATGCTCTTCTTCACTCTTGGAGTAGATAAGAATATCATCGATAAATACCACCACAAACCTATCCAAATACTCCATGAATACGGAGTTCATAAGGTTCATGAATAAAGTAGGAGCATTGGTCAAGCCAAAAGACATGACGGTGTACTCGTAAAGACCATAACGAGTAGCAAAGGCCGTCTTCGGAATATCCTCGGTCTTGATCCTAACTTGATGATAGCCCAATCTAAAGTCAATCTTGGAGAAGACTCGTGCTCCGATCAACTGATCGAAAAGATCATCAATACGGGGCAAAGGATACTTGTTCTTTACCGTCACCCCATTAAGCGGACGGTAATCAACACACATGCGCAAGTTCTTGTCCTTCTTCTTCACAAAAATAACTGGACAGCCCCAAGGAGATGAGCTAGGACGAATGAACCCTTTTGCTTGAAGCTCACCTAGTTGCTTCTTCAGCTCCTCCAACTCATTAGGAGGCATTCGATACGGCGCCTTAGAAATCAGGGCGGTACCGGGCAGCAACTCAATAAGGAACTCCAGGTTTCGAATGGGAGGTATCCCGGGCAAATCTTCGGGAAAAACATCCACAAAATCACATACTGTGGGAACATCCTGGATCTCCAAGGCTGGCTTCACTTCAAGTGCACAAAGAAGGGGCTCTCGCAACTGCGGGGAAAACCCAACCTGTTCACCTGAGGGGTTGGTGAGGTAGACAATCGTCCTGGCACAATCAATTTGCCCCAAGTGTTGGGACAACCAATCCATGCCAAAAATCACATCCAGGTGCGCCGAGTCGAGTAGGATAAGATTCGCCAAGAATCCCACTCCTTTGATGTGAATAGAAACGTCCCGACATCCTTGGTCAGCTCTCATTTCTGAACCCGGAGAGCGAATAAGTAGTGGAACCCCCAACGGAACACAGTGGAGACCACTATCAGCAGCAAACGATCTCGAAATAAAAGAATGCGAAGCTCCAGAGTCAAATAAAACTATAGCAGGACGTAAATTAACAAGAAGCGTACCCAACACAACGTCGGGCGCCTCCTGTGCCTCCTCAGCCGAGATGTGGTTGACTCGGCAGCTCCCCATGCCCTGGGTCTTCTGTTCAGGTAGGTGACCACTCCCTTGCCCGCGTCCTCCATTAGGACGAGGTGCCGCTCCAATCTTCTTAGGGAAACTACTCGCGTAGTGGCCCTTGTTGTGGCAGTAGAAACAGGTGACGTCGGCAGCGGGGTTGCGGGGAACACCCTGCTGCTGGATCGCAGGCGCACGTGACTGAATCACGGCCTGCGGAGGACGTGGAGCTGGTGCCGAAGGCCTCGGTGGTGGTGCAGCCTGAGAATGGGCCCCTAGTGCTGGCCCAACGCGAGGATGAACAAGGTCGGCCCGAGCCGACTAATGGGCCTCCCACTTGCGCTTGCGGGACTCGCCCAACGCTCTCGCCTTGTGCTCGGCAACGATGGCCTTGTCCACCAAGGTCTGGAAGTCTGCAAAGTCAACGATGGAGAGCTTGTCCTGAAGCTCCTCGCACAAACCTCCATGAACTTCTCCCGCTGGCCTCATCACTGGCCACCTCGGCAGAGCGCACCTCGCCGATGGTTGAACTCATGGAGGTACTCGATCCGCATTTGCGCCCTGCTTGAGCGCAAGGAACTCCTTCTTCTTGACTTCATCAGTGCGGTGGGGACATGGGCCCGACGGAAAGTCGACCAACTCCTCCCACGAGACCACGTGTCCGCGGCCGCATGTCGAGGAAGTTCTCCCACCATGAGAGTGTCGCACCCTCCAACTGATGGGATGCGAAAAGTGCCCGCTCCTGCTCCTGGCACTGAGCAACGTTGAGCTTCCGCTCAACTAGACGTAGCCAGTCATCTGCGTCCAGGGGATCCTCGGACCTGGAGGAGGTAGGAGGCTGAGTACGGAGGAACTCCGTAAGCCCCCCACGCGCCTGATGTCCACCACCTCCAGATCCGGAGGCACCAGAGGGAGTGGAGGTGTTCCTCACGATGACCTCCAACACCTGCGGTCCTCCGAACGGCTATGCTCGACCGCATAAGGACTTCCGCCATGGTCGAAGGAGGGGGAAGCTCCTCATCGGGACTGCCCGGCTGATTCCGACCACTACGGGTTCCTCCTGCCATCCTGTTTTACTAAGACAAGTTAGCTACAACTCGAGACCCAAAGCACGGAAATCCAAACTCAATTAAAAGGGCTGAAGAATAACCACAAAAGAGCATAAGACCATAAGTCACCAAATCAATTTCCCGAAACGACTAACCCGTATGGAAAGAACGAGTAATCGTTTGAGTACACGAATGTACTCGCAAGACTGACGTGTGGAATAGCAGACCTATTCATATGCTACATGCAGGCTTATTTGAGTAGAGGTTATATGTCTCATTTTACACAAAGTCAACTTTATTTGCAATAATGTAATACATTTAAAAGCAAGTTTGCAAATCTGTTTTGATATTGAATATAACAGCGAATTAATAATAAATACAAGTAACCACCTGTAAGTGACTATCCCAATAGCCACCACAACATAGCACGAATCCCCGATTCGTACCACCCGTCAAGTTTTAATTAAAAGGTTGTAGTCTACCTCTTGAAAAGCTTACCCAAGCGTGTCCATAACCTAGGACGAGGCTATTCGAATAGTTTTAACCTTGCAGGGGTGTACCAATGTACCCACGCTTCAGACCACCTTTAAGCCACAATGCACACTTCCGAAAGTATGCCGACACGGCTAAGTCCTACGAGACGTTTTCCAATATTTTGTATTAACTACGAGCCGCTCGTATGGATAGAAACCCATACGCTTACATTGCAAGACGAAAGACAACAAATCGCATCACGGGTGAAGTCTTTCGGACACTACAATGCTCCCAACACCATCCCTCCTGCGACTCCCTACGACCCGAAGCCAATACACGCCAAAGTACTAAGTCAAGAGAGGTCCCATACCTCTAGTGTGGTTAGCACGCACAAATTGCTCTGATAATGGTACTCACAAGATGTTCGGTCCTTAATTGACTCGGGCACCATTCCAGTCACACCCAAAAATCACACCGTCTTACCATTGTGCCCAAGTCTAAATTATTTTGTTTTCAGTTTTAGTTTTCATAAGCAGACATGGCACAAGGCTGAAATCATAGATCATAATAAGTTTTATGTGATCAAGGTTATCGACAAGTTGATAACCGCCCATTTCTACCGGAAGCTAAGCATGGCTAAGCAATTAATTTGTAAACTACTAAGTGACAAGAACTCATCCATGAGCTCTAAATCACTGCAATAACCTAGGCTCATGGTAGTAAAGGATAATCAATTGCTAAGGAAATGCATCTACTAGGTCAACTAACGACAATAGTTTAACACAAACTAGCAATGCATACATAGAGTTTGTAAGCAACATAAATACTTAAAAATACAGGGATTAACATGATCAAACTGCTTGCCTTGCTGCAATTGTTCTTGCTGCAGAGGAGGATCCTCAGGTTCAATATAATCTTCGGAACCTAACGCGAAAAGGCGATAAAACCAATAAGAACGAAGAACACCAACAAAACTCAACAACAAAAGGCATCCAAATCCCAATAAATTTACACAGCAGCTAGAGGATGATTTAATACAATTTTAGGAACAAGAATCATGCAATTTGGATCTAGGGTGCAAAAGTTAGAGCCAAAATACTCTTTCTCAGCCTATTAAATCAACTAAATTAATTATTGGTACTGTTTATGGCGAAAATTTCTATAATGATCTAGAACTCACAATTTTTATGGTAGGTAGTTTATGTTATCCTAATCACAACAAAGTTGAGTTTACTAAATTCGGAGTTATAATGATTTACTTATGATTTTTCTAAGTCGTAAACCTAGCACATTACTTTTTCCAGAAACATAAACATGTTCAAAACCTATTTCATATTAAAGCACACTAATAGAGGAATCTAACAAAATTAATTTTGCACAATTTGGAGTTATACAGAAAAAGATATGCATTTTATAAGTTAAATTCTATTTTTGAGATATTCAAAATTGGCAGAAATCAAATTATTTGAGTTACACAATTTTCTGTGAAAGAAACATGCCCAAATGCATTTATATATAAAACTACAGAGGCACATAAATTTATTAGAGTTGGAAACATCTAAAAAGGATTTAAAGCGAATTAGTTATGAGTTTCTAAAGTTTTGATACAATTTTCAGTTGAAAAGTAAATACTTACAGAAATGAAATCCAACTCAACCGGAAATAAATGACGAGACCCTCGAGAGCCCTCGATCTAACATCCTACGGCCCACGCGCACCGGGAACAGCGCACGCGCGCGATCTCTAGAAGGAGCCCACCGTTGGATCAAGATCCAACGGCTCATGAGGAAGGATGCATCCGGACGGTGCGGTTGCCTCGGCCAACCACGACCGCAGATCTAAATATGAACGGCTCTGAGCACACCTCTAATCGGAGAGTCCGATTGCACACACGATCTCAGCCGCAGATCGTGAGATGGACGGTCCAGAATGAAGAGGGGAACCGGATGGTCCGAATGTTTCTCAGATCTGGGCCGCAGATCGCAAAATGGACGGTGGCCTTTGATCGAAGTGCAACATGGAGCGCTGACACGTGGGGCCACATGTCAGTGACTGCGAGTCACAAACACGAGCTCTAACACACGTGCACAGGGCTCGGGGCCCACATGGCAGCGAGACACAAGGAGATTTTAGGACAGATAATTAATTACTAATGACCAATGATTAGTGATGATTAGTAATTAACGTGTCCTAAAGATTTTGTGCAAAGGTGATTTAAGGATTGAGGGCCCACCTAGCAGTGGCACAGGATGGCGGCTTCGGACACATTTATTGCTAACAATGATTAGCAATAAAAAAAAACCCAAATTTAGCCCTAATCACCTCTGGTTTTCGGTTTTAAGCTAACGGGCCCACCTGGAAGTGGCACAGGGGACACGGCTTAAGACACCATTAATACTTCTAATGATTGGCAATGATTAAGCATTAACTGTGTCTTAATTAACTAACGACAACGTGAGCTCCCTGCTGACAAAACCCGAGTGCAAACTACGGCTTGTCGCCGGCGACTCCGGTCGCGGCGGCGCCAACCCAAGACCAAAATGGGTTCGCAATAGTGTGGCGGACCCAAAGGTGATGACCTCGCCGGCGGTGGAGGTCTAGAACGCCGGCGAGCCGGAAAACACAGAAGGAGCTTTTTCGACAAAACATGAAAATAGCAAAATGCTCCGCTGCGGTCCAAGAAAGCGAGTGCCAACACTTCTAGGGACTAAATAGAAGCTACCTTAACTGAGAGGAGCTTCAAAGATGGCCGGGGAAGACTTGAATGCGATGAAGTTCACCGGAGCCGAGAAAGATGAAGTAGAAAATTATGTTCTGAGCAAAATGAACACCAATGGGTGATCAAAATAACTTCCTTGAAGCTCAGAGAAACTCTAACAGCAAGTAATTGCAAAATGAACCACTTACCGGAGTTGGAGAAGAAAGGGGGTGAAATCAGCCGAAAATCTCCAAACTTAAAATTGAGTGATTCCTGTGAATGCAACCCAAAATTAAGTTAGGGAAATGTAAAGGAAGTTGAGGAGCTCGAAAGGGTACAAGAAAGATTGAAGATGAACCACTGGACACCAAGATCACTAATGGAGCTTCACGGTCGAGAATGGTGTTTTGAGGATTTGAAATGGTTTTGAGCTCAAACACAGAGAAGAGCTAGGGGTGGTGTAAAGGAATACCAGGAGGAGCTAAGGGGGTCATTTATAGAGGAAGGATTAGGGTTTCGAGCAAGAACAAGAGTCCATGGTGAGCTCGGTTCATGCTACGGCAATGGACCAAGAAATGATGGGGGCAAGTGAGACTCCGGATGGAGGAGCCGAAAGCCTAGGGCGCATTTAATGCCCCGCAGAGACGTTGACGAGAGCAAGCTCGAAAAGACAATGCGAAGCTGCCCTCTCTCTCTCTCTCTCTCTCTCTCTCTCTCTCTGCCATTGCTCACCCGCACTGCACGGAGAGGCAGAGGAGGAAGAAGAACAGAAAAGAAAACGGTGACCGTTGGATTGAAAATGGACGGTTGCGATTAAATGGGTCCGCCGGACAGTCCGACTGCTCTCAGAAATCTGGACGGTTGGATTGAGATCCAACGGTCCAAATTGAATAGTGCATCCGCACGGTCCGAATGCTCACGCGAACGTGGGCCGAGCGATTAAGATCCAACGGCTGAGATTGGACGCGCGCTTTAAAACGAGGCTCGGTGCAGTTAGTGGGTTCGACCGAGTCAAGTGGCTCGAGCTCGAGCCCGACTCGAACCCAAGGAACAGTGAACCAGGTTTTAGGTTTTAAATCGACCGAGGCTTTTGAGGATTTATAAGAGGTAGCAAAATAACTCCAAAAATTCTGAAATTTTTAAAGGAGCTTGCTGACTTAGATATTGACCTTGTGCAAAATTTTTGGAGGTTTTTATGCAGTGCATTTGTCTCCAAAATTTCTGCAAGGTACTGGTTCAAGGTTTGACTGAAGGTCAAACAGGTTTGACTACCCTCAAAAATATTCAAACAATTTCTAAAAATTGTGAAATTTTTTAGAGAGGTTACACATCAACCCAAGAACATAGAAAAAATATTTCCAGGAGATGATCAAAAGGTTTGACAAGATTGTTTTTGAAAGCTCAAGGTTTGGATCAAAAGACTTGTGACTTTGTATTTCCATAACTCTTGTACAATAATTGTTTAGTACACATAGGAAATACATGATGTAAGAAAAAGTTTTAATTTCTACTCATTTTCTTACATTTGGAACACAAGTCTGAAACTTGGGATGTTACAATCCCGCTGTCACTCCTTCAACTGGCGAGGGTGTGATTGCGGTAGTAGCTGAAGACCCGGCTACCATTCCCGCGGCGGAAGAAGTTGCGGCTGCCGAGGTCGCTACGACCGCTAAGGATGTCGAAGTTGCTACGACAACCGAGGCTGTCGTAGAGACTGAAGAGGAGGTGACAGAGGCCTCAAAGGAGATACCATAGGTCGGTGGCAGCGAGAGTGCCGACCGTCGTGCCGGTAAGGAGGTTTTTGAGGATGTACCTTTCGTCCCTCCAAGTGGTGTTCCCGTCACCGAGTCAGAGGAAGAAGAGTATTTCAACTTTTGCTCTGATTTCTTTGGCCCTGACTCTATCGTAGGATCTTCTGCCTACCGATCTCGCGACCGAGTTCCACACCCCAGCAGCATTCCCAATTGTGGGGATGTCTTTGACAATGAACGACTCGAAGGGGTCTGGTGGAAACGAGTTGAGGAGATGGATGGGCTGAAGGTTCCATCACGAATAGTTTCCATGTTTGCTTGGTCAAACATGAATATAAGTATTCATCGATACCCACTTATGGTTTTATTTCTTTCTCTTATCGTTTTTCTCCCTTGTAGAGAGCCGTGGAGCAAGTCGCTACGATTTGCGAATACAATCGGCAACTTGTCAAACTTCGACAAGAGAAGGTCATACTCTGCGAGCAAGAGAGGAGGTGGTGATTCTTGTAATCGTTCGATGATTATTTGTAATCGAAAACTTACGACTTGGTACTTATGTAATATTCAGCGAAAAGTCGGTTGTAAGAGGTTGTCGAGAAAACTTACGACTTGGTACTAGTCGCCAAAGATCCCCTTGGGTGGCCGGCCAAGAAGGAGGAGAAAAGGGAAGAAAAAGGAGAAGAGAAGGGAAGAGAAAGAAAGAAGAAAGAAGAGGGAGAAGAAGGATTCGCAGCGGAGCGTGGTGGTCGTCATCCCCGCTGCGTGCTCTCGTCGTTCGGCAAGGGTAACCCGTGGTTCTTTGTTTTAGGTCTTTTCTAGTTGTTTCATTTTCGGGTGCCAGTTCGTCGGTATTCTGCAGCAGTGAAGATCGTTGTTTTTATTAGGTTATGGGCAGATTTGGGTCTGGGTGTCTCCTAGAAAGTTGTAGATATCGTAGTTACCTTTCATTGCCGACAAGAATCAAGTCGTTTGGACTTCGGTAGCCAAAGTTATGATTTTTCTAGTGTTAGTAGGTTTCTGGTGGGTGACAGATTGGACAGAGGCTAATTAACCTGACCTAAACACATGGTTAGAGGAGTTTCAGAGGGTCTCACCATAACGAAAATGAGGCTAATCCTCTTAGCTTTCAGGAAAACTAAAGATCACTAAATTTGGACGAACGTAGAGAAAGTTATGATAGTTTCTTTGTCGCTGTCCAGAAACCCGACGGGAAATGTTTGCTCTGATTAAATGGATTGGTAGGGCTAGAAGATGGCCGAATCAGAGGGTCACCCCAACTAGGTTTATTTAGGCAATTCAATTATCTTTCCAGAAAGTCCAAGATCATCCTATTTGGACTCCCGAGCAGAAAGTTATGAATTTTTAATTCTGCTGTCTGCAGTGGGCGATCGCAAGAAAATTAGAAAAGTTAGAAATGTTAAAAAGTTAGCGATTTTCAATTGTGATGTTATGTATGATTTTGGTCCATTATGCTAGTCTTAGTTTGGGGTTATATTCTTGTCCGTGGCAGCGAGATCCCAAAGGCAGCACCCACTGCGTCCGCCCGTTTGCTGTGCGGTTGAGGCAAGTATTCGGGTTAAATGAAATTTCTGTTGTATGTCATGATTGAGTTGTGAATTGTTATTGTTGTCATGTGGAAGTAACGTTGAGATGTCCCTAGAGATGATGATGATTGCATATTATGACTGTGGTTATTTGATAATGCTACCGTTTACATGATTAAAGTTTATATTGAAAAATGTTGAATGAGAAGGAATAGATGTTATATTCATGCATATTTTGAGCATACTGAAACTTGGTCAGGTGGTGACCAAGTGATTGAGTTGAGGTCCCTGTCAGGCAATGACAGGCTTGAGGTCCCCACATTTATGAATGTGGGCAATACGCTGAAGGTCCCCGACATTTTGATGACGGCAAAGGTCCCTATACAAGTTGATGTATAGGCTCTTGGTCCCTCGTGCTGAGGGCACGTGCATGGGTATCCATTGACGGATGAATACCCCGCATTACCGTAAAATGCGTAAAGAGATAAAGAACAAATAGTGCATAGCATTATCATTGCATTTTCTTTGATATTTTGTAACGCCATGAATGATGTTGGCCAAAGATGTTTATACTATGTTGTCCTTATGATCATGTAACCTTGTTGATACTTGTTGAGTCCTATGGCTCACCCTTGCTTTGTTTTGATATAGGTACTTCTGGTAAAGACGTCATGCATGGGCGGGAGTAGATGATTGGAAAGCACACACTACCTCACATCATTAATACATTTGTTACTTTAGTTTCACACAAGAATAAATAGATTGCTGAGAGACACTCATGGTGGTTTTATGATTACGATTGATGGAATAGTTACGGTTGTGAGAATGATGTTATTTGATTACATTCGATGAATGTCTTTTATGCATGGATGAGTTGGATTATGAAATTATTGATAAATGCTATGTTTACTTGTTAGAAACTTATTATTATTGATTATACAAAGGAGATTCAGCCGAAAAATTTGTAAACTTGTTCTAGTTGTAATTAGTTTTGGTAGCATTCGAGGCTCGTTCGAGTTGGGGTGTTCTGATTGGTATCGAGCGGTTGTAGGTCCATGGGCATCGAAATATTAATTTTGACACACTAAGCACAATAGGTGGGATTGGGTTTTCTTTTGCATTGCACAACGCTATTGTCATTGTATGTTTATTCTTGAATTTTGGTTCTAGTTAATCTTACGCTTATTGTGGGTAGTTTCGTTGTGTTGTTCTTAGATGGCAAGAGGCGAGGTCGTGGTCGTGGCGGCAGGTGCCGGCGAGGCCAGCAACGCCCGCCGAGTTGAACTCGTGGCGGTGAAGCTAGTCCCGCGAGGTCGAGGAAGAGGTTGCATCGCCGACTCACGGGATCGCTCCTCCAAATATTCCGGTTGTCGTCCCAATGGTGGCCCCAGCGGTGGTACCGCGGCGATTACTATGGGATGCGTCGGTGGAACGCTCTGCGCTTTGACACTTTTGATGGTTTGGGCACTCCGGTGGATGCGCCAACCGGCCGCGTCACATGGAGAGGCACTTTGGTGCTTTGGGGATGTCGTCCGAGTTGAGGCGCGGTTTGGCATTTCGGCAAGGGCAGCGGACATCCGTGGGAGGAGTCTTGACACCTAGGACGGTGCTCATGGCCTGTTACATGGGAAGTGTTTGTGGAGCGATTTGGAGGAGGTTTTATCCAAAGATCTTTTGTGGAGAGGATGGAAGTCTCGTTGCGAGCTACAAGCGTGGTAAGATGTCGTGTCGGAGTATGAAGCGGGTTTTAACAACCTGATCCGCTTTGTACCCGCAAAGGGCAAATGATGAGCGAGAAAAGGCTAAGAGGTTTCGTAGGGGGCTCGAGCGGGAGTTCGTCGAGTTTTGGGAGCGCTAGAATTGCGTGATTTTAGCTCCCTGGTAGAACAAGCCGTGGGCATGGAGCTAGAGATGCGGCTTGGGAGGATCTACAGTGCAGGAGGTACCATGGTTCGAGGATGGAGCTAGTGGCAACGGAAGAAGAATTTTGGAGGAGGAAGTGGGTCATCTCTGCCCGTTTCAAGAAGTTCAAGGGCCAGAATTCCTTCAAGTCCAGAACCACAAGGCCACGGTCATCTTTACTTCGGATCAGCGGTGAGTGGGCTAGGTTGCGCCCGCCTTCGAGCGGTATGAAATGTTTCAAGTGTGGCAATGAGCATCGGCGTCGAGTGTTCTTGGTCAGATCTTGTCGCCATCGTGGTCGGGAGGCCACAAGGCATTGGTTTGTCGGCGGAATCCCGCGGTATTATCAAATGGGAACTGAACCGCGTCGGCACAGAGCGCGCGGCTTCGCGAGGGTCGATTCGGATGTTAGCGGCCACACCTACTGGGTCTTGGGTCGCCCCGCCTATTTTCAAGATCACGGAGGATGCCGCCGCCGGTACTTTGGCCACCGTGCCTTCAAGACCGTTTCTGTCGGTGCCTTCAAAGCACCTCCGCGATTGCCGCGCCCCTTCTCGTGGTGTCGAGTTCCTACCGCACCATGCAGCAGCGATTTCCTATGCCATGCGACGGCAGAGTCGGCAGTCGTCCGATGTGGTGACAGTGCGCTCTTAGTGGACTCGATGGAGGCTTATGTTCTTTTGATTCAGAGCTACTTTCTTTTGTATCTTTAGAGTTTGCTAGTCGGGCCAATTTGAGTATGATCTTTATCTCGATCGGTTGTAGTCAATTCTCTGGTGGAATTCTTGCTAGCTCCACATCGATCGGGTTGTGTGATCTCATTGGATGGGAAGATTTCATTGCTAATTTAATGGTCCGAAAATGGAGCCATTTGATGTTATTTTGGGTATGGACTGGTTGCATAGTTTTGAGCGGTTATATCATGCTTTTGGAAGACAAGTAACTCACTGGCACCTTAGGTCATGAGGTGGTTTTTTGGTGGTGCCCTTCCTACTCCCTTTGCGTGTTGGCTAGTCTGCTTTCCGTGGCGAATTGCGAAGAGTGGATTTCTTTTGTCTCTAATTGGGAAGCCAAGTTCTTCTTTGGCTTGAGTTAGTTCGGTGGTTCGGGAGTTCTTAGATGTTTTCCAGCAGAGTTGCGTGGATGCCCCTCCTCGTCCCGTGGAGTTTGGATTGATTTGATACTGGGAGCTCAACCGGTTTCCATGACCCGTCGTGTCGCGCGTCCATTCCGGG
The DNA here is from genome assembly GCA_036346255.1 of Ampelocalamus luodianensis. Taxonomy (NCBI): domain Eukaryota; kingdom Viridiplantae; phylum Streptophyta; class Magnoliopsida; order Poales; family Poaceae; genus Ampelocalamus; species Ampelocalamus luodianensis. Next base: position 21,834,389 of record CM070635.1, read on the forward strand.
AGGAATTAAAGAAACAGTTGGATGATCTAAAAGCGAAAGATCTTATTCGACCTAGTGTGTCTCCGTGGGGAGCTCGGTATTGTTTACCAAGAAGAAGGATGGTAGTTGGCGTATGTGTATCGATTATCGTGCTCTTAACCAGCTGACCATCAAGAATAAATATCCTTTGCCTCGCATTGAAGACTTATTTGATCAGTTGAGAGGGGCAAAGGTGTTTTCAAAGATAGATCTTGATCGAGTTACAACCAAATTCGGTCGAGAGGAGGATATTGAGAAAACGGCGTTCTCCACAAGGTATGGGCACTTTGAGTTCAAAGTTATGTCTTTTGGACTAACAAATGCCCCTGCTGTTTTTATGGAAACTATGAACAGGATACTGCATGAGTATCTGGATGATTTTGTCGTAGTTTTTATTGATGATATTTTGATCTATTCAAAGAGAAGTGGATCATGGCGTCATCGAGGTTGGTGTTGGAAACACTAAGAGAAAATAGGTTCTATGCCAAGTTCAAAAGTGCGAGTTACGGATGTCGAAGTGGGATTTTTGGGGCATATTATCAATGATAAAGGTATATCGATCGATCCAGGAAAATTTCCGGTGGTTGAATGGGCAAGACCGACCAATGTCAAGGAAGTGAGAAGTTTTACGGGTATGGCGTGCTATTACCGGCGTTTTGTGCAAGATTTCTCCATCATTGCAAAGCCGTTGTCGAGCTCACTCGAGAAAGATGTGAAGTTTTGTGGGACGATGATTGTGAGCACGATTTTGGACTTTGAAGGAAAAGTTGGTGGCTGCTCGGTTCTTACTATTCACGAGCACAGGAAGCGATTCACGTGTACTCGATGCATCTCGAGTTGGTTTGGGTTGTGTGCTCATGCGGGGCGGGAAGGTTTCGGCTTATGCGTCTAGGCAATTTGAAGAAGCATGAGCGAATTATCCAACTCATGATTTAGAATTGGGCTGCGATGAGTGTTCGCCTTGAAGCTTTGGAGGCATTATCTTTATGGCGAATCTTGTGATATCTTTACCGATCACAAGAGTCTTAAGTACATTTTACGAGAGGATTTGAATCTAAGACAGCGAAGATGGTTAGAGTGATCAAAGATTATGATCTCACAATTGATATCATCACCGCAAAGCTAACGTGGTGGTGATGCTCTTAGTCGCAAGGCGACACCGCTACTGGATTGTCTTATTGCGGATTTTGACCGCATGGAGATATCGTATTGCTATCAGGGACCGCTCATGCCGAGACACTGGTGATTTTGGGGTCACCATTCCACGCAAGTACAAGAAGCGCAGAAATGACCCATTTTTGCAGAGGGTCGAAGCGCTTGGACACAGGAAAGGAAGGAATTTCAGTTTGGATGGGTGTGGAGCATTGCGATTCAAGGGACGATTATGTGTGCCACGAGCGGGAGTTAAGGATGACATCTTAAAGGAGGCACATCGCACTCCGTATCTTGTTCATCCGGAGAGACGAAGATGTACCGTGATTTGAAGCGAAATTTCGTGGAAAGAATGAAGGTGGACATTGCTAATTATGTAGCCTCTTGTGGTGTTTGTCGCAGTGAAGGTGAACATAAACGTCTGCGGATTATTGCAGCCTTTGGAGGTACCCCAATGGCCATGGGATGATATCTCTATGGATTTTGTTGTTTGTTGCCTCGCCGCCGTGAGGTAAGGATGCAATTTGGGTTATAGTGGACCGATTCAGCAAGTCGCACATTTTATTCTGTCAGTTCGGCGAACTCGGCTAGTGATTTGGCCCCTATCTATATGCGTGAGATTGTGAGATCGCATGGAGTGCCAAAGACAATCATTTCAGCGAGGATGCTAAGTTTGTATCCAAGTTTTGGGAGAGTTTGCAGAATGCTTTGGGCACGCAACCGTTTGAGTACCGCTTTCCATCCACGCAGATGGACAAGCAGAGCGTACAATTCGGACATTGGAGGATATGTTGAGAGCCCGTGTCTTATCTTGGAAGGAAGTTGGGAAGATCGATTGCCTTTGGCGAGAATTTGCTTATAATAACAGATTATCACTCTAGCATAAAGGCCGCTCCGTTTGAGGTTTTGTATGGGCGTAAGTGTAGATCACCCCTCTGCTTTGGGAAGGCTGTGGGTGAGAAGGCGATTCTAGGCGGATTGGGTACAAAAGGCGGTGGAGCGAGTGGCCTTGGTGAGGCAGTAACTTATTAGCGGCTCAGAGCGCAGAAAAGCTATGCAGATGTAAGACGGAGGGACTTAGAATTTGAAGTGGGTGATCAAGTACTCGAGAGGTGTCACCCACAAAGGAGTAGTGAGATTTGGTACCAAAGGAAGCTTAGCCCGAGGTACATTGGCCCTTTCGATCTGGCCCGGATTGGGAAGTTGGCATACCGTTGGACCTCCCGAGTCCATGAGGGTGTACACAACGTGTTTCATGTCTCCATGTTAAGGAAGTACTTGCAAGATCCAGAACATCACATTTCTTTGGAACCTTTAACCATTGAACAAGATTTGTCCTTCGAGTCCAAGCCGGTGAGAATTTTAGAAAGATCGGAGAAGGCACTAGGAATAAGACCTTGAAGTATGTAAAGATACTTTGGTCGCAGCAAGTGAACGGAAGCTACTTGGGAATGGAATCTGCATGCGCGAGCCGATCCGAATTATTCACTGTGTGTGCATTCTCGGTTGCTAAGTTTCTTCGGTTTCTCCGTGCTCTTAGGCGTTTAGAATTCGGGTCAGTCTGTTTAAAGGAGGTAGAATGTAATATTCAAAAGCGAAAAGTCGGTTGTTGTGAGAGTAGTTTTAGTATTCATGAGCAAAGACCTTAAGTAACTTGTTAAACCAGGATTTTGAGGGGGAAATTGTCGCTTATGGCACCTGGGCTCGGCCAAGGCCCATGAGGCTTGGCCGCCAAGGGGAGGGGCACCCTTTCTCTCCCCAAACCCTAGCCAATTCAGCCCCCTCCATCCCTTGCGCCGCCCCTCTTCCCTCTCCCCACCTCCCCACCTCTCCACCTCCCTTCCACCCTCCTTGCACCCCTCCTTTTCCCCCATTGTTGCTGTCCAAGAAGGAGGAAGAAGATCCTTGGGTGGCCGGCCAAGAAGGAGGAGAAAAGGGAAGAAAAAGGAGAAGAGAAGGGAAGAGAAAGAAAGAAGAAAGAAGAGGAGAAGAAGGATTCGCAGCGGAGCGTGGTGGTCGTCATCCCGCTGCGTGCTCTCGCTGCGTTCGGCAAGGGTAACCCGTGGTTCTTTGTTTTAGGTCTTTTCTAGTTGTTTCATTTTCGGGTGCCAGTTCGTCGGTATTCTGCAGCAGTGAAGATCGTTGTTTTTTATTAGGTTATGGGCAGATTTGGGTCTGGGTGTCTCCTAGAAAGTTGTAGATATCGTAGTTACCTTTCATTGCCGACAAGAATCAAGTCGTTTGGACTTCGGTAGCCAAAGTTATGATTTTTCTAGTGTTAGTAGGTTTCTGGTGGGTGACAGATTGGACAGAGGCTAATTAACCTGACCTAAACACATGGTTAGAGGAGTTTCCAGAGGGTCTCACCATAACGAAAAATGAGGCTAATCCTCTTAGCTTTCAGGAAAACTAAAGATCACTAAATTTGGACGAACGTAGAGAAAGTTATGATAGTTTCTTTGTCGCTGTCCAGAAACCCGACGGGAAATGTTTGCTCTGATTAAATGGATTGGTAGGGCTAGAAGATGGCCGAATCAGAGGGTCACCCCAACTAGGTTTATTTAGGCAATTCAATTATCTTTCCAGAAAGTCCAAGATCATCCTATTTGGACTCCCGAGCAGAAAGTTATGAATTTTTAATTCTGCTGTCTGCAGTGGGCGATCGCAAGAAAATTAGAAAAGTTAGAAATGTTAAAAGTTAGCGATTTTCAATTGTGATGTTATGTATGATTTTGGTCCATTATGCTAGTCTTAGTTTGGGGTTATATTCTTGTCCGGTGGCGAGATCCCAAAGGCAGCACCCACTACGCGTCCGCGTTTGCGTGCGGTTGAGGCAAGTATTCGGGTTAAATGAAATTTCTGTTGTATGTCATGATTGAGTTGTGAATTGTTATTGTTGTCATGTGGAAGTAACGTTGAGATGTCCCTAGAGATGATGATGATTGCATATTATGACTGTGGTTATTTGATAATGCTAGTTTATATGATTAAAGTTTATATTGAAAAGCTGTTGAATGAGAAGGAATAGATGTTATATTCATGCATATTTTGAGCATATCAAACTTGGTCGTGGTGACCAAGTGATTGAGTTGAGGTCCCTGTCGGGCAATGACAAGCTTGAGGTCCCCACATTTATGAATGTGGGCAATACGTCTGAGGTCCCGACATTTTGATGACGGGCAAAGGTCCCTATACAAGTTGATGTATAGGCTCTTGGTCCCCTGTGCGGAGGGGCACGTGCATGGGTATCCATTGACGGATGAATACCCGCATTACCGGTGAAATGCGTAAAGAGATAAAGAACAAATAGTGCATAGCATTATCATTGCATTTTCTTTGATATTTTGTAACGCCATGAATGATGTTGGCCAAAGATGTTTATACTATGTTGTCCTTATGATCATGTAACCTTGTTGATACTTTTTGAGTCCTATGGCTCACCCTTGCTTTGTTTTGATATAGGTACTCAGTAAAGACGTCATGCATGGGCGGGAGTAGATGATTGAAAGCACACACTACCTCACATCATTAATACATTTGTTACTTTAGTTTCACACAAGAATAAATAGATTCTTGAGAGACACTCATGGTGGTTTTATGATTCGATTGATGGAATAGTTACGGTTGTGAGAATGATGTTATTTGATTACATTCGGATGAATGTCTTTTATGCATGGATGAGTTGGATTATGAAATTATTGATAAATGCTATGACTTGTTAAAACTTACAATGAAAAATTTGTAAACTTGTTCTAGTTGACTAGAAAAACTTACGACTAGGGAGTAGTCGTAGTATAACTTACGACCACCCATGGGCCATATAAATACTTATGACTGCTTGTTTAAGTGTGTTCATGTCTTCCCTTTACCCTAAAAGGTTTAAGAGTGACGAAAAGACCTTGGCTGATTCACTCGACTTTGAAAAAGCTGAGTCGAAAAAGTTAAGGGATAAAGCCACTGATCTCCTGAAGAAACTTCAGGAGGCTAACTCTGCAACTAAGCAGTTGCAGGAAAAATAAACAGTACGTGTGGCTACGACTGCTCTCGATCTTGATCTCCATCTTCTTAATTTCTCATTCTTTTGCAGAAAAAGAAGTCGAAAATAAGGCCCTTCAGGCCGAGGTGGGGTCTCTCCGGGTTGAAGTCCAGGAGAAGTCCTTAGTTGTCCGCGAGACCTCCCACATTGCGAAGGAGAAAGATCAAGAAATTGAGAAGTTGGGTTCTCAATTAGCTGGTAAGCAGAACTTTTACCCGCTATTGATTTGATTTATCTTCTCATAGAATTGTTTCATTTAATCAATCCTTACTCTTTCCAGATCGACTGATTGAAATAAAACAACTCCACGAGGCTTCGACCTATTCCCAGGAGGAGACAAAATTAGTGAAGATTAATCTTCAAGATAACATCTCACTTCTGAACAATGTACTCGATGGGCTTCGTGCCGGGAGGGTTGATCCTCACGACGACATGATGGCTGCTCATACAAGTGCCATTGGGGAATAGGTCGGTACTCTGCAAGAGTTGGTGTCTACTCTGAAGACCAACCAGAATGATTCGATAAGGGAAGCGATCAAAGGAGCTATGAGCTTTCTTTTGACAAAACTCAAGGCCCGTGATCCTAACCTTAATCCTCATTCTGTTGAAGCCGATTTCGACTTCACCGAGTCTGAAGCAGAGAAGCTGATCGAAGAGATGCAGTCGGTTGGCGAGAAGGTCGCAGAGGAGATGCAAATAGAATCTCCTTTAACAGAGTAGTCTTGTAATATATTCTTGTAAAGACAAGTCTTTTTGGTTGTGATGCATAAATATATGATTTTTTCTTTTTTCCTGCGAATCATCTCGTAGAGTAGTTAGTAACTCGTAAGATGATAACTCGGAAAAACTAAGACTAAGAAATGAAGTCATGTTTATAACTTTATCCTAGCCCCCGACTACTTACTTAGTTTATTAGTAATAAACTGAGAAAGTAGTAAAGAAAGGGTTCTTGAAAACAGAGAGGTTTGTTCGAATTATAGTTTTCGAGTATCGACTATCTTGCACTAGTCGAAAGAGTGGAAACAGATCGACGCTAGGAAGTTCCCTCTAGTGGGCAGGACCACGTGCAGAGAAAAAAGGCTTCGACTAGGTGATGTTACCATCTCCGACTAGATTAATCAAGTCAATAACGAGAACTTGAGCAAAACAAACATCTAGAGGACCTTAAGGGTTCATCCGACTGTTTTCGTTTTTCCTGACGAAGTTGTCCTGGCAACAAAAGTAGGAAACGGAACGACGCTAGGAAGTTCCTTCTAGTAGGCAAGACCACGTGTAGAAAGGAGAAGCTTCAACTAGGTGTGTTTCTTCCTTCGGCCAGAAAAAACCAATCAAGTTAATTGAAAAGTAGTCGAACGCATCTCAAAAGGTGCACTCTTCTTAGATTATTTTTGTTTTTTCAAAATAAGCTAAGGTGACATGAATTTGCTTAACAATTTTCGACCATGTTTTTGAGCCCAATAAGCTTTGTACTAGTTGTTATAGTAAAGAACAAAGCGACATTAGGAAGCTCCTTCCAGCGGGCAGGACCATATGCAGAGAGGAGAGATTTCGACCAGATGTGTTATCCTTTTTCCGACCAGTGTACAGGAGAAATGGGCATATAAAAATTGTCAAAAATAAAAGCGAATTTCAAAAAAGAGACAAAAAAGGTAGAGAGAACCTGATACTTTATTGTCGTAGAAGCTTGTTACACATAAAATTTGCGTAACTGGTCAATGTTCCAAGAGTTTGAGAGAACACGGCCGTCCTCCATTGCAAGTCGTACCGATCCTGGACGCGTTACTTCGACCACAGTGTAAGGACCTTCCCACTTGGGGGAAAGTTTGTTCCGATTAGACTGGGATTGGATAAGCCGCAATACCAAGTCACCTACAGCGAGGCTGAGAGGTTGGACCTTACGATCGTAGTATCTGCGCAGGGATTGTTAGTGGACTGCGGAACAGACTAAACCTTGGTCCCTCTTTTCCTCGAGCAGGTTAATGTCGTCCGCTCAAAGTTGTTCTTGAATGGAGTCGTTAAACTTTTTGACCCGTGCTGACCTGATATTTAGTTCTGGCGGAAGCATGGCTTCGGCACCGAAAACTAGAAAGAAAGGTGTTTCTCCTGTAGCTCGGCTAGTTGTCGTACGAATTGCCCATAATACTGAAGGTAATTCTTGTACCCAAGCCCCCGAGCGCTTGACAAGCTGGTCAAAGACTCGGGTTTTGATTCCCTTCATTATCCGCATTCGCTCTTTCGATCGCCCGTTGCTTTGGGAAGACCTCAAAGCGGCAGTTGGCGAGGATGGTCCGCATCATGGACCAAATCCATCGCTGCCTTGTGAGGGAGTTGTGGGAAACTCAGCATCGTCTTAACGAGGCCCAGGAGTACCTTAGACTTGGAGTCAACATGAACCGCGTTCCTCGTAACGTGCTTTATGGTGACAATGAAGTCTCTCCCGCCGCCGCACCACCGCGGTTCGACTTCCGTAGTAGCCGCGCGCGTGCTGTTTATGGACAAGTGCGTCAAGCCCGGATGACTGCAGGTTTTCCTCGCACTTTGCGAACTGCACCTCCTGGAGGTCATCAGCCACTGCTAGGATCTCCGAGGCGGCTCATTAGTCCTTTGGATCCTATTGACACGGGTTCCCCGAGCTCATCTTCAATGAGTTTCGGTGAACTTTAACCGTGATCTCGTATGCTAGCACCTCGGCGATGAACCCTCGTGGATAGGTGTTTTATCGCTTAGTAGTTGCCCTTAAATAAATGTAATAGGGCAGTGGTACTTTGTAAAGAATATGTAAGTTAGACTTTTGGTTTGTATTATGACCATAACAGCCGACTTATATATGGGAATGGGACCGAAACCTTTTTGTTGTATGTATGAAATTTATGGTTTTGATGTTGATTTGAATGCATGACATAACATAATGCATTACAAGTGTAGTCTTTGCTTTTTTTCTAATTATAACCTTGTTTGTGCTTGCTAGAGTATATCCTTGTTATGTTGTTGACCATGGTATGGTGATAGGATGACAGGACCTACTACTCATGCGCAAACACAACAAGGAAAGGGTCTTTTAACTCCAACGCCCCACTCTCAGGGAGAGCAGGCTGAACCCTCTGGTTCTCAAGGTCCACAAGGTGGTCCCCAGGAAGAGGAGCTTCCTCCACCACCTACTATGGTTGATGTGCTCATGCAAATTGAGCGCAGCAGAATGGACCAGACGCGCATTTTGGAGCAAATTGCGCTCAATACTTCTTCCACTGCCACGCCAGCTGTCAGAGTAGTGTAACATCCCAATTTTCTGAGCTTAAAAATCTTTTTAGTTAGTAGGGAGAAAATTCACCATTTGGATTTATTTGAATTTAAATTTTAAAAGCTTAATATTGGACTTTACAAACAAAAACCTTTAATGTGAATAATCCCAACATGAACAATAGTCAAAGCTATTTTATTTGGGTTCCTTGTGCTCAGATATATTTTTTAGATTTTTCTAGAATTTTTCTGAGTTCATTTGCTATTTTCTATTGCTTATTTGAATTTCTAGTATTTTCTAAATTAGAAAAGTATTAAAATCTCATAAAACCCTCTCGGGCCGAATCTCTCAGGCCCAACCTCCTTTTCCCGCGCGCGAGGCCCGCGTAGCGGCCCGACTTCACGCTGGCCGCCTTCAGCGCAGCATCGCCGCCTCCACCCGCTACCAGGTGGGCCCGCCAAGGTCGTCGCCTTCCTCGCCCGCGTTCGCCCTCGGCTGCCATGGCTGGGGCTCAAGCCTCATCCGACAAAGGTGGATGCGGCCCTGATTTTATGCGCAGATGATTCCTTCTAGAAGCCCTAGCTATCCCGCACTCGTTTCCGTTGAAATCTTATCCCGACGCGGACTCTATCTCCTCTCAATCCCGGATTCTCTCTCGTGTTCAACTCGGACTCGATTTGGGGATTTCCTATCCCGGGCACCCCAGCCCCTATAAATAGCACCCGAGGATCGCCCGATCCTCCGCAACGCAGAACCCCAACCCTCTCCACCTCTAAAGCTTCGGCGCCGCCACAATTCGGAGTTTAGGGTTTTTCGCCGCCGATCCGTTCTTCGTCGATTCTGCCGCCGTCGTCAACACTCTGTCGCCTCCGACCGGTGTTCTGACATCGCCGCCGCCTGGGCTCCCGGTCGCGCGCCGTTCGTCGCCACCGACCCGTAACCCGTTGTCGGTTTTGACCGCGCCCCTCCGCCGCTGACCTTGAGAGCCGCCGCAGTTTTGGTCACCGCCGGGAGCAACCAACCGTGTCACCAGGTTCGCAATAACCTGGGCTGCATCCCAGTACCACCCACCCTCGCCGGCAAGCCGCCAATCGCCGACGACCACCGGGTCCAGAGCCACCGTTGTCGGCATTGGCAACGTGGCCGTCCACGTCGGCGTCAGCACCAGCCTCGTGCAAGCGTGGCAGCCAGGTGTCGCCTAGTCAGCCTCCACATCAGCGCTGACGCGGTAGTCCAGAGCCAATCCAAACCCCCAGTTCGGTAGACTTAGTCTATCGTGGACCGTGAGGCTGACACGTGGGTCCCACATGTCAGTATTTTCTTTTATTTCTTTTAATTTCCGAAATTCTTCGCTGACGTCAGCATTGCGCAATAATTTGATTTTTCTTCAGAGAAATAATTCGGAAATTCTGGAAAATCCAAATTAGGGTTTCTTTTAGATTTAAAACTTCCAGAGCCCATAACTTTTGCATCCTAACTCCGATTGAGCCCATTAAAATTTCTAAATTTATCTAAATTCAAGCCCTATTTATCTGAGATTTTTATTTAATTTTTGGAGCTTGTTTTGCCTCTGTTATTTATTTGTTTTGTTTGCGAGTAGACGTCGATTCGTCGGGGAATTTCGTTGAAGAAGGAGCACCCCAAGATCAAGATCAGTACATAGACCTTTTCCAAGGCATGTCATACCTTTGATCATCTTGAACCCAGTTTTTAAATTACTTTGTGTTAAATTATTGCATCCAACTTTAATTATTTATTTAAATGCTTTGGGCATAGTTATTATCCAAATTGTTATCACACCTTGGCCTTGTATGTCATAATTCCTTGTCACCCTAGATTGGTTACTAGTTGGTAATATTATAGCACCAACGTGGGTTGGTTAGATGCGAGTACAATTGCTTAGCCATGCTACGAGTCTCACATCTCATGTAAGTTGCAATTATTTAAATGTGACTAAGTGACTATGGAACTTCGTGTAAAACTGTGTGCTATGTGTTATTACTTCGTGATGGCATGTGTTGCACTAAAACCAACTGGGTGGTAAAGGATTTAGACTGAGGCAAGTGGTGAATACTGTGTGATATGGTGGGCTTTGTGATGGGAATGATAATCTTTGTGATTTAGTTAGAACATGGAAGTCTTGCCTTGGTCAATTAAGGACTTAACTTTGTGCGTCATTGAACTGAGCCTTACTGTACGACCACATGCCTGTTATGGGACGGGCCTAACTTAGTAAGTTATGGATTCTCGGCATTGATGTTCAGGTGGATAGGTTAGGCTGTGTGACAGGGTGGAGGTGCGACTACTTAGTGGTTGCATCGCGGGACGGTTCGCCGCTTCCTCCGTCCCGTGTGTGTTATGCCAAAGCGCCGCTTGGGTTGGTATAGCGGTTTGTAAGCACATCGGGAGTGTCAATGTTGAGATGAAGTTTCTGAACTATTTTGTTATGATTAGTGCTTGCTACACTAGTTGTATCTTATGGGTAAAGTGTACAACCTCTGCAGAGTGTTAAATCAATCTATTCGAATAGCCGCGTCCGCGGTCATGGACATGCTCGGGGATTTCACACGAGGGGTAGTTTTCATAAAATGTTGGGATGGGAGCTGTGTGACCTCAATCATATGACTATGTGAAATAATCTGTTTAGCTTTGTGTCTTTGTGGAAACAATTGTTAAATCAATATTGTCTATTTGTTTTGAATTATGCTTTCAATCTATTACTCGTATTCAATTGCAAATGTTGCTTTTATGCAAAAGAACCACAGAAGCCTTTACTTTGGAATAAACCTGCATCTATAAATTGCATTCGTGGTATGATTTATAGTACGGTTGTGTACTCACGCTTGTTGTAAAACTTGCGCCCAAACCTACAGAAGAGGAGTCTACGCCTGCTTTCGAGGAGGAGTTCGCCGAAGGTTGTTGATCGTTAGGGTCAGGATCCCAGTCGGTTGCCTGTGGTGAATTGGTGGGATCTACGCTGGAGTTATTTCCGTTCTGCTGCTGCTTTATCTTCTGTTAGCCCTGCGTGGCTTAATAAGTGTAAACTCGACCATAAGGTCAAAGCCCTTATTTGTTATTCAAACTAATCGTTTACTTTATTTATCGTTTGTGTGGATCGATATTTACCTATGTTGACCCTGTGTGCACTAGCGTGATCCTGGACTAGTGCAGTATACACAGAGGGTTCCAAAATCGTAATTTTGGGTCCCAACAAGCAGGAGGTCATCATGTGCAGGGAAGTCTTGTTGTTTCCATCACCTAGAGTCCAGAAAATTGCCCCATAAAAAGTTTTAGGTCTTAGTTTTTCCGTTGTCCAAACCACGTTGTGCCTTTCGCAATTTTGTTTTCAGTATTCGCGTTGTTGAGTTCGAGTCCATCGTCGGTGTCTTTGTTGCTGGTCTAGTCGTCGTGATCTAGTTTCTAGCGTCGAGTCTTTGCTGTTTTGGCCATCGTGTATCTCGGTTTGCCCTTGGCTGCATCCGTTGCAATTAGGGTTTGTCAGCTATAGCCGATATTGAGTCACCACCCCGACCACCTACTCAGCCAGCACCCCCATCCGACCATTTACTCGTGACACCACCCCAACCGACCACCTACGCGAGCCAACACCCCCATCCGACCACCTCCTCATGTTCGACTACCTAGTCGGATTTGACCATCTACTCGTTTCTGCCCCGACATCCTACACGGAGTCTATCTGTTTCTGGCTCCTCTCGGACACCCACGCACTCATCATATCGTGCCCGACCAAACAAAGACCGAGAAGAAATTCCATAGCCGAAACAGAGATAGCCAAACTTCGGAGAGAGAGAGAGAGTTTGTGACCCTGCTCTCCGGGAAAAAGTTTGTGACCTATATATATCCTTAGGCCTGAAAAAGGGTTTTGAAGAGTTGTGAGTCAAGGTCACTTGCGCAAAAAAAAAAAAAAAAAAAAAAAAAAAAGAGGAACCCTAGGTTGGGTTTCGTCAGTCAAAAAAGAAGAAGAAAGAATCAAAAAAAAGAGAAGAAAAGAAAAAGAGAATAAAAAAAAAGACCACCTCAGTTGGCTCACGACCACCCTCAGTTCGTCTACGATAACCCACCGGAGCTCCATGACCACCCACAAGAGATATCGGTTCCTTTATGTTTGTATCTACCCTATCTTTCGGCTTGCTTGAGCTAGTGCTAGGAGCGCGTTTGGGCGGCAATCGTGATTTAGTCTTGTGGACTTTGATTTAACTTTGCTAATCTGATTTCATTATTGCTGCTGGCCTCGCTACTAAACATTGCATGTCCGAGCTCCACATACTTTTGGCCTCGATTTGGATCCTCGCATTCGTGATTCCACCTTCCACCACCGGGATCATACATTTGTGTTGTCTTTTGTCTCCTACTAACAATTCTCCGATCATACCGTTGTGAGGGAAGAGCTTACAAGGGTGTTGGATGAGCACCGTCATGCTATTAATGACAACATCGAAAGGAAGTTTGCGGAGACAAATGCTACTCTACAACAGCTCAATGCTAGTATTGCAACACTCAATGCACGTATTGATGGTTTGGCCAATCAATCGCCAAACAATGGTCGTGTGGATCGTCAAGGGGCAGCCCACGACCATGAGATCGACAATGATAATGAGATGCGCCACCACGATGCCTTGGATGCACGACAACGGAACCGATTGAACTTCAACCGTCAAGGTATGAGAGGTAATAACTTTCCGCACCATAATGCACGTGATAATGATGATCCATATGCTAAAGTCAAGTTCACTATACCATCTTTTGTGGGTGCTTATGATGCTGAAGTATATCTAGATTGGGAGATGATGGTAGAACAGAAATTTAATGCTCACTTAGTTCCTGAAGTGCATAGAGTTAGGCAAGCCACAAGCGAATTAAAAACTTTGCCATCATTTGGTGGAGTAGAGTATACAATGATGGATTAGCGCCTACTACCTGAGATGCTTTAAAGGTTGCTATGCGTAACAGGTTTATTCCACCCTCTTTTAAACGGGACTTGTGTAAGAAATTGCAGCGCTTAAACCAAGGTAATAGATCCATAGAAGAATATTATCAGGAGCTACAAATTAGTATGTTGCGTTGTGATATTATTGAGGACAAAGAGGCTGCTATGGCACGTTTTTATGGAGGACTAACATGTGAAATTCAGGACATAGTTGATTACAAAGAATATGATAGTGTTCCTAGATTGTTCCACATTGCATGTTTGGCAGAAAAGGAATTGTAGGGACGACAGCAGAGGCCAAGGAACAATTTTGGAAGCACGTCTACACCAAGATCAACATCAGGGCAAGTTAAAACAGTCCCACCTTCAGCTACACGGTCTGCTGCCCCCTCCTCGAGTAGGGCGCGTCAAAGAAGACCTCCGACACCAACACATGCACCCGAGGTAAACAAATCTACTAGTGTGCAGACCCCAGCCAAGAGTTCTTCTTCGGTTGCTTCCACAGGTCGTACGACTGGGATTATTTGCCATCGTTGTAGGGAACCATGTTGATCTCAGGTCTAAGGATTATACACCATCATTGCTTGAGACCAACTAATGACACATAGAATCATAACAATCTCTATAGTGTCTCAAGGTGGGTCAATCCAACCCCATGTTCTCTATCATGTGTTCACATTATTGATTCGATATCCCTATATCCATGACCGGTGAAACATGATCATCAATCAATACATGTACTGGGCGTACGGTCACTGGTGTTCCGATCAGTGACATTCGACTAGGGATACTTTTAGAATGACATCATACAAGTCGAAGAGTTCCACCAACAAGTCACATATTCGTTGATCTTTAGAACTAACGATTCATTCAAGGAACAGAATAACATTTATTCAAGAACTCATAAACATAGACGTGATACAATCATCTCCATGATTGCCTCTAGGGCATATCACCAACAAAGCATTCTTCCCACATTTTTAAATTCTTTTTCAACACGGCTAAGCATTGTAGATAAAGTTCTATTCACAACTTCAGTTTGTCCATCAGTTTGGGGATGACAAGTAGTAGAAAATAGCAGCTTAGTCCCCAATTTAGCCTATAAAGTTCTCCAAAAATGGCTAAGGAATTTATCATCACGATATGAAACTATAGTATTAGGCACACCATGCAATCGAACAACTTCACGAAAAAATAAATCAGCAATATTGGCAGCATCATTGCTCTTATGACATGGTATAAAGTGAGCTATCTTAGAAAATCTATCAACAACCACGAATATACTATCGCTCCCCTTCTTTGTTCTAGGCAATCCTAAAACAAAGTCTATCGAAATATCTTCCCACGGAACGCTAGGAACTAGTAGAGGTATGTATAAACCATGAGGATTAAGTCGTGACTTAGCTCTTTGACATGTAGTGCAGCGAGCAACGTAGCGCTCGACGTCCCGTCTCATCTTTGGCCAAAGAAATGATCAGCAAGTATATCCTCCGTTTTCTTCACACCAAAGTGTCCCATCAGCCCGCCTCCATGCGCTTCCTGTAACAACAACAAACGAACGGAGTTAGCTGGAATGCATAGCTTGTTAGCTCTAAACACAAACCCGTCATTAATGACAAATTTGTTCCACGTTTTCCCTTCTTTACAATTCAACAATATATCTGTAAAATCAGCATCATGCACATATTGCTCTTTAATTGTCTCCAACCCAAAAAATTTGAAATCAAGTTGTGAAAGCATGGTATATCTCCTAGACAAAGCATCAGCTATAACATTCTCCTTTCCCTTCTTGTGTTTTATGACATAAGGAAAAGACTCAATAAATTCAACCCACTTTGCATGTCTACGGTTCAATTTACTTTGACTTCGAATATGCTTTAAAGATTCGTGATCAGAATGTATAACAAATTCTTTGGGCCATAAATAATGTTGCCAAGTTTCCAAAGTTCAAAATAGTGCATATAATTCCTTATCATAAGTAGAATAGTTCAAACTAGGCCCACTCAATTTCTCACTGAAGTATGCTATAGGTTTACCTTCTTGTAGCAATACACCACCTAAACCAATTCCGCTCACATCACATTCTAGTTCAAAAGTCTTATTAAAGTCAGGGAGTTGGAGTAGTGGTGCATGTGTTAATTTATCTTTCAATGTGGTGAAGGCGTTCTCCTGTGCGGCACTTCAAACAAATAGCATACCCTTCTTGGTGAGCTCATTCAATGGTGCAGCGATGGTGCTGAAATCCTTCACGAAGCGGCGGTAGAATCCAAAGAAGTCCTAAAAGCTTCGCACTGTGTGACCGTGTTAGAGTCGCCAACTCAGATTGCTTCAATCTTGGCTTGGTCAACTTTAATTCCCTGTGGAGTAACAACATAGCCAAGAAACGCGACTCGATCGGTGCAAAAGGTGCACTTCTCTAGGTTACCAAATAAACGTGCATCACGTAAAGCATTAAAAACAGCACGTAAATGGTTAAGATGTTCTTCTAAGGATTTGATGTATATCAATATGTCATCAAAATAAACCACCACAAATCTACCAATGAAAGCACGTAAAACCTCGTTCATTAGTCTCATGAAGGTGCTAGGTGTATTAGTTAATCCAAAAGGCATTACTAACCACTCATATAACCCGAACTTAGTTTTAAATGCGGTTTTCCATTCATCGCCTAATTTCATACGAATTTGATGATATCCACTATGCAAATCAAGCTTAGAGAAAACAACAGAGCCACTTAATTCATCAAGCATATCATCTAACCTAGGAATAGGATGACGATACCTAATGGTGATATTATTAATTGCTCTACAATCTACACACATGCGCCATGATCCATCTTTCTTAGGCACTAAAATGACCGAATAAAGACAAGGACTAAGAGATTCACGCACATACCCTTTAGCAAGCAATTCTTGAACTTGGCGCTGAATTTCTTTAGTTTCTTCTGGATTGGTCCTATATGGTGCGCGGTTGGGCAGTGATGCGCCGAGAATTAAATCAATTTGATGCTCAATCCCTCGAAGCGGTGGCAACCCCGACAGTATGTCCTTCAGAAAGACATCGATGTACTCCTACAAAATATTAGTGACAACAGGAGGCAAAGAAGAAGATGTATCCTCAAATGAAAACAATGCTTCTTTGCAAACTAATGCATAGCAAACAGAATTACTAGCATCCAGTTCAGTCATATCAGATTTGGTAATAAGAAAACTAGCACCTTTCAATTTAATTTCTTTATTCTTCACATGAGTAGATTTAGATTCTTTCTTTTTATGTTGCTCAAGTTCTTTTGCTACAATCTGATTTTCGCTCTTAGCATTCTCCTGATTCTTCTCTCTACTAGCTCTAGCAAGTTCATCCTTAACAATTTGTTCAGGAGTCATAGGATGCATCACAATTTTCTTTCCCTTGAATATGAGAGAGTATTGATTATTCCTACCATGATGCACACAATCAGTATCGTATTGCTAAGGTCATCCTAATAACAATGAACAAGCTTGCATAGGAACAACATCGCAATCAACATAATCATGGTATGAACCCATAGAAAAGTTTACTCTCACCATTCGTGTTACCTTCAACTTACCACTATTGTTGAACTATTGAATATGGTATGGGTGGGGATGAGGATTGGTCGGCAAAGCAAGCTTCTCCACCATATCCATACTCGCCAAATTGTTGCAACTCCCACCATCAATAATTATGCGAATCGAGCGTTCCTTGACAACGCCCTTGATTTGAAACAAATTATGGCGCTGATTTTGCTCGGCATGAGAAACTTGAGCACTTAGTACACGTTGCACTATAATGCTCAAATACTTGTCGGCATCTTCGGCGCCAACATGTTCCTCCTCATGATCAGATTCATCATCAAGTCCTGCAGGGTCAGTTGCAAGCATAGCATATGTTTCATCATCAAAATCACTAGCAGAGGAATACCCACCATCATCGCGTATGATCAGTACGCGCTTGTTTGGACAATCCCGCATCATGTGTACATAGCCTTTGCACCGATGGCATTGAATATCCTTAGTTCGTCCTGTCGAAGCAACTGAAGAGGAGGTTTTTGCAGACGCTTGTGGTACTAATTTGGTTGCTTCAGAAACTCGTGGTTTTAGATTTGAAGTAGCGAGGTGCGGCTTGTTGTTGAAGGGTGGCGGTAGGAGTGCACTGATGGCCGGGGCAGTAGAGGTGCGGGGTGTCCATGAATTTGTGCGACCTGCAGAAGAGTTAGATCGTGTCCTCGTCTCACGTCCCTACACTTCACGTTCAGCTTTGCAAGCAAGATGGAACAATCTAGTAATGGAGTTATAATCTTTATAATCAAGGATGTCTTGAATTTCTCGATTCAACCCTCCAAAAACCTAGCCATTGATGCCTCCTCATTCTCATCAAAACCACAACGCAACATGCCAATTTGCAATTCTTGATAGTAGTCTTCCACAGACTTTGTATCTTGTCGTAAGCGTTGTAATTTATTTAACAAATCACGAGCATAATATGAAGGAACAAATCGATGCCGCATAAGCAATTTTAAAGCCTCCCAAGTGTTAGGTATGTTATTGGGATGTTGACGACAATGTTCTTTCCACCAAATAGAAGCAAAATCGGTAAATTCACTAGTAGCAGCCCTAACTCGCCTAATCTCAGGAACTTCATGGCAGGCAAATTTTTTATCAATAGCTAGTTCCTAATTAAGATAACCATCAGGATCATATTTACCATTAAAAGAGGGCATAGTGAATTTAACCTTAGCAAAAGAATCATTGTGGTCACGTACCTTACGTCGTGGGGGGTCTCGTCGCATACCTTGTCGGTTAAAACGCAACTGTCGATGAGCTCGATCGTTGTTATTATTACCCATGTCATTGGCCTCGGTATCAGTCACATAGTCGAATTCATCTTATCCCTCTACCACCGGGGCAGCAGGGGGAACAGCAGTGGATGCATGGGCCATCTCATTAAGGCGTGCCATAATACCTGCCAAAGAAGTGTTAGTGACGCCTTGCACTCTCTCCATCGCGGCGAGCGTGGCGTTTGTCTCAATTTGGGTGCCCTCCAGTTGAGCAAGTCGCTCATTTGTGACCCTAACATCTTCCTCAAGACCCTCCGTACGAAGGTTCATGAGGCGCCGGAAATGTTGTACGATTCCCTTCGTATGAGGAGTATGAGATGTATCCTCATCCAAATGCTCCGCAGAACCTGTCATTGTTAGAAAATCACAAGTATATATCCCTAGCAACTACTAGGATGGGGTGGTTCAAAAGTCACTCACACTCAAGCCTTCTATCAAATTCTTACCAATTCTTACCAAGCAAACAGGGGTGATCGGCAACCAGCAGTGTCAATTTATCTCCGAAGATTGGATAGAGCGATTACCAGGTGACGTTCAGCCTGTACGGTTATAGAAAAGGTGTAGCTGGGAAGGCTCAAGTATGGTAGCAATGGATTAGCAACTATCAAATCAGATAATGCAAGCTGAAAAATCGTTCAACGCCGGTTAGTGCTGGTCCTAGGCTAGACCGTACTAGAGACGCGAGCCTAGAACACAAATGAAAGCACGATGCGGCAGAAGCTCGAAAAAGGATGTCGTCTTCACGGGGAACCTTAGAATCACTTACAAAAGGGCTCTGTCAATTTTGAGCAAATTCTGATAAACTTTTTTATCGCTCCTTTTTTTTGCTCCTTTTTTTCTTTTTTTTTTCTCTTTTTTTTGCAAATGTGTACCTCACTCAAAACTCTTCAAAGTCCTCTTCCAGGCCTAGGGAGGTATATGGGTCACAAAATTTTTCTAAAATGTAGGGGTAAAAAAGTAATTAAAAGATCTCTCTCTCTCTCTCTCTAAACTTTGATTTTTTTTGATCGCGTTGCCGAAGTCAGATGAATCTTATGTTTCCTTCTGGCAGCACGAAACAACCTCTTTTTTTTCTTTTTTTTCCTTTTTTCTTTTTCTTCTCTGTCACAAACCGAAACGAACTTTTGTTCTTGTTAGGGTTTCCCTTGGTGTGGCGGTGGCAGGAGGATGGTGGCTTGCCACGGCAGGAGGATGGTGGCCATGGTTGGATGCGACAAGGGATGGTGGCAGCGCTGGTGGTCGCGGCAACGGCTCTGGTGGTCGTGGCAACGCGAAGGCAAAGACAGCAGCTGGCTCTGCCGGGCGTGGCAAGGACTAGCAACGATGGAGGTAAGCGGCAGATTGAACCCAAACGCAACGGTGCGACCAAACGTGAGCAGAACTCGAAACTCTAAAGAAACTAGACACTAAGACCAGAAAAAGACACGACGATGCAATCGAAAGTTCAACAATGCAATACACTGAAAGGAAAGATGCAATGGTGCAATTGGTCTTGGACAGATAGGTGATCTAATCCTATAATTCTTTTTTGGTTTTTTCTGGACTTTCGGAATTAAGCAACCTAATTACGAAAAACAGTAAATTCTCACCGAGCAACCTTAAGCTCTGATACCACTTGATGGAGACGGGGTTCCCGATCTTTCGATGAGATTGATAACTATCGATTTTGGTGGAGGACACTCTCACGATCCGACTACAACCGTACGACGACGCTTGCGCCTTAGCAATCGTTGAACCAACTCTGCGACGGTATTGACTGTGCTGGAAACGCGATCAACCTGAACACGAGGTTCAATTCCTGCGAGCAATCGAAGAACTAGCAAGAATAAAATATAGGCAATCTGATATTGCAAATAGAAATTGTAGTACAGATGGTATTGAAAAACAAATGTGGGATCCCGAAGGCTGTCTTGACAGGTGGTCGTCCGACACAACTGAAGAACAAAAGTTTGCACAATGGCTAAACCTAAGCTCAACGAAATCCGAGTTCTATCCAGGGGAACGACGGCTCCTATATTGGAAGACGACCAGAGGTGGCAACCAGGGAAGTGGACGCATGCCCCTAGGGTTAAAAGGCCCATGGGCCCAAGAGGAGGTGGCGCAGCACCCTTTTTGACTCGGATAAAAAAACAAACGTGGATTGTTTTGTTTATTGTGGTCGGCTCGGTTGGAATTTGAAGCTGAGGTTGGATCCATTAGAAAGTAGACTTGATAATATTTTAATGAAGTCCAAGAGCGTCCCAAATAGAGTCCGTATGAAGAAGTTACGGCCGTTTGAACTTAGTGTTGTCGCAGTAGTCCGAACTCGAATCCAGAACGAGCCCAACTCGAACTCTTGCTTCGCTCGGACCCAAAGTGACGTGATGACCTCCATTATTCCTACTATGCTTGTCCATGACTCCACATACCTCTCCTTGGTCCTTTTCCATGTTCCTAAGCGCAATTAAATCACTTGCATTAGGTAGCGATCTATTCTCAGTAATATATAAACCTATGAACGAATTCACCTCGTGATTAAGTTGGCGAACACGAGCTCGAGTAATTGGTCCTTGTAACATTTGTTGTGGATCAACTGTGTGTGTAGTACGGTTGTATCCAAGTTAGGGATGTCCTCATCAGCCGGGTTCTCTCAAACTCTTAGAACATCGACTAGTTACGCAAATTTTACGTGTAACAAACCGCCGCGACAATAAAGTATCAGGTTCTTTCTATCTTTATTGTCTTTCTTTGAGTAGTGCTTCTATAAGTTTTTAGACCATATTTTATATGCTCCATTTCTCTTTACACTGGTCGAAGAAAGGACACAACAGCTAGTCGAAGTCTCTCCTCTCTGCACGTGGTCCTGCCCGCTAGAAGGAGCTTCCTAGTATCACCTTGTTCCTAACTTTTGCTGCCAATACAAAGGTTTTGGGCTCAGAAACATGGTCGAAAAGTTTTTAAGTAAACTCTTATCACCTTAGTTTATTTCTTTATTTTTGAAAAATACTCTAAAAAGAGTGTACTTTTGAGATTTGTTCGACTGCTTTTGGTCAACTTGGTCGGTTTTCACCAGTCGAAGGAAGAAACACACCTAGTCGAAGCTTCTCCTCTCTGCACGTAGTCCTGCCCACTAGAAGGAACTTCCTAGTGCCGTCCCATTTCCTACTTTTGCTACTAGGACAAACTTATCGAGTACACTGAGAAAGGTCGAAAAAATTTTAAGGTCCTCTAGATGTTTGCTTCGCTCAAGTTGTTATTCTTGATTTGATTAATCTGGTCGGAGATGGTAACATCACCTTGTCGAAGCCTTTCCTTTCTGCACGTGGTCCTGCCCACTAAAAGGAACTTCCTAGCGTCGATTCGTTTCTACTCTTTCGACTAGTGCAAGATAATCGGGGTCGAAAACTATAAGTCGAACAAACCTCTCTGTTTTCAGAAACCCTTTTTCACAATTTCCTTGGTTTATTCAAATAAACTAAGCAAATAGTCGGGGGCTAGGATAAAGTTATAAACATGACTTCAATTCTTAGTCTTGGTTTCTTTTTCCGTTCATTATCTTGCGAGTTACTAATTACTCTACAAGATGATTTGCAGGAGAAAGGAAGGAAGGATCACAGATATTTGGCCTAATTATCTTTTCCATTTATTATCTTATGAGTTACTAACTACTCTACGAGATGATTTGTAGAAAAAAGGAAAGATCATATATTTATACATCAACAAAAAGCCTATCTTTACAGATTCCTATTACAGACTACTCTGATGAAGAAGATCCTATTTGCATCTCCTCCGCGACCTTCTCGCCTACCTACTGCATGTCCTCGATCAACCACTCCGCTTCGGTTTCAGTGCAGTCGAAGTCGGCTTCAATTGATTGAGTGTTAAGGTTGGGGTCACGGGCTTTAAGTTTTGCTAAGACGTAACTTACATCCCCTTTGACCGCTTCCTTTATCGAATCGGTCTGGTTGGTCTTCAGAGTGGTCACCAACTCTTGTAAAGCACTGACTTGCTCCCAAGTGGCACTCGTGTGGGCGGTTATCATGTCTTCACGAAGGGTGACCCTCTCAGCACGAAGCCCACCGAGTACGTTGTTCAAATGTGAAATGTCGTCTTGAAGTTTGACCTTCATTGACTTCATCTCCTCCTAGGTGCAAGTCAAAGCATCATGGAGTTGTTTTATTTCAACTAATCACTCTGAAAAGAGTAAGGTTAGTTAGATAAAATGATTCTACGAGAAGAAAAAATAATTTAATAGCAGGTAAAAGATTACTTACCCGCTAATTGAGAATCTAATTTCTCAATTTCTTGATCTTTGTCCTTGGCAATGCGGGTGATTTCATGAACGACCAGGGACTTTTCTTTGACCTCGGTCTGAAGAGTTCCCACTTAGGCTTGAAGAGCCCTTGTCTCGACTTCTTTTTCTGAAAAAGAACAAGAAGTTAGGAAGGTGAAGATCAAGATTATAAGCAGCTGTAACTTCAAGGATGTACTGTTTATTTCTTCCTGCAACTGCTGGATTGCAGAGTTGGCCTCCTGAAGCTTCTTCAGAAGGTTGGTTACTTCATCCCTTAACTTTTTCGTCTCGGCTTTTTCATAGTCGAGCGAATCAGCTTGGGTCTTTTCGTCACTCTTGAAGCTAAAAAAGTTAAGGGTAGACATGAACACAGAGACAAGTAGTCGTAAGTATTTCTGCGACTATCACATGATCGCAAGTTTTTCTGTGATCATTCTTGATTGTAAGTTTTTCTACGACCAGTACCAAGTCGTAAGGTTTTCTACAACAATCCCCCACAAGTATTGTACGAGTAGTCGAAACATAAAATGATTACGAGTATCAGTTACTCACTACCTCTTTGCTTGCTCGCAGAGTACTGCTTTTTCTTGTCGTAGCTTAACAAGTTGCCGGTTGTACTCGCAAACGTGGCAATTTATTCCAAAGCTTTCTGCAAGAAAGAAAGACAATGAGAAGCAAGGATAAGACCATACTTATAGGTATCGACAGATACTTACATTCATGCTCATCCGAGCGAACATGAAGACTATCCTCGTCGAATCTTTCAGCATATCCAACTCCTCGACACGTCTCCACCAAATCCTTTCGGGACATTCGTCATCGAAAACTTCCCCACAGTTGGGAATGTTACTGGGTGAGGGACTCAGTCACGAAATCTGTAGGCGGAAGATCCTACGATAGAAGCAGGGCCAAAGAAATCAGAGAAGAAGTTAAAGTACTCCTCTTCTTCGGACTCTGTGATGGTAGCACCGCTTGGAGGACCGGAAGGAACGTCCTCGACAACCTCCTAACCGGCGCGGTGGTCGGAGCTCTCACCACCACCTTCTTCTAGCGTCTCCTTCATGGCCTCCCCTGTCTCCATCTCTACGACTACATCAGTGGTCATAGCAACTTCAGCAGCGAGAGCTTCTTCCACCATGGGAATGGCGGCTGGTGCTTCAGCCACTACTGCTGTTGCTCCCTCATTTGCTGAAGAAGTAACAGTGGGCTTCTCAGTTGAAGCATCCATGGGGGCTGAAGGAGTTGGGCTAAGATCACAAAACAGAGAGCAAGTTAACTCGTGAAAAATAAAGGGTAAATGTTGTTCTTACACTTTTATTTTTTACATACCTCTGCGTCTTAGACCTAACCAGGAACTTGGAAGCAACCTTCCCAACGGAAGATGTTTTCGACTTCTCCTCGACTACTTTTGGTCATGATTCAATCAGGTGAACAGGAGTCACCACTTCGTGACCCTCCTGACTCCCCGAGTGGCCGAGATCTACCTCGACCACTTCAACAGCATTGCTCCCCTCGATCTCAGGCTCTACTGAAGCAGCAGTTTCCTTCACAAAAGATATGAAGTTTTTCCAATTCTCCTTTTCTAGCTGCTTTATAAAGCCACGAGAAGCGAAAACTTCGAAAGTCTTGTTGTCGTAATAGAAGGGTACCTTGGCCTTGGGGGCTTTGTGCTTAAGGGCTACGGCAAACTCATCCGCCCTTGCCTTCGCCGCAGCAGCCACTGCAACGAATTGAGCGAAGGGAGTAGAAGGAGTTGAACTCGCACCACCCTTGTCGGTGACCTTTACAAGTTGACACCTTTTGGTTGGAGGAGTTTTTGCTTGCTCCGCATGCGTCGTTGCACCAATGACCACCAATGTGACCTGCATGTCGTCTTAGCGATCTTCCATACCTACTTTCTGTTAAGATAAGAAAAAGAGAACATTACTAAAAGTGGTCGTAAGTTTTTCTACGATCACTCGCTGGTTGTAAGTTCTTCTACGACCAGCCCATAGTCGTAAGTTTCTTCTACGATGAATCCTCTAGTCGTAAATCTTTTTACGACTATAAAAGACTAAAGATGAAGTCGATTTTTTATTACCTTTAGGCGCTCCACCTTTTCCTCTACAGTCAAAACCGCAAGAATTTGAGGAGCCACCACATTTGATGGACTTTTCTCACATATGAGCTTGACACGGGCGTCAATCTTCGCTTGTGAAAGATCTGTGCAAACAGATAGCATGGTCAACAGACCAGATCAGCACTAACCAAAACCAGAGTCAAAAGTGAGAATTTCACTTACCCTCCTTGTAGTCCCTGGTTGGGTTTTCTTTCCCCGAGTACCTCCACATGGGAGGAACTCGTTTCTTCAGGTGACTAATGCGACGCGTGATGAAGTCCTTCACCACGTGCCATCTGGTAAGTCCCCCCACCTTCAAGTCTTTGATAACTTGAATATAGGGGGCGATCCGATAAAGATCCCTGGGAGTCGAATCCCACGAAGAAATCCTCTCAGCAGCATTTCTAGTAAATGAAATGTTGTCTTCCTCGGTGACCTCCTAGTAGAACCACTTCTTCTTCCACCCTGGCCATGAAGACCGGGTGAACATCTGAATGTACTACTTAGACTTCCCGTCATGGAGCTTCAAACCACAACTCCCAGCAATTCCGATTTGTCAAGCCATCCCGTAATAATACTGAAAAAGCACGAGGTCTGTAGGAATCCCCAGGTATGCCTCACACAGATACAGAATATGCTTAACATTATGATGGAATTATGACCAAGGTTCACTAATTCCACCCCAAAGTGCTCGAGCACGAGTGTGAGAAAAGGGTGAGCAGGCAATCGGAGGCCGCACTCACAGTACGCCTGGAAGACAGGGATTTGCCCGTCCTCCCCCGACGGCCAGTGTTGTCCAACTACCGAAATGCACTTCACAAGTACCTTCTCGGGAATCTTCTCGGCAGCAACCAAAGCATCCATCTTTTCCGTGTCCATCTCTGATTCGGCCCACTCAGAGACGATCTTGGCCATTTTTCCTCACGAAAAGGAGATTCGGATTTGGAAAAGCTTAAAAAAACGCACAGTTTTTGCTGGCGGCGAAGGAGGCGAGAACTTGATGAACAGTCATGGTGAATTGGGGAAAGGTAAGAACCCTAAAGTCGCCCCTGCGGTCAGTTTTATAACCGCATGCTTGAAATGAAACGTCGTGGAAACTCAATGGTTCCCGCCGCTTTGGGAATTGCTCTAACGGACAGATCCTTTTAAATCTGCCTGTTCGAGGAAACCGAGGCTCTTTCACACCTCAAGCAAAATTACCTTTTTGGCCAAGTATATTTCTGGTCAAAAGAAATACCACTCGAAAAGGTTTTACTTCCAATCATCGTACCACGATTACTCCGTAGTCGTAAGATTTTCTACGACTACCTCGTAGTCGTGAGATTTTCAACAAACTTCCTTAACTAAGTATATTTCTGGTCAAATGAAACACGTGTTGAAGAGTTTTTCCTTCAACCTTTACCCTACAACCACCTAGTGGTCGTAAGAACATCTATGACTCCTTTCCCAAGTAAGTTATTTTCACTTGAAGCTGGGGGGCTAGATGACGAGGATCTAATAATCCTCATTTTACTATTTATTTGTAATTAAGTATTATGGGTAAATATGACGTCATACAGCTATTGAGTATACCCCTTACAGTAGTAAGGGAGAAGTCAATCAGGTGATCGTAATTTCTTCTATGACCACCCCCATAGTTATAAGTCCTTCTACGACTACCACGTAATCGTAAGTTCTCATACGATTACCTCTGGTCGTAAATCTTTTTACGACCAGTACCCAGTCATAAGCTTTTCTACGACTACCCCCTGGTCGTAAATCTTTCTACGACCAGTCCTGCCACGACTTCTCCACAGATAACTGGGTTCACTCGCCTGTAGGCCATATTAACTGTGAGATCTAAGCAGACAATATACGTAGTTATTCTCTGGAATAACTGCAGATAGCGCACCATTACTCTTATTGATAACCGTCAGGCAACGTGGGGAGGTTACTACTCCGGTGATTACTACCATTATTACGAAATAATGAGGCGCCTCCTGACCTGGAATGACTACCTCTCCACGTACTATGAAAGACTTCTTTCAGAGAGAAATGAGAGGACTTTGGGAGAGACAATCAGTAGCGGTATTAGCGCAAGTCTTTCCACTGATTGTAACCAGGATACCTAATACAATACACATAGGAGTAGGGTTGTTATTCTCTCTAGAGAAGGCCCGAACCTGTATAAAAATCCCTGTGTTTTTTCTGTCTGCGTGATCAATTGTGGAGACCCCCCGAATCAAACAATCTTTACGTAAGATCGGTTCTAAAACACCGACAAGTGCTATTACACATGTAGAAAATCATGCTGATCTCAGGTCTAAGGATTATACATCATCATTGTTTGAGACCAACTGATGACACAAGAAATCATAACAATCTCAACAGTGTCTCAAGGTGAGTCAAACCAACATCATGTTCTCTAACATGTGTCCATATTATTGGTTTGATATCTCTATATCTATGACCTGTGAAACGTAGGCATCAACCAATACATATGCTAGTCTATTCATATGTGTTTTCATATGTTTTTCGACTAGGGAACGTTTAAGAATAATCATCGCAGAAATACAGAGTTTCACAATCAAGTCACATACTTGATAATAAATATTAACAATATTACTCTAGGAACAAGATAACATATTATCCAATATAATGAATATAACAAAATATAATCATCTTTATGATTGCCTCTAGGGTATATTTCCAAAAGTCTCCCACTTGCACTAGAGTCAATCATTTAAGTATCTAATATCGATAGCTCTTATGTGCTCCTCATGCTTTGGCTGTGTGAGAGGCTTTATCAATGGATCAGTAACATTTAAATCCGTGTGAACTTTGTATATCTTAACATCTCCTCTATCCACCAATTCGCGAACAAGATGGTAACGCCTGAGTATATGCTTGGACTTCTGATGGGATCTAGGCTCCTTAGCCTGCGCAATGGCTCCATTATTATCATAATAGAGATTCATTGGGATAGAGGCACTCGAAACCATACCATCCAAACAACTAAATTCCAGCCCTCTCTCTTCTCATCTACTTACACTTGTCTGAGTCATCTAGTTCAATGAGCCGAAGAGCTGTGGCGCTGTCAAATGCAAGGTGCGTGAACTGCCCGAACTGCGGCGTCCACGCAAATGTTCTGTACTCCAACACCGACGAGAACAGGGGCCTCCTCTTCTTCTTGCAGCGCCCCTCTACAAGTGTATGTATTTCTCGGTGAGTTTGATTTTCGTGAATGCTAGTATTTGGATTTTTGGTTTGTTTGTCACTTCTTTTTCACTATTCGGTGTGGGAGGCTGGCGGTTGCCAGTACTTTCAGTGGGCGGACTCTGCTGGTGCCATGGTTGAAAGAGCAGTTGAATGTTCGCTTGTAGTTTCATATGATCAATGGTGAACATGCCATGCCACCTACAGACAATTGCTTTGACAAGATTCTTGACCACTTGAAGTAACTCGAGAAACTTATGTTTGTTTATCCTCCTGGTAGTGTGTTCAATATGTATTAAGTAATAGTCATTGTCTGCTAAGGGATTCATGTTTGAACGATGTTGTATGCTCTTTATGTATTGCAAGATGTCTTTACCTTTTGGCAACTAGATTTGTATGAGCATAACATGACAAGGGATTCGCGTATGAACTTCAATATGACACTTTTGCATTATATTTGGAACTCAACACAATACTCTTCAGTCAAAACATACCATCAGCTCATGGGCACCCCTCCTAGTGCCTTCTTACTTCAATTGGTTGTGGGCATGTGTCTGTCAAAGACACCACAAAGTTTTCTTCTAGCTCCTACACAAAGATATACTCAACACCAGGAACCTACTCCGACGCCAGAATTGCCCGCTGGAAGACTACATGTGCACGCTGTGTGACCTGGGAACCGAAGAATCAGCTCAACATCTCTTCTGGTCTTGCCCTTTTGTTCAACAGTGCTGGGATATGGTCTGTCCACAACGATCATCATTCATCTCAACCCGCCAAGCTTTGTTCCACATCAAAGACATGATCAACCAAAGCTTTTTCATGGAAATCATTGTGCTGATTACTTGGGCCTTATGGATCACAAGAAACAATCGGATCTTCAAGCATCAGATTCCTAACATTATGAACCGCGTTCCATTTTCACCGTGAATTTTCCCTGTTGATCCACCAGGCTAGACCTCCTTTTAAGCCCCTGTTCGCTGACTGGCTAAACAACTGGGGTTAGCCGATGTGAGCTATCTCTTCTCTTTTTTGTGTTTTTATTTTTGTTGGTCTTTGTTCTGGCTCTCTCCTATT
Source organism: Ampelocalamus luodianensis (assembly GCA_036346255.1). Classification (NCBI taxonomy): domain Eukaryota; kingdom Viridiplantae; phylum Streptophyta; class Magnoliopsida; order Poales; family Poaceae; genus Ampelocalamus; species Ampelocalamus luodianensis. The sequence continues at coordinate 21,863,279 of CM070635.1, forward strand.
TGTATCTGGCTTGTTTTTATTTATATATTTACAGTAGGAGCCTCTTCTACTGTTTTCATCAAAAACAAATATGACACTTTTGCAAACCGAGATGATAGCACACTGCGACGCTACCTTTTCAGACCGAAAAGATCACACTCAACCACACCACCTTTTTAGACTGAAAAGATTGGACCCTGTCACGCCACACACTACCACCTTTGCAAACTGAGATGACAACACACTGCGACGCTACCTTTTCAGACCGAAAAGACCATACTTAGCCACACCACCTTTTCAAACCGAAAAGATTGGATCCTGTCATGCCACACACTACCACCTTTGCAGACCGAGATGGCAACACACTGCGATGCTAACTTTTCAGACTAGAATGACCACACTTTGGCACACCATATTTTCAAACCAAAAAGATCGCACCCTATAACGCCATACACTGCCACCTTTGCAGACCGAGATGACAACACACTACAACACCAACTTTTCAGACCAAAATGACCACACTCTACCACACCACCTTTTCAAACCGAAAAGACCACACCCTGTCACGTCACACACTACCACCTTTGCAGACCGAGATGACAACACACTACAACACAAACTTTTTAGACCAAAATAACCACACTCTACCACACCACCTTTTCAAACCGAAAAGACCGCATCCTGTCACGCCATACACTGCTACCTTTATAGACCAAAAATACAACACACTACGACGCTACCTTTTTAGACCAAAATGATCATACTCTACCATGTCACCTTCTGAGACTAATGTATTGTTTCTTCTCCCTCCGCCCTCAGCACAACACTCTATCTGTTTATAAAAGGAGGGAGAAGAAAGCTAAAGGAGAACACTATACCACCACACCCAACACTTCACTCTAATTTGTTCACACAACATAGATGAAGGAGATGTCGGACTCATCGTCGAACTTCTATGCAAAGATGCTGTGGAAACGCAAGTGGCTTGCCGAGAGGGTAAACCCTACCCAGATTATCCTATGAAGGATGACTCAGTACCATCGGAGTTCCCACACCCGCAATGTGTGTGCGAGGAACCGACAAGGATCATTCAGTCTACACAACCGGCGACCGTCGCCCAGGCGTACTACACGTGCGGGAACATCCTTGTAAGCGAATCTTACACACACATAGATTTTTCACATCTTGCATTCCATTCCACATATCGATAAGTTTGTCTTACGATAAAACTCATTTTGGTGTGAAGTATGTCGAGACCCCGGGACCCTCTGTGCATTCCGAACTAGTCCCAGATCAATAGCTAGCTCGCACAGTTGCAACACAGATGAAATCATATCTATACAACAGAACGGCTAAAGAAGCAAACAAATTAATAATACATAACAGCAAAAGGACCTTATGGTCAAGGTTTTACAAAGCTTGCCACGCAGGGCTAAAGTCACGACTAGGTCCACGACCAAATCTACGACCAGAGTAAACTTGCAGCGGAGCAAAACCAACTCGTAGAGGCCATTCGACATGCTTACAGGCAATCGAATGGAGGACACCCCCTAGATCGCATGGTCTTCAAAATAGTCATCCTCGTAGAACTCGGTGCTCCCTAAGTCTTCATCGATGACTGATCAACAAAGGGCGTATAGCCGTAAGTACATAAAGTACTCAGCAAGTCGTAGGGAACAATATGCAAATAGTATTCATGCAAGACTTGACAAGGATAGCTTTACGGTTAATTTGCATAAAGAAATATTGATAGTAATTACAGTAAGTAGATTGAAAGCATAATTTAAAATATTAATATATAAGTAAACAAGTTTCTTTGAAACAGCTTGTGAACACCTAGTTCACTTCCCAAACCACTCGTGAACACCCAGTTCACTTCTCAAACCACTCGTAACCAACCAAGACACAATTTTGAGAAAATTTACCCCTCGTGTGAAATCACCAAGCATTGTCCATAACCAGGGACACGGCTATTTGAATAGTTTTACACTCTACAGATGTTGTACAGCTTGACCCACAAGAGAAACATCTTACACTGTCTGTTTAACACACTTCCGAGGTGTGCGACTAAGAGATTATTACAAGGCCTTTACAAAGCTCTGTTTTGCCTCAGTTCTGCTCGCTAAGGATTCACCACACAGGCCCCCTCTTGCGCCGCTCATCAACCCAAACAGAACCATCTTAATGCATTGCTAATTAGTTGGCCAGGTCCACCCTATAAATGGACTTGTGGTTACATGGTATGGCCCAGATCAGTGCCCCCTAGAGTAGCTTTACTGTCATCTACCCTCCGATCCGTGGCGTACCAGTGATTCTTCGGTTTTACCGTTGATGCCGAGAGTAACAGTTTTTTACTGCCGATTTTAGATGACATAGGATCTTTTTACTGTCGATTTCATCGATAATTGCTTTAATATTGGGTTTTACTATCAGATTAGGTAATACCGAGACTTTTACCGGCGATCGCAACGCATGCGCGTGTGTTTTACCGCCAATCACATGCGGAAAAACGTGCGAGCTGGCGAGAGGTAGCGTGGTCTAGCGCGCCAAGCGCAGTGTGTGTGTGTGTGTGTGTGTGTGTGTGTGTGTGTGTGTAGGAAAATGGTATGGTACTCCTGGGAGTACATACTCCCGCTTCTCATATACCACTTAAATCGTATGATGATACCTCTTTATCTATTTGAGTATACTCCAATAATGATTATAAGATATCCCAAAGTGAATTTCATGAAAAAAAATTCATTAATGTCCACTTTTTATAGCAAACTTTATGTATATACTTCGTTTATATATAAAAAGGGGTATATAAAAAAAAAACAAAGGGCTTCAATGAATTTTTTTTCAATCAAATCGTATTGGAGTATATTATAATTGGTATTTAAGTATACTAAAAATGATAAAGAAGTATAATATATAGGTTTAAGTGGTATATTGGAAGTGGGAGTACATACTCCTAGGAGTATGTACTTCCACTTCTTATATACAACTTAAATCGTATGATAATACATCTTTATGAATTTAAGCAAACTCCAATAATGATTATAAGATACCGAAAGTGAGTTCCACGAAAAAATTCATTAAAATCCATTTCTATAGCAAAATTTGTGTATATACTTCTTTTATATATGAAAAAAGGTATATAGAAGAAGAAAAAAAAGCACTCCAATGAATATTTTTCAATCAAATCATATTAGAGTATCTTATAATTAGTATTGAAGTATACTGAAATTGATACATAAGTATAATGTATTCGTTTAAGTGGTATATTAGAAGTGAGTATATATGTGTTTGTGTTGTGTGTGTGTGTGTGTGTGTGTGTGAGGCCTACATTAGGCCATGTTTGGAACATGGAAATTTTTGTTAATTATTGTCGGAAGTGAATTGTTCTATTTAAAATTTCTACAAAATTCCTACATCCCAAACATGCCTGCCTAAAGAAGGAACGTTTGTAGGGGCAATTCAAATTTACCAAACTTGAGTTTGCGGGGTAAAATATGGAAATAGACCAAGAAAAACAGATAACTTAACCTGCACTCCTGGTCATTGTTTTAACAAATTCTTGTTAGCCACATGGCTTGCCTGAGGAAATTTTCCGTAGTCCAAATTACGATTTTGCAACCAACTTTATAAAAGAAAGATATCACGAATTCCAGTTTCAGCACCCAGCCAGTGATAAAAGATTTTTTTTTCTTTGCCAAAATGCTCATATATAGCTTGATTATGACAGATAACTTGTTTTCATCAGCCCAATCGAACAAGAGAACAGAATCAGCACAGGTTCAAACACTTCCTATCAGCTTCCACTGTGCGGCAGCAGCTAAACTACAATAATTTAGAGAAGGAAAGCAAAAGTTTACCTTCCAATTTTTTTATATACATTTTAACAAAAAAATAGAAAGTCACCGGCACAGGGTTGCCAAGCCCTTGTTCACCTCCTCACCTGTTCAAGGAATGCTTTCACAAAATACATTAGTGAAGTGATCAAAGGTGTCAGCTGGACTGGACACTAGCTAACAGCATAAAATGAACAAGACTGCCTTGAAGCAAACATGGTTTTCCCCATAGAACTCGCTAGCATTTCATTACGGATAAATAGATGACAGATGACAGCAAATAGCGATTGTAGTTCGCTAGATGTACCGAACTAGTAAGCATTGACTTTTTCTAACAAAATATGACAAAGCTAATGCTATTCTCGATCAGAAAAATGATGCGAGATCCAAAGCTTTTTCCTTACTTTCACAATATACAGGGACCTATACTATTAAGGGAGAAACAACAACACCCAGCACTGAGTTGATCGGCTGGTACAGCTATGACATCCCTCGGATTCTTCAACTTCTGTTGATTGCAGTTTTGCAAACAACCTCCCTTGGGTTTCATCTTTATGTATGAAAAACGATGCATTGCATGATGAAGGCCACCCGAAAATTACACGATGCAGTTGGAGCTGTTCAAAACCAATGAATGATTTAATGATCTAGAGTGACAAACAGGACACCCCTTCAGGAAGATTTCCAGGTACTGTAAAAGACATCACATGTCTATCAGGAAATATTCTACGAGGGGCAAGTTCAGAAGTTGATGAACCCTCAACTCCAACTGCATGATGATTCCGGCCATGGAACCTCCCCAGCCGGTTCACAATAGAAATTCTCTCCAAATCTTGGCACTCCAATTGTACATCTAGCATTGAAGCCCTCTTGTTCAAGCTGCAAAGGGCAAATCAGATCTTTTAAGTGTCACCGCGATAAAAGATCTTGTGCTTTTCAGAAGATGCACGACTAACAAATGAGATAAGAAAATTAACATCATCAGAACTCATTTTGACATGCCTTGGCGATCCTCAATCCAGGAACATGAAGTGGAAAAATAAAAGGAAATAGCCTCAATAAATGAAAAAAAATATATAATCAGCAAGGTTAACCAACATTTTTGTATCATCAATAGAATTAATTTGCAGGACCATTACAGTTTCAGGAGTCAGATTGACAAAAGTTAGCTGTAGAATGGCTAAAACACACAAAAAGGGCATAAGGAAAATTTTAAATCAATTCACAAGTTCAGTTAATTATACAGGAACAGTAGTACTTGTCCTTCAAATCAAATGAAGAACCCTCATTACCCATTGGTATATGTATATCAGGTATTAGCATGGAAAGCACTCCAGAAAGGTAGCAATTGCCTGTGACTTTCATAGAAGACGGTGACCGTACAGATCTGGAAAAAGACTACAAAAGGTGCAGCTTTTTTCAAGTTCGGTGATACCTTTTCCGTATTTTTAAAAGACTGAATGTACCAAAACTTAAGCTGAGTTGCTGTGAATCTTAATTTTTCATGTATAACTTCAACATGACAGCCCTCTACCTTGTTTGTATCAGTAGATACCCCAATTTCATAAATAATGTATTTCCTTGATGAAATTTTGCTCACCCACAAAAAGTTTGTTCTGCCGGAACACTTCCTCTAGCAACTTGAGATGCTCCACCATGGTACAACTGTACACATCCATCACCTAAAGGCCAGACTCTGGACAGAAACAGAGGATTTGCTATGGCAAAGACCCTCACCTTCCCACTATCCTCTAGCTTGACTCAGAACATAATAAAATATATATATACTCCCTCCTATTGCAAATATAAGTCAGTTAAGACATTAGCACAGTCTCCAAGGTGACATTTTGGCCATCAATATTTATGAAAAATATGTTGTTTTCAAATAAAAATAACTATACACTATGAAAGTATATTGCATGATGGATCTAGTAATACTAATTTCATATTGTCAATCTAGGTAATTCTTTATATATTGATAGTCAACCCTAAAAATGTTTGACCAGCATGGATTCTAGGATGACTTATATTTGCAATCGGAGGTAGTACATTTAATTAAAATATGGTATGTCATGTCACAGCTGTTATTTGATTAGGCAAACCCAAAATGCTATTAACCCTTCTGCAAAAAGGGACATTTCTCAACAAGATTTTCGTCCAGAAAGTCAGTAACCATTGAAATGAGTCAGATGCTCGTACTTTCTGAGACCCTGTAGCCTTTGCACCTTTAAAAAGAAGTGATCATGCAGCAAAATTCCCTCTAATGCTTCTTTACATGATTCCATGTCATCCTACTTCCTACCAACTGAAGACATTTTCATTTAAAAATAATAATACAAAGAATTTTCATGAACAGATTGATTATCTCACCTAACGATACATTCATTAGCACCAAAGGATCATCTCAAGAATTATATGGTCCTCTCATTACATCACCAAATAATCAAGCAAAATGTTCTTAACATTGGTTTATCTGAACCATAAGATCACTGGAATAATTAGGACAAAAGTTTAGTTGAGAACAATTTTTTAAATTATCTGAATTCAATAGAATTCTTATGTAAGCACCCACCTAAATCTGCAGCATGTCAAACATTTTATCACATCGTTGCAACTTGGTTTAGTTGTGTTTTCTGTTGATATCATATAAATATTTTATATTCCCTTTCGGTAAATTATGGGCTTCAGCTTCTTTATTAAGGCAATATCAATTCAGAAATATATTCAATATACCCAAAATCTGATTTCATAAGTGAATTGAGTCCGTAACAGTATCCAGTAAATTATCGCAGCCAATTATTCAGGGCAATAACCATTATACCCACGGAAATAAGGATTGCTTATTAAATTGGGATGGGAATGCGGAATAAACCATTATCCAGAGCATCTCCCCAGTAAACAAGGCTCACAAGTGAAACGAAAATTATGTAAATGAATTACAGATCAAAAGGCACAATATTGGCATGTTGAAATGGCACTGCTGCCCCGTTTAAGTTCACACCAGCCTTTACAATGGAATTGTTACAACAAGCACAAAAAGCCCATACTAACCCTTTCGGCAAAAAGAGAATGGTAATCACATAATAAGTATATTGAACATCAACAAAGCACACGCAAGGATATTACAGGGAAAATTAGCAATTGCCAATTAAGAAACAGGACATAATGATTGCACGAACCTCACAAAGTCATTTTCCATTTTTTTTAATCTTCCAACAAAGAATTCCACAGCCTTCAAGAATTTGTCTTCCATTTTCTCAGTAGTTTTAATTAGTTCAGATGACCTGGTCAAGGATAGTACACATCTTAGGAAAATTTTGAGCTAAATGCGGGTTAACGCTGTCTATGACGCACAAAAAGAACTAACCAACCATGTGACTGGCAAAAATATTCAATTAACAGGTACTTACTTATTCCCACTATTTATGAGAGCGCCAGTGCCCCGAGATGAGGATGAAGCCATGCTGCATGCATCCCCTATAGTCAACTTAGCAATAGTATATGTCGCACTTTCATACACTGATACAGCTTGTGCCTTAAGAACAGATGCTGGTATAGCAGGGAGAAGTTGCTGAATTAACCGAGTGGTCAGAATTAGCCTTTTGCGTGGTAAATAAAATATGGGGGCATCTCCTAGAATGTCCACTTCATCCTCCACCTGTTACAAAAATATATTACACATCACACATCAAGCTCATTGGGCCAAAACACATGAGAGCTAAATTAAATAATAAATTATCTCATACATACCTTCTCCATTAATCGGTTAGCTGCCTGAGCCCAGTACATATCCGGGGAGCTGTAAGTAATTTAAAACATTACATTCAATAGAATATCGAAACTGAACAGAAGAATAATTAGAGTAAACTACAAATAATAGCAACTAGGAGGAGAATAAGCAGAAGAATTCCTAGCAACAATTGTGCAAATGGAGAAAGGTCACCTCATGTTTGTCAACTTTTGGTGTCCTTCAACAATTCGACTCCAAGAAACAAGCACAGGAGCTTTAAATTTGCGTTTCTTTGGTCTTCTCACCACAGAAGATGCCTTTAGACTAGAATGTCCATGTGCAACAGAATTAATGCAGTCAAGTCCATGCTCAACTGGACTGCTACTGTCCATGTTCAAGGAAACTTTTGGAAGATTATATGGTGCTGCAGCTTTCTTGGCATTGTACATAGCAAGATTCTGACCATTTCTGTAGCTCCCGTGCTGTTGAAACCAAGGAGCCATTTGAGGGTTGATCCTTAATCCATCACTTCTTTCAGTTAAATTTTCTGCTGAGCTTGTACCAAGAGATGAGACTTGATTTTGAAAATCAGTTCGTGCAGTGGCCATATCATGGGAGGACAACTCCCTTGAATGAAGCTGGGATGGCATGGTTGGGGTTCTCTCTTCACTGTTCCTAGGAGCAAAGCTTAACATCTTGACATCTGATGGGAATGAGCTAGGAACCCTTGAGACCTCCAAATTTTCTGGACTTGATCTCACTGAATTATTTGCTGGAACTCTTTGGCCAGCACTCCAGTCAACCTGTGAAGCATCAGAACTCATCTCGGTTGTTTTAAGCCTCTTACCAGATGTATTGCTTGGATCAGTATCAACAGGCTTCATGGCCCGCATCTGATGTAGTAGAGAGTAATTTTGCTGCTGGGCATTTGAGGGTGTTGGGATTCCATGCAAACCGATGCCACTAACACTAGAAGCCTTGTCAAAGGAAGAACTCATAGGCAGAAAGTGTGCTGCCATATTCTCCCCTTGTCCCTGCTGCATCAAGTTCCCATCCAAGGAATGCCTCTGCAAGGATTCTATCTTTCCCGATAAAATATCTCCCATTTGATCAACATTTGGCACCTCAGATGAGGTTGACTTTGCATCATTGTCCACAACTCGTTTTACTTCTCGATTTTCTGAGTTGGGAGTAGTTGTGGCAGCATCAGATGGAATCTCTGCCTTCAGTCTTTGATAATCATCCTTTGGAGAACCCCATAGGGTGGAATCCCCAACAATATTTGGGAACATCATGGACTGGAGAATATTGGGAGTAATCTTGTTATCTTGGACACCCGCCAGACGCTGTGCTGAGATATTTGTCCATACGTTCTTGAACATTGTTGCTGAACTAGCTTGCTGAGGCTGCTGAGAAAGAGAATTTACAGAAGCAGACTTTGACTCTACGACTGGATATTGCTGGCCTGTACTTATCTGGGGGAGACACCCACTTGGCAGTCCAGTATTATCAGTTGCTGATGAGTGAAATGGTGAAGATCGACTTGGATAACCAGATGACAAAGACTGACCAGGAGTGGAAGTTAGCCGTCGCTGGTCTTCCTCTGGTACTGAATGATCAGATTGCTTGCTGTCAACAGAGGTAGGACTGGTCCATAAATGACCTGCAGTTGGTGGTCGTTGGGATGGTGGTGCAAGTTTTAATCCAAATCCTTGTAAAGAAGGCTGGTTAAGTTGCTGATGAGCAGTAGCAATATCAACAGATTTGTTGGGCATATTACTAGCAACAACAGCATAGTTACTTGAGTTGTCCACCTTGTGAAGGAATTGTTGTAGCATATGTTGACTACAGAAGACAAGAATAACAGAAAATTAAACAAGACAATAAAATATCTCCTATGGCACAAAAGCTAGTTGATAGATCCTGCAGTACATTACAATAAAATAAAATCCAGACAAATATTTGGACTCAAACACCAAGTGATCCAAAAAATTAGATAAGCTAAAAGGAATAATGTGCTTTTGAGGTCATAGTTCCCTGTACTATTACTATGTGACAAATAAGCAAAATTGGCTATAGGACACTTAAATTTTGTGTCCTAAGCTATTGGACACCCAAAAATCGTGTCTCAGCCAAAAAACACTAAAAAATTGTGGATCTTTGCTGTTAGACACTCCTCTCATTAAAATAATATATCTGGCTGATTAGAAGAGAGAAAGTTTGTAAAATAACCTCAATGCCCTCAACGCAAAATACCTGACACATGACACAACCACAATGGCAGTGCACGAGAAACAAATGCACAGCGAGCGGCAGCGCAACTCCGGCGGTGTCGACGGCGAGTTCCAAGACACGAAGCAGCGGAAAACGATGCGGAGGCGACGACGAGCGGTGCGTGGAACCAATGGTCGTCGGAGGTGGCAACGGCGGAGCTCAGGCTTGCGGCGACGACAGGGAACGACTGCAGCTCGGTTGGCTTGGAGCAGTGGGTCGAGGCGAGATGACATCAAAGCTATCTAGCGCACGCGGAGGCTAGGGGACGACGAAGGCGATCGACGGCAAGGAAGAAGCAACGGCGGCAGATGGGCTACGGTGGCGTAACGATGACATCGAGGCGGTGGTGTAGATTAGGAAAAGGTAGATGAAGGTGGCGGTGGTGAGGACCGATACTATCGGCAGCAGAAGACGGCGACAAACGTTGTTGTAGGCAATGGCTTCGAGCTCCAAATCCGGCAACACGCGGCGACTTTGGCTCCTAAGGTTAGGGCTTCAGGGCAGAGGCGGCATATGGTGGCGAGGACAGAGCCAAGGTGGAGGCGGGGCAGCAGTCCATCGGCGCGGAGAGGAATGCGGAGGCAAGGGGTGCGAGGAGCGACGTGGAGGGTAGAAGGCGGGGGTGGGGGAGCAGGCCATCGGTGTGAGGGGCACGAGGCGGCGGAAGGTTGGGGAGGAGGCGGCCGTGGCGGGGAAGAAAGGAAGAGAAGAAAGAATAGGAAAGAAGGAAGAAGGAGATGGAGATGGAAGGGCAAAACGGACTTTTCACTAGCTTTCTCTCTCCTCTTCAGCCCAAAAATGATATTTTAATGGTCTCAGTGTCTAATAGCAAAGAGCCACAAATTTTTAGTGTCTTTTGGCCAAGACACGTTTTTTGGGTGTCCAATAACTAAGGATACAAAAGTTGAGTGTTCTATAGCCAATTTTTCTTGACAAAATATGAGGAGCCGGAAAAACAATTCACTGTGGTCAGTCACATGCAATCCTCAATGCTTCATCAGATTACTAGCTGTCATGCAAGCTGAGTAAACATTTGGTGTGGGCAACGGCATAAAAGATTAAGATATAACATAGTGTGATAGTGACATAGGTAAATTGCTAAATAAACTTGTAGTAGCATAATTATAAGGTTCAATCAAGTCAATTTACCCAACTACTGCATATCATGCCCCATCTATCTGGTCAGAACAGACAAGGTACTGCTATGGGAGATGTCAGCATTCCAGTCAACAAATAACTGTGTGCAAAATATTACACCATGGAAGATTGGAGGAATGATGTGACTTTCAAACATGAGTGGGTGACTGAGAATGAAAGAAGCAAAAAATTACCTTGTTTGGACTGCCCTATTTGGATTTTGCGACAATGTTGCATCAGATCGTCCAAAGGGAGATTCACTGGAGTAGTTATTGGCTATGGCATGTTGAGATTTAAGTTGTTCCTCCGCCATTGCAATTTTCTACAAAGGTAAAGTAGTGAAAAATGAGAAAGCAGAAATGTACTCAAAGCACACATAAAATATAACCAAGGAGAAGATATATCTTCATTATCTAATAATAAAGATGCACTCTGCTGGATATACCTCGTTTGCTGAAGCCATGTTACCAATAACGTGGCAGTGCCCACCCAGCAGATGCTCTTGGTTATTTTGGGGCCGAATTGACTGTGACATAAATTCAGTATTGGACACTGAATTGGCTGGTAAATGTGCAACACTAATTCCAGAGGTTCCACTAAGATGATTGTGCATCGCATAAGAGCCCATTGTTTTCTGGCCAGACTGACCCAAGTATTGCGCATCCATTCCAGCAAAGGAATTTCTTCTTGCAGAAAAGGTACTGCTTAAATGCTGTCCATTACTTGAAATTTGTCCTTCAGTAGAGATTGTTGCATCATTTCCTTGTGATTCTGAGGATTTTGAAAACCTTTGCCCCAGAGTATGGTTTATTCCAAAATTTTCACTGCTCTGACAAACCACCATTTGATGCCGGTCCTGACTAACCATTGGCATGCTTGAACTCATCATACCAACATCTTTACCACCATAGCATTCATTTGGCACTTGAACAGTGGTTACATTAGGCTTCAACTGTTGAAGCCTATGAACTGAATCTGTATTAACCCCAGACTTCCAAAGGCTTCTATCACTATTGGAGATATTTGGAGTATTATTGGCATCTTGCCCATGGGAATTTCTGCAGTTCCAGTCATTTTGGTTATTACTAGACTCCCTGTTAAAATTACGGTTAAAAGTGTTTTGCTGTGACACCCCAAGTCCATGCGCATTCTGCGGCATAAAATGTGCACCAGTTGATTTCGAATTTCCTTTTGGCAGCCCAGGTCTCTGCTGTGCCCATATACCATTTGATAAGTGGACCTGTTCTTGTGGTCCGTACTCATCAGAATGACTTTGCTTTAAGCGCTGCTGAAAATACCTATCATTAGCTTCTGTAGTTGGCTGATAACTAGTAACAGCAACAGGAGATTCATGAGATAATTTCTCCTGTTGGTCGTAAGGAGATTCTGTGGCATGCTTGAAACTGGTGAACTTTGAATTATTCATGGTTCCCAAAGCACCATCTCGTGAGGGTGAAGGTTGTGCATTTGGAGATGCACTGCGCAGGTTTATATTATTTAAAGCCACAAGCTGCCTCTGTTCCAGGCCTGGCAAAGTTGAATTATTGGCAAACTGCAGGTTTGTATTCTGGAAATTCACACCGCTCATCTCTTCCTGGAGGCCATTTGCACTGCTTGTCGACTGTAACGCTTCCTGCATAAGGGCACTCCAGCTACCCTGTAGAAATTGCACAGCACTGTTTGAGTTATCATTGCCCAATGAATTACCAGGATCTGCTCCACCTGATGAATTTCCCTCTCTCAACAAATCTCCCCAGTTGCTATCCTCATCATTTCCATACAAAATTTTCTCCTCAGTGGGATCCAGGCTAGCTATGCTGCTAGTTGGTCCTACGTGTGATGCTGACTGAAATTCAACTTGGTTTGTCCTACCATGAAAATCTTGAACATCAAAAGCAAGTTGTAGATGATTACCTAGAACAGGACTGTCTGCCTTCGTGTTACCACCTTGAATCTGAGTTGTAGTATCACTTAATACACTTCCATTCTCATGAAAATTCTGCAGAGTATTGGGCATACCTTGTTCACGAAGACCATGTTCACTCTGGAACGAATTAACTTGGCTAGAAAACATTGTTGCCTTATCTGTCTGGTCTGAGCCTGCCCTTGAGATTGCATTATGGGAATTAACTGGGAATCCTGGGAATTGGGAGTACTGATTTCCAGAACCTTTGTTAATGCCAGCAGGAAAGGAATAAAAGGATTGGTCTACTTTGTTGGGAACTAACCCCATTGGTCTAATAAGATTTTGGCTGTTTGAGTACACTGAACCATTTACAAAGTTGCTTGTAGCAGGAGAAACACCAAGTTGCTCCCACTGTGCGTTACCAGTATTGAACATCTGAGAGTTACTTCCTAACCGGGAGCCACCAACAGCAATATTATTTGACCACGCATAACTTGATGACTCATTCATAGGCATTTCATTCATCATGGTTGGGAACTGATCAGCTGGGGTTGGTTTTGCAGGTGCATGGAACTGTCCAAAGGAATTCTGCATCCTAGCTCCATGATCAAGCCGCTGCTGTTGTTGTTGCTGCCTCTGAAACTCTTGTAGTTGCTTATACAACATCTGTTGTTGCCACATTTGGACATCACTATCACCCCCATGCTGTGAGGGATGAAACTGTGACATGCCGTAGGTGGTTCCTTAGGATCCAGTGTCAGCCGAAATGTGACTGGTCAGAGATTGCTAAATTCTTAAGTTTCATATCAGATGATACAATAACAGATTTTAGAACAGTTTGCTTCTAGAATGATGAAGATGATTCGACTGAAAATGTGTTTCTATCAAGTAAGATTCATCACGAAGTGATAAATGAAAACTCAAGCTTAGTGTAACTTGACACTCTTTTCATTATTGATCACAAGGCCTGCAAACATCAAGCATTCATGACATCAGAACATAATAGATCGTTGTTGGCCATCTGTCCAGCCAGAACATAAAGCAAGAATCCAGCACAACATTCCCCTCTCACAGCGCAGTATTCCACAATATCGGCAATATAATAGAAGGTTGGAAAACTAAAGATAGACAGATTTGCTAAATATCATTATCTGAAGAAACAGTAAGCCCATAAATTAAGAATGATTTCAAAGGACAAAACTGAGATTTTTTCTTCAGACATTCATGGATGTAGAGCTGGAAAGTTAAAATTTAGAGCCTTTCAAGGAAAGCTTTCATGATGTAAAACAGTGGCAGAGCACAGCAATTATCTTTCCATGTATTTATTGTTATGAACTAGGAAATTATCCTTGTCATTAAAGACCAAAAGATAAGTTAAGCGCCAATGAGGTAATTTGTGAAGCAACAAACAATCTCTATTAGCCAACCCTATTGTCAACCACTAGCTAGTCATATAACCTGTTAAAAATTACTACCAGTAGAATCAATCTTCTCCTCCCATACACACATTGGTTGGTTACTCAAGAACTTAGTGCTGAGCACAACAGAAAGGCATGCAATTGCGAAGGTGCAAAAAAAAGTGGTACAATGTGCAAAAAAACGAAAAAAATAAATACTTAGCACAAGCTCTAAGAATGTGACATATGTTTGCTTTTTCAAAAATAAAAATTCAATTACATCTTAATAAACAAATACATATATGAGATGAAAACTTGCCCCAACCAAAAAAAATTTATAATTAAATGAAGCCCCAGTAAAACTGCAGTACGCAGAACTATCTGCAAAATGTTGTTATGACATAAGCAAAACAAGAAGAAAAAAAACTAATTAATTACAAGACTTGTTCACATGGCAATCAAATAATCATATGCTTAAATATACATCTAATTAGAGAATTACAAGACAAGATACAAGAAAATAGCATGAACACATGTCATACAGTATTTTAACCTTAGAAGTCCTTGGTTTCCCTAATTACTTAGAGATAATGCAAGTTAACCTATACTCACAACCTAACAGTTCATAGGAGAGAAATAATGTAAGCTAGCATATTAACTGCAATAATTTCTCATATCATAGGAGCGAGAGGCATCAAGCACTAACAATAAGATATCATATCCATCCAGACGATGAGACTTGACATTTACACAATAAAGACACATAAATTAGCATAGATGTCACTAAAACTACTTGCTCAACCCACAATGTGCATCCTTACAAGAAAATTTTGACACGCCAAAAGCTACCAAAATAAAGGAAGATATAGTGACGAAGCAGAGGAACCCAACAATGGTCCAAAAGCCAATGCGTGTACATGGCTCATGAAAACCAAGCTCGGTTTTCACAGCATAGATGCAGAGGATGGACCAGTCAGCAATGAGCAAATACCAAGATTGCTCCAACCTTAATACACCATCTCCCTCAAATAAGATCCTATCTTTCCCAGCTCCCAAAACAGTACTGGTCAGCTGCTAAACCAACAAAGAACAAACAAAGCTAGGTCCAAACTCGTCAGTTATCGTCAATTATCGACCAAATGGAAATCTAATAAGACAAAAAAAGTATGACCATGAAGAATTATAACACTCCCGTTGATATCCTTAGCTGGAGAACCCAACATTCACTCCATACAAGTCAAGAACAATACTAGAAACGAAACATAAAATCCACACAAGAGAAGTTGTAACCGCCTAAATCCCACAAGAAACAACAAGGAAGCAGCATGAGCTCGGCCTTGCTCTCAGAAGCGGCCACTACACACAATTCAAACTCCAGAACTATTCAACCCAACAAATTCAAAGAAATTAGCACCTACGAATGATCGCCAAACATGTGTCAGGGCACTCTAATCCCTCTGCGCCCCCAAAGTCTCCATTCCACACCACACCCAGATCCCAAACCTCTCCCCAGGCACAGCTCGCATAAGTTCCAAAGCTAAGCAACCTAAAGTACAGCCCAAACTCATGCTTGAATCCACCAAACCCTAGACCATTCCCCACGGATTACTCCCCAAACCCCCCTAAATTCCGCGCCCAATTCACCACCAGAGCCCAAACAACGCCAAGATCGACCACAACCAAGCCCCAGTCGCCCCACAACACACGCAGATCCCGCCCAAACCACCCGAAAAAATTCGAAAACAAAACCCATCCGTCACATGACGCGCAGGAGACCGCGTAGAAGAACCTACCACATATAACCTTCAACAAGACGAGAGAACCCGCGAATTCCGGTAGGATTCGGGCGAGGCGTACCTCGATCGGCGCGGCGCAGGGCGGGGTGGGGCTCCGGCAGCGGCGCGGAGGGCGGAAGAGACCGGGGCCTATCGGCGCGGGGGGCGGGGCGGCCGGCGAGGGCACGGGGGCTAGGGTTAGGGTTTCGCGCGGTGCGAGGAGCCGAGGAGGGGGGGAGCTGTGGCGAGAGAGGGGCAGCGAAGATAAAGCGATATTGCGCTGTAGGGGGCTCCAGGTTCGAGCCGCGGCCGGGCCGGGGTAGGGAGGATCTGGGCCTTCGATTTGCAGTAGGTGGGGCGCACGGGGGAAGCGCCGTTGGATTGCGGGAGGGGTCGGAACTCGGAAGGTGGGAGGTGACGGCGTTTATGAGTGACTCGACTGGGGGAGGGGTAGGCGGGGTAGGAGCAGGAGGTTTATTTGCTGTTTGGATTGTAAGTTTGTAAACCAGCGAGTTATGCTAAAATTTTAACAATGTTAAAATACGGATAATACTAAAATCGAGATAAAAAAATATTATTTAGATCATAGTCATCCCAAAATTTTGGCTTGCCAATTTTTTTGGTCAGCTTTTTTGCCACCAGATTTTAGCCAAGAAGTTGACAAGGAAAAAGTTAGTAATGCCAAATTTTTTAGGGCACATCAAAATTTTGGTATCGATCCAAACGCTAGCCAAATTACCTGGGCACTACCAAAATTTGGCTTGGCAGGTTAGGGCAATGAACCAAACAGCCCCTTATTGCTGGTAGGGTGTCCGAGCATTACAACCAGCCCTAGTAATGGTTGAGACACCAATTTATTTTTAATCCAACCAACAACAACAAACTCCATTTCCCTAAACCAACCCAGCCCACTTTGCATCTCCTAGGATCCAACCAAAGCCAACCCAACCCATTTCTCTAATATGGTTTCAACACATTTCCCCCAATCCGTTTCAACCCAAACAAGAAAAGGGAAATGATATCTTGAGAGAATGTACCTTAAAGATGGTGACCGGCTACATGAGGACATAGGAAGGATCAAATCGCTCGCAAGAGGGTTGGCTTGAGCAATATTGTGAGACCCTGGTTTATTTAGCTTATAATGCTTAGTCCTCTATTGACTCTAGCATCACAAATAAAATATACCGTGCCTCGGGAAAATGTATACTTCCCAGAATTGCAGTATACACACCTTTTTACAAAATATTGCATCAATTTCATACAACACAAATAACTGAAGCTTAAACTTTACAAGCAAAAGATATACATAATAGTTATTATAAAGGAGACCAACCGATCCCCAACAAGCTAAAGAGTTAGAAATATCAATGGAAACAAAATGTCATAAGATGGTTAAGACAAAAGCCAACCGGTTTGCCATACACCCACAAGGCAATCCGACCGAGCCGCCAAGCTAGTCGTCCACATCGCAGCAAAACTCACCAAAGTTGATCCCTTGGGGATCAACCTTCTTTGCAACAATTAAGCAAAGCAAATGAGTACAAAAATGTACTCGCAAGACTTACGAGTAACAAACCTAGTTACTACTACATGCAGGCTTTAATCAAAGGAGAAGGCTCAAGGTTAATTTTCAGTATAAAGCAAGTTTTATTTGCAATAAGTAATAGTTTGAAGGCAGTTTTAACAATCTGAATTTTATTTGTATAAATAACAGCGAGACAATAAATAATAATATAAAGACATCCTGGAGATGACTAACCCAATAGCCATCACAACAATAGCACGAATTACCCATTCGTACCACCCACGTTAAGTTTTAATTAAAAGGTTGTAGTCTAACTCTTGAAAGACCTTGTCAAGCGTGTCCATAACCTAGGACGAGGCTATTCGAATATATCAAACCCTGCAGGGGTGTACCAATGTACCCACACTTCAGACCGCCTTTTTGCCAAGCTATTAAGCACACTTCCTTTGGTATGCCGGCACGGCTAAGTCATACAAGACATTTCCAATGGATTGAGCTAATCAAGAGACACACGTATGGGGGTTAACCCTTAGTGATCTGCCGGCGAAATATGGATCACAAGGACCCATACGTAGAGTAGGATACACCGGCCTCGGCGGGTGCTCCCCTCTCCCACAAACTTGTTCATGTTGCATATATCCCATATGCAACCACGCGACTCATTAATTAACACCCCCAAAGTACTAAGTCAAGAGAGGTCCCATATATCTCTAGTGTGGTTAACATACAAGAATGCTTGGTTTAGTGTAACAAGATGTTCGGTCCTTGTTGACTCGGGCACTATTCCAGTCACACCCAAAAACACACCATCTTACCATTGTGCTCAAGTCGAAAACATTTTGTTTTTTATTTTAGTTTTCACAAATAAACAAGGCACAAGATGCCAAACATAAGCAATAATAAGTTTGTATGATCAAGGTCCTCGACTAAGTCGATAACCGCCCAATTCTACCGGCAACTAAGCATTGTTAAGTATCATATTGTAAAGACAATAAAAGACTATAAATCATTCACCGGGCTCTAATTCACCAGTGAGGATAATAACCTAGGGCAATGGCAGGGATGAATAATTTCAGGGCAACAATGCAATGGGATTAACTACCTCTAATCGACAAAATTAATCTTGACATAAAGAAGCATGCATACTTAGGTCTTGCAAACAAGATATTAGACTTTAAAAGTAATAGGAGCAATATGATCAAATGATGCTACATCTGCTTGCCTTGATGGAAATCACTTTCTTGCTGCAGAGGATCACTCACGCAATCAACACAATCGTCGGAACCTATCGAAAGAACGAGAAAATCCAATAAAGACAAAGAACACCGAAAGAAACTCAAAAACCAAAGTCATCCAAAACCCATGAAATTTATACAGAAGATAGAGCATGATTTTAAATGAATTTATCAAAAAGAATCATTTGATTTGGATTAAGAATGCAAAAGTTATAGCCTAATTATGTTCAATCTGTTAGAAAAATTGAAATTAATTACTATCTGTTACTGTTCATGGCACAAATTTCTAGAAAGAATTTTAACTTGAAATTTTTATGGTGGGTAGATAATGACATCATAATGTTAGCAAAACTGAGTTTACTCAATTTGGAGTTATAAAGAATTTGTTATGATTTTTCTAAGTTGTAAAACTAGCATATTATTAATTCCAGAGGCAAAGACCTCGTTAAAACCTATTCTACACTAAAGTACATTGCTAGAGGATTTTAACAAAGTTTAGTTTGCTCAGTTTGGAATTACAGTAAAAAAGTTATGCATTTTACAAATTTTAATGAATTCTGGACCACATTTTATGTTAAAATAAGTTAACACGATTTATACCATTTTCTGCTACAGAATAGTGCCTAAATTCATTCTCAAGTTAAAGTTCATTTCATTTCAGAGCTAACACAATTTGAATCACTCTAAAAGGAGTTAAAATGAAATAGTTATGCACTTTTAAATTTAAAACACTTAAACACTTTGAAAATCAGAGCCCTCGGGGTGGTCCAACTGCACTGATGAAATCGGGGAGGTCGGAACTGTCAATATTGCATCCAACGGCTCTAGAGCACAAGAGCACAGCGCACCAGCGCGGTGCGCACTGGGGAGGTCTTGACCGTCAGATCGAGATCTGGCGGTCCGGAGCTACGCGAGGAGGTCCTAAAGCTAATCGCAAGAGAGGAGGTCTGGACGGTGAGATCTGAAGGAGGAGAGGTCCTAGCGGCCAAGATTTACCGAGGAGATCTTAACTACCAAGGTCTCCACCGATGGATTTAGATCCAACGGTCCACGGGAGATGGAACATTCGGACTTCCCGAATGCCTCACCAAGTCTGGGCCACGGATCGCAAAAGGAACGGCTTAGATCAAGATCACATTCGGAGGTCCGAATGTTCACCAGATTTGAGCCGTAGATCTAGAGATGAATGGCAAAAGAGGATCGAAACGTTAGAACTATAAACGCGCCGAGAAGGTCTAGCCCGTTAGATCTAGATCTAACGGTCCAGAGCTGAGGGGAAGTCCTAAAGGTTATATTGATAATGGGAGATCCTAAACGGCTATGATTTTACCGGGGAGAGGTCTTAACGGTCAGATCTACACGAGAGAGGGCCTAGTGGTAGAGGTCTAAACGGAGGGAAGTCCCGACGGTTAAGATCTCACAAAGGGAGGTCTTTAAGGGTCAAGATCTCCACAGAGAGGTCCTCCAAGGTAAAGCTCTAACAAGGAGAGGTCTGGATGGCTCAAATCTCCATGGGGAGGTCCTGAACGGCCCAGATCTGCTCGGGGGTGGTCTGAAAGGTTAAGATCTCCGCGAGGAGGAGATCCTGAGGTTTTCTTTGCAAAAGACCAAGGGGTGGTCTTTTGCAAAGAGGACCCCAAGGGTGGTCCCGAAGGTGATTTTTACAAAAATGACCGAGGGGTGGTCTTTTTGCGCAGGAATGATCCTAACGGCTCAGATTAAACCTAAGAAGGTCCTTAGTGGTTAGGATCTAAGGCCCTGTTTGGTAGAGCTTCGGATTCTCATTTTTCATATTCTGCTCCTGATTCTCTGAGAATCCACTTCTCTGAGAATCTGGAGCTGTCTGTGAAAAGCGTTTGGCTGGTAGGTTGGCTCCCAAAACCATATGAGGGGGATTAGAGGCAAATAGACTATGTTACCCCTGGTTGTAATAATTCAATTGTATTTGCGTCTTTCTCCTATGTATTTGTACATAAATTATAGATTTTTTCCCTTAAATTTGTTTAGACCATATGAATGTATATATGTTGTATGTTTACACAATGCCAGGTTATATTGCATTTACACTTCGTAATGGATTACAACTGTGTATAAGCAAATTTTGTACTGTTGTCGCTGTGATAGATGAAGCTAGAGATATCGCATTTATATCGTAAAAGTGTTCAAATGATTATTAAATGATATTACGTACAAGTATTAAAATGATAAATGAGTCATAACAAAAGACCAAAAAAATTCGCAAGTAGTTTGTCCATCATCCTGAAAGAGCAATTGCACTTGCAAGGTCATCACGAAACTATCCATGGATGTAGCACTAGTTTGCGACGTTGGCGCATCCGATGCATCCCGAGAAATGACATATTTGGCATATCTTGATGGTATTGTGGGCACGTAATTAGGATCCCGATCGAACCTACGAAAATGCATGTCCGTGACGCATGTTCACGTATGAAGTTGTGGATTCCCATGGTTCTTTGCAACAATCATCTTTGCTTGGACATAGGAAAGCTCGGCATCTTAAGAAGAATTCTCCATTTCATCTTCCATACACCAAATGACCTCTCAATTACGTTGCGAACACTCGAGTGCAAATGGTTGAATTTCTCTTTCACCACTAGAGCAACACCTCTCAAATTCGGAACATGATACCTTTGGCCCTTGTATGGCGCTAAGTACCGTGGCTGTTCGGATAACCGGCATCGACAAGATAATATTTACCTACAACATAAGACGAAAAATTCATCTATATCAACATCCAATGCATGAACATTACAAGTAAATATTTTTGTAAATGATACGAAGGAAAGAAAATTACCTGTGGAGGATGTGGAAAGACTTCCGGTCTACATCCAATGCATGATAAAGCACACTAGTATCGTGCATAGCTCTGGTTGTCCAATAGATGCGTATGTGAAGCGCATGTCAAAATCACATACCGCCATGACATTCGTGTTGCACTTCGATCTACCAATATATCTAATTAGATCTTCTGGAGCAACAGTTGCAAGAATGTGTGTACCATCGATAGCTCCAATACAGTCTTTGAAATGTGGCCACATCCTTCGATCATTTCTAATTCTACTGTGAACCGTAGAGAAGTTTGGATCCTTTGGTCTCACAAAATCTTTAGACATTTTGACGACACATTGCAAAACCTCATCAAACTTCACGCTAATTGTCTCACTGAATGCTTAAACCGATTCTGCGCTCTTCGGTTAGATTCACAACCACCACATATGTATAGGAAAAGAGCTAGTGCTTCAATTGAACTTGTATGTGTAGTTGATTTCAAATCATATGTACTCACCAAAAGGTCATGTAGACTGTGAAAGATCGTTGCATTCATACGAAACATGTGGTAGCTTTCTCCCGGAGTGGTCAAAGTTTCTTTTACCCAACCCATTCCACTAAGCCAGAAGTCCTAGGCTCATTCTTGTCCAAGTAGGTTGAGTGATAATTCTCCATGATAATTGCAGTAGCAGCGAGGTGACTTGACATGTCTTGCCACAGACGCATCATCTGTATTTCACACTCATGTTCCTCACCTGATATATTACTCCCTTCACTATCGCTTTCAGAAGACGACATCTGTACATGAACATACAAAAACACAACAACATAAATGGCAATTTAAAAATACATGAGCACGCATTAGGTCCAAATAACAGTTTATAACTAGTGAAAAATGTCTTATAATCCAAAAAAGGTCTTACAACTAATAGAGAAATAAATAATAATAATAAAGGCGAATACAAGATAAACTACTTGTAGTAATGTCTCTAGAATCATCCTAACGTTACAATAAAATTTCTATTTGCCATACTTGGCATCGTACTTCCTTTTGAGCCATTCAAATCGTTCTTCACTATTGCACAAGGTCATAAACATTTCCCTTTACTCCTTCTTTACGAAAATTTCAGATGCAATGAAGTGCTCATTACTCCCATTAATAGCACCACACTCTTTAACCGATTCCATTACATCCTTGATGCTACACACTGAGTTTTCCTCTCTTTTTTTTGCAAATGCTTCAAAAGATGCATGCGACTTCTCATTCAACTCAAGAATTCTTCTCAGTTGATCTTGCATGACCACAGAACCACTCTTTGGTTTCTTCCCCTTATCATTGCTAGGACCGCAAGCTCTCTTTCCTTTCCTACCAATTGGTGATTCATCTTCATAATCACTGTTATATTTGTCATCACACTCATCTTCAAGCTCTTCAATATCAATAGCTGTCGGTGCACGCACAGGGCTTTGAGGCAATATTCCCATTGCAGGAGACCAATGGTCTTCACCGGTGTTGCGAATGTCGTCAAACATCTTGGACAACAACTCCTCATTTTGAAGTCCAGCCTTTTCAAACTTGGAACATCCTTTATATTCATGTCAATGCCAAGTATTACACGTTAAACCTTCACTAATAAATAGAGTTAGGTGTGTACATTAATGCATTTAAAAATAGGTAATGAGTAATAACATACTTTTTTTAATTTCTTCCACCGCTCGGAGGTGGCCTTTATTGTATTCTTTTCATGGTCCCAACCTAAGCCTGTCTCCTTTGTCCTCAATTTCCTCCAAATGTTGTAATCATTCTTTAATTTATCCCATTTGTTTTTCAATTGCATCTTTTTGTATTGCAGCCCAGTCTTCTCTACAAATTTCTGTATCACCAGATTATACCCTGGGTTGTTCAAATGGGTACTCGGGCGATTGCCTGCCTCCACTTGTTCAACAAACAATTCACACACTATCCTAGTGTTCTCGTCGTTCCACTCAGCGTTATCAGCCATCTGCATATTTGGCCCATAAATTTAGTTTATCAAATTGACACCAACAACAAGATATGGACACCTCTGAAGTATCCAACCATCTAAAGTACCCAGCCATCTGAAGTACCCAACCAAGTGCATCTCAATGATTGACTCATATGATGTATAGTGCATCTCAATAAAGTCTTTGGATCTGTTTGTTTCTTCCTATCATCCTACTCTTGCAAATGCATATCAGAATGTAGGCTGTAAGGGGGAACCAGAAAATAGAACTATAACAGAAGAGTATATCCCCTAACAGAAACCAGAAAGAAAAGATATATATGTATACAAACAAGAGCATGCATTTGTTAAGCTATAATCAATCAAACCAAAACATTAGCAATACATCACATGGAACAAGATTGTCCCAGCTGACCATATCTCGATTAATCTGACCATATCTCGAATTACAATTACAATTACAATCACAAATGTTCTCAGTTGATTCAATTACAAATTGGAAATCAAAGGTCACAAGTTGGGTCTTTGTTGTAATTTGTGTTGAGAGGCGACAATTCATAGCCAGTTATCGTTTGAAATTTTAGTCCTTCCTCTTGTAGCTTTGATAGCACAACAGATCTGAATAGATTTACGATGTAGTAACTATCTTGTAAAACACAGACAGAGAGAGAAAGAGCAATTTTAAGAACAGGATAGAGAATACTAGATGAATCTTACAATTTCTCTTGAGAAAAATTGTGGTTAAGTCCGATGAAAGTAGGAATATCACAAGCAATTTGGACACTATCAGGAGAACCACTTTAATCATGTTCTGACAACAATTCATCAGAGTTGATGTTGATTTGACTTTAATCAGAGTTGATGCATTTCCATTGTCATATGCTAGGATTAGATGACCTGAACCCGAAGAGCGCGACTGCTCTGATGACCAGCGGCCGCATCACAAGGGCAGGGAGATAGTAGAGGAACTATTGTTTATTTCTCGGTCGACCATAAACCCACGGTACAATGAGATATAAATAGGCACGCATCTAACCTTACTGAACCATGCTGCTAACCAAATATGCTAATCTAATGCAACTAATTGATTCGGCTAAACAACCATTCAACCTAACAGTGCAACTAATTTATCCATCTAGACCACTGCGGACATGCAGCTAGGATAGCCCACGCCCATGACATCCATTGTCTGAAATAAGGTTTCATATGAAGGCTTCATTTATCTGCAGTTGTAGCTATTCAGGAAGAGGACCCTTATAATTGGGGGTATTCATTTCTTGCTCTCTTTTTGTCAGACATTCCACATGCTAATGTATTATGGTGTTAAGAAAGTGAAGTTTATTATGTTCTTGCCGAAGTTTCATAATCCAAAGTTTCAGCAGATCAAAGTATCAGCAGATCAAAATATCAGCAGATCAAAGTATCAGCAAATCAAGCAGCTCATGATCCAACTAATCCAAACTTTGCATCATCCAAGACACACACTCATAATCAAACATGAAGAACTGGATAATCTGAACAGAAGACATAATATATGCACACCTAATGACAACTCTCCATCACAGAATATCAATGTTTAATCTTACCCTTTAGATCAAAAAGGGTAAGATTAATATCAATGTTTAGATCAAAAAGGGTAAAGTCATAATCCAAAGTTTCAGCAGATCAAGGTATAGATCAAAGTATCAGCAGATCAAGCAGCTCATGATATATGCCCACCTAATGACAACTCTCCATCACAGAATATCAATGTTTAATCTTATCAAGGCCACAATCAAAACATCTGCACGATGCTTCTTCTTGACCATCATATGGAACATTAGTCTTAACAATTCAGATTACAAACATTCGGCAAAGCATATGAGAAAAATGATAATCACAGAGCATGACTTCGTATCTAACATTGCAATTAGAAAAGCATATGAGAAAAATGATTGGGGAGATGAGCATTGAAGCAACCAGATTTCAGTACTGATACTGATTTCTACATGAAGAACTGATAATCTGAACAAGAAATCTACACTAATTGCTATCATTCACAATATTCACAGATAATCACATATTCAAACACATATCCAATGACATAATCATATGCAAAGGGAGGAGTAGGGAGGGCAAGGGGGGGGGGGGCGGGCGACCGATGTCGGCCACGAACAAGAAGGAGACGAAGGGAGGAGTAGGGAGGGCAAGGGGGACGGCCGGATCTAGATCTCTACCTTCACAGGAGGCGGCCGGTGGTGCTCGGGAACGGCGGCGGCGAAGAAGGTGGGGAGCGTCGGCGGCCTCTAGGGTTTCCTCGTTCAGCGGTCGTCGTCTTCTCCGGGCGGTGGACTCCGGGTCTGGCGGTGGCGCAATGGAGGATCGGCGGGGTGCACACGGGGGCCAGATGCGGCGCGCTCGGGGACGGAGGCGGCGCGCTCGGCGTCGGATGCGATATCGCCTCGGTGGTTAGACAGGAGGGAAGGGAAGCCGAAGGTGGGCGACTCGCGTAGGGACTCGGGGTCTCGCGCAGGGCTCGGGGCATCAGGGGGTAAGTGGATGGCAATCGGCGGGTAATTTTTCTTAACTTCAATGGGTATTTTATTTTTATCAAATTGGATTCTTACGAGAATCCAAGGAAAGGTTGCTTCTCCTCGTTAGTGTATTTTTGAGATAGCTTCACGCGAGAATCAGAATCGAGTGGTTTTGAGAATCAAGATGTTTGGTACAGCTCCACGAGAATCAATTGAGAAGCTGGGAGTAGAAGCTGTACCAAACAGGGCCTAAGTTGGGGAGGTCCTGGGGTTGTCACGGAGATGGTTAACACACGACAACAGGGAACGAGGTCCACACGTGAGTGACAGTAAATGTCGGCTAGGACAACCATTAATTGTTTAAGCACTGATTAGCAATGATTAATCAGTGATTAACAATGATTATCATTAATGGTGTCCTAAATCGACCGTGCGATAGCGCCCGGAGGGGTTAGCTGGGCCCACCTGACATTGGCTCACAGTGACAAGAACAGGGGTTTTAAGGCGCTGGGGCCCGCATGTCAGTGGCACAGGAGCAAGAGTTAAGGCTGCCAATTAATGCCAAGCATTCATACACTATTTAATCAATGATTAGCACTAACTAACGAGGGTTTTGTCTTAATACGACACGGCACCGTGCACTACCGTCCGACAAAAGCCGAGGGCACTACCGAGCTCGCCGCCGACGACGTGGACCAGCCGGCGCCGACCAAGGGCCAAAACGAGATCGCAATAGCAGTACACACACATCGGGGCTACTCACACCGTCGGCGGCGGCCCAGAACGGCGACGAGGGGCGGCGGTGACCACCACGGCCAAAAATGAAAATGAAAGGAAAGCCCCGCATTGCTTAGGTAAATGGGTGCCCAGCTATCTAGGGACTACCAAGAGTCTACCTGAGCACCGAGAAGCTTCAAAGAATCTCAAGTGAACCAAGAGTCGTTGGAGGGGCTCCGGCGACCAAAAAGCTTGCCGGAGATGAGAAAGAAGGCAAATCCGGCCTCGAAGAGTAAGTTCCCAATTTGACCACCTCTGAGAAGTCAAACAAAAATGAGTTAAGGAAATGCTCAAGGTGACCAAATGAACAAGTTGACAAAACAAGTATCTCAAGTGAACCGCTGGAGCCCTGATGGCCTTAAGGAGCTCTAAGGTCCGGCAATGGTGGCTAGGCTAGGAGGTCCCCTGGTGTTGTGAGTATAAGAACACAGAGAGGAGCTCGGGTGGGCACAATGGTGTCTAAAAGGAGCTAAGGAGGAGCTCAAGGAACCTAAATAGCTGAGAGAGCAAAGAGGAAGCAAGTGCAACCCGAGTCAAAAAAGGTCTCTGCCATGGAAGTACATGAAATGACAGGGCAGGTGGAAAAGAGACTTTGGGGGAAAAAGGTGCTGACAAGAATTAAAGGTTGGCAGAGCTAGTCGTTGACAAGGGCAAGAAATGACAAGGCACTGCTGAAAACTGCCCTAGCTCTGGCACACACGCAAGCGCGTGAAAACGATGATGACCAGTCCCAGAGGTCTCACCAGTCAGTGAGGGAACCCGAGGAGGACCAGTCAAAAGAACACAACGGTTTGGGGGAGACTTAGATTTGAGTTGGGGAGGTCTTGGCGGTTGGATTTGAAATGAAAGGCCCCGATTTAAAGGATCGTTCGGAGGTCCTAACGCTCAAGGAGGTCTGATGCACAGATCTGAAAATGGTCGGCCCACGATCACCAAGGTGCTACGGAGGTCGACCGAGGTGGTCTTTTAAGGAGGTCTTGGCAGAGGTTTTTGAGGAGGTCTTAGAGGACGATCTAGGGTGGTCTTTGCAAAGGCGCAAAGGGTGGTCCAAGGGGAGGCCCGAGAGGGTGTTCTTTGCAAAAAGGACACGACACTACTACGGAAACAACCATCACAGACAGTTCGGAACCGTCATCACAGACGGTTTTCGAATCGTCTGGATAAGTTGGTCTCTGATAACAGGTGGTTATCACAGACGGTCTGCAAACCGTCTGTGATATGAATATCACAGACGGTTTTTATATAAAAACCGTCTGTGAATGCCAGTATCACAGACGGTTCTGTACACAAAACGTCTGTGAAGTCAGAGGTTCTGTCATGTATCAACATAATTGACATATAAATATGTAAATCCTCTAAGGCAGCCAACAACACTTGATCTACTGGCAGAATAGCATGTATTATGAATTGGATCACAGAACCCGAGGTTCGACCAATTAACCAAATGCAAAAGGGTAATAAAATTGAAATGCTGTGATACCCACGAAGCAGATGGCAATCAAAGCCAAACAATCTGAGCAATGTGTGAGGGGAAGGGGCGTCAGGATTGGCAACTAAGCATCTATTACCTTTGGGTGTCGAGGGAAGGACGAGCAGGCAGGGCGACGTCGAAGGGGAGGAGGGGTGCCTGTTTCGGGGAAGTGGCGGCTCGAGCTCGGGGAGGAGGCGGCGGGCTCGAGGGAGGAGGCACGCCAGGCTGAGTAGGAGGCGGCGTCGAGGACGGCAGCGATGGGCTCGGGGAGGAGGCGGTGGCTCGTGCTCGAGGAGGGGGCGGCTTGTGCTCGGGGAGGAGGCGCTGCTCGTGCTCGGGGAGGAGGTGGCGTCGAGGTCGGCGGCGACGGGCTCGAGGGAGGAGGGATGTTAGAGAAGCTTAATCATTTGAGTGGGGGCGCGGCAAACCCGAGAGTCTGAATATAAATAGGGTTGGACATCCCAAACGGTTCCAATAAATAACCATCTCTGGTATCTATGTATCACAGACAGTGTTTATATGGAACCGTCTATGATTATATATCACAGACGGTTCCATATAAAAACCGTCTGTGATACATCATATATCACATACGGTTCCATATAAAACCGTCTGTGATATCTGATATATGATGTATCACAGACGGTTTTTATATGGAACCGTCTGTGATATATAATCACAGACGATTTGTCCTAAGGAACCGTATCTGATATTATTTTGTATTTGCTAAATCCATTTCTGTTTATTCGCTAGCCTCAGGAAATGCTAGCCATGCCCTCTGAAACAAGCAGAAACACAACAAGTACATATATACATCCAATTCACATTCATTTCAGAAACAAGCACATCCATTTCACAAATTCAGATATGACACATTCTCATATACATAAATGCAAATTCACATATGACACATTCTCATATACATAAATGCAAATTCAGAACATATGACACATAAACATTTCATTCATCATTCCACTTGCTTATCTCCTTTAAAAATTGGCCCTTCATGATGATCGACGCATATGTAGCTAGTTTCATCATGTTGTTCTTCGTCGACCCTTATGCCGTTTCCGAAAGAAGGCAACTCATCAAATTGATTGTATTCTTCCTCGTCCACTACATTTTCAACTCCGACAATCCTCCTTTTTCCATGAAGAACTACGTGGCGCTTCTTATTTGCCTAGTCGGTTACATAGAAGACTTGAACAACTTGGTTAGCGAGTACGAATGGTTCGTCTTTGTATCCGACACGTTTGAGGTCCACGGTAGTGACACCGTACCTGTCGACCTTCACCTGTGGGAGATGGACCCAACGACACCGAAACAGCGGGATCTTGAAAAGCACGTAGTTGAGCTCCCAAATCTCCTCTATGAACCCATAGTAGGAGCTCCTCAACCCATCAGTACTAAATTGTCGGGACCCAAATATACAATTCTGGACCCTCTGTGTATACTGCACTAGTCCAGGATCACGCTAGTGCACACAGTGGCAACATCGATGAAATATTATTTCCATATGCAAAGATGACTAATAAATAGGAAAATAACAATAAATATCAGAGTAAAGACCTTAAGGTCAAAGCTTACAATTAATGCTTCAGAAGGCGAATAGCTCAATGAAGTCGCAATGAACGAAACGGAATAACTCAATGAAGCCCATCCATATGCCCACAGCAATACCAAGTGCGCGACCTAGTTCTTCTCGATCTTTGAAGTAGACCTTGTTGACCGACGATTCCTCCATTTCTGTAGGTTTGGGCGCAAGTTTTACAACAAGCGTGAGTACACAACCGTACTCGCAAGTCATACCACAGAATGCAATTTATAGATGCAGGCTTATTCCAAAGGAAATGGCTTCTGTGGTTATTTTGCAGAAATACAACATTTGCAATTGAATATGAATAATAGATTGAAATGCAGTTCAAAACAAATAGACAATATTAATTTAATAGTTGTTTTCACAAAGACACATAGCCTAATCAAATTCTTTCACACAGCCATATGACTTAAATCACACAGCTGTCCCTTCCCGATTGTTTTATGAAAATCTACCCCTCGTGTGAAATCCCCGAGCATGTCCATGACCGCGGGCGCGGCTATTCGAATAGATTGTTTAACACTCTGCAGAGGTTGTACACTTTACCCACAAGATGCAATCAAGCTGGATCGAGTCGATCACAACAAAACTTTTCGTAAACTTCATCTCAAACATTGACATTCCCGGTGTGCTTACAAACCGCTATACCACCACATAGAATTGGTATAACACACACATTGGGCGGGGATGCGACGAATCGTCCCGCGATGCAACCACCAAGTAGTCACACCTCCACCCCGCACACACCTAACCTATCCACGAACATCAATGCCGAGAATCCATAACTTACTAAGTTAGGCCCGTCCCATACGGGCATGTGGTCATCTGAAGAAGGCTCGATTCAATGGCGCACAAAGTTAAGTCCTTAATTGACCAAGGCAAGACTTCCAATTTCTAACTATACCACACAGATTATCATTCCCATGCACACAGCTTCCACCATATCACACAGTATCCACCACTTGCCTCAGTTTAAATCCTTTACCACCCAGTTGGTTTTAGTGCAACACATGCCATCCACAAAGTAATAGCACACAGTACACACAGTTTTATCACATAGTTCCATAATCACTTAGTCAAATTTATAATTGCAACTCAGGTGATGATGATGACTCATTGCATGGTTAAGCAATCTACTCGTATTAACCAACCCACGTTGGTAATACCATAGCACCAACAAAATATGAACCAATCTAGGGTGACAAAAGATTATGACATACAATAGACAAAGTGGATATAACAAATTGGATTAATAGCTAAACCCAAAAGCATTTAAATAATTACTTAAAGTAAATGCAATAATTTGAATCAAAGTAATTTTGGCGGGATTCAATATGATCAAAGGTATAACTTGCCTTGCTATAGCAATGATGATCTTATTTTATCTTCAATCTTCTACTTGCTTGATCTTGACTCCTTGGACGATTCCGACTTCACGTCTAACGAGAAAGAAAGCGCGAAACAAACTGTTGGACCAAAAGGCGACTAGGGGGTGAATAGGAGCACGAACTCTTTTCTCCCAAATTGAATTCAATACGAATCTCACTCCAATAGCTATGAAAGCTATGAAGATCAATCAATCATGCCTGTGGAAGACTTGTATTGAATCAACTCAAACAAAGTAAAATCAACACAAAAGCAAAACACGAAGACAACGCGGTCGACCTCTCACGGGGCGGTCGGGCCGTCGGTGGCGATCAGACCGATCCGATCGGTCGACCGATACGCCGTCGACCGTTCCTCGGCGGTCGGACCGATTTCACGGAGGTCGACCTCGTTCGATGAGCGATAAAAACAGCGGACAAGCGAAGCGCAAATTGATCAAACTTTTGATTCGTGCGTCCAAACTTCGTGAAACTTGACACACAACTTCCTAAGGATGTCAGGAACCTATTCCAAGCAACAATTGTGATAATTCTTGCTCGTGTTCAGACCTTTTACCGTTTGGCGAAGTTAGGTCAAAAAGCGAGTGAAAACGAAAATATGATCTTAAGACTTGCACGTGGGTGATTGATGATCTTGATGATCCTAGATGTATTCTCACACGTCACAGCAAGCTAAATCACGTTAAGAAACTAAGCAATAACTCGCGGATCAAACAAAGACTCAATTCATCAAAAGAGAAAGAAAGCACATGAACTCACTTTTGAAGAAACTTTCTTTGGATTGATTTGATCAGTTTACAGCCACTCCATCAATGGATGGCAAAGACTCAATACATGAGCACGAAATCAAATCCAACTCTCAAGAACCCTAACCTCCGCTCCTCCTCTCCCTAAGCAAATTAGGGTTTCAAAAACAATGAAAGGGTCGAAGGGGTGTTGCCACCTCCTCCTCTATTTATAGTGGAGGCTTAGGGTTTCTAATAGAGTCTCCTAATGGGCCCGTTAAGGCCCAAAACAAGCGGGTGACACACGCACGCATTTTAAAGCGCCGTGTTCATGTTGTGCTAAGCACTCGCTGCTCGCCACGTGTAGGTTGATCCAACGGCTCTCATCATGTCGGCAAGTCTCTCCCATCCGGCCCCACCGAAACCACCATGGCACTTGCACCACCCCGTGCGCTTGATTCAACCGATCGACCGAATCGCCCGTTCGGTCACCTTTGTCCATCTTGCACCATACTTGAGTCAATGACTTCACGGCATCGTCGATCGTTTTGAACCTCGCTCTCCAAGCCTAGTCCGATCATCCTCGCCGTTGACCGTCGTTGACCACCAAGCAACCTTGCACAACAATAGACAAGCAAATCGAATTGGGAACAAGTTCTTCACAACTTGACCCCGTTAGTCAAAACATGCATCATGCAACACATATGCTATGAAATCCACGAACTTGACCTAACAAGCAACCATCGTCGCCACACGGCGACGACTTAAAGGAAAACCGGCGATCGCCGGCATTTGGTCGACCATCACGGCGATCGACCGCCACGAAGGCGGTCGACCGCCACAAAGGACTTAGCCGAAATTTCAACGCTGAAATCCGCAACCTCTCGGAAATTTAAAACGAATAGAACTTTTGGTGAAGCTCCAAAAATTATGAGACCAAGTGCGAGAATCTCCTCACTTGCCTACACCCTCTATTTTTGGCCCACCAAACTTCAAGGTCACTCAACTTGCGGTCCGACAGCTCAGCGACGACGGTCGACCGCTACCAAATCGGTCGATCACGACCGACTGGCCGGTCGGACCAAAGACTAATTCACGAGGCATGGGGTCGACCGCCACCGGAGGCGATCGACCGCTCGAGACTCGACAGAACACGAACTTTGCCGAAAACTCGTGTTTCATGAAACCTTCAACGTCATTGCCAATTGACACATCATCCTAAGATCATGAGCATATCCCCATGATATCCACAATCTCCCCCTTGATGATCACATTGGCAATTCCCAACAAATGCAAGTTTTGAAGTTTGAAAAGTAAAAACTCAACGTTTTCGCGCAAAGGCACAACTTGGTCCATATGCAAGAGAAAGCAATGAAAATAACCAAGTGGCTTGAATAGCATCGGCAAGTGAGATAAGGCAAAAGAAAGCAAGAAAGCTTCAATTTCCAAAGAAGAGTCAAAATCTCACTTAAGGTCCATATGAAAGAACAATTGTTCAAAATGACCTTTGATCATGATGAGGCTCAAGAATTGCAATTCAAGTTCAGAAAGAGCAATAAGACCATAAGAATGCAAATAAGAAACTCCCCCTCACTATGATCCTCAAATTTGAGAAAATTTCAAATTCTCAATTTTCTCCATCTTTGTAATACTTTTAAATCCTCTCCCTTTACACATTTTGAAATATCTTCTCCCTTTGACAATGGAGTCATCAAGGAAACACGCCTTCCTCTCGTTCGGAGATAACAAATGAGAATGAGGAAAAAGCATAAGAAGGAGCATGCATGAAATGCAATGGGTGGCTTCATATTTTTGTATTTTTCAATTTTGGATTACAAGAAGCTTTGGAGATTACCCAAAAGAACAAGCTAGCATCTCAAATTTTGCATAAACACCATATCACTGAATGCGCTAGCAAGATCATGATAAGACATATATAACAAAGCTAAAGCAAGAAGGCTCAATATAAAGCAATGAATTTTAGCATTTTAAGCAAAGTTTCAAATCTAGCAAGTTCATCAACAGAGATCCTAAAATGAAATCGCCATGTCAAAATGTCAATGTGAGACAAAGAAGCTAACAAAGACCACATTAAGAGACAAACAAGTCCTAAATTGAATTATTTTGCTCAAATTGTCTCAACCGCCCATTTTTCAATGATTTTCATTTGCAAAGGAATATTGAAGTTGATGAAAGGTATATCTTAGTGAAGAAGATCTGGACTAGGAGCCATCCACAAACTCTTCCTAAGCTTCTACCCATTTGAAAATTCATTTTCTTATCCACGTGCTAGATCTCAAGCCTTGCCGCGACCATCTTAAGCACAAAAAGCTTAAAAGAATGATCTAGGTCATCCAAAACTCCCCCTGAGTTCATGCCTAGTGCTATGGCAAGCCGTCTCATGAGAAAGAATTGGTGAGATCAGTTTTTCGCACAAAGAGACCTCCCTTTTTTCACAAGAGCAGATTTAGATTCTCAAAAGAACAAGAAGCTCAAGTAATGATCAATACTAGATTCAAGAGCTAACACCGCAATTTTGACAGGGCCAATGTCATAAAAGGAGCACTAATTGCGCAACTAGCTAAAACATCCACAAATTGCGTTTTTAGTTCAAGTTGTCTTAAAGTTCTAGCTCATTCAAAGAAAGACTTAGCTACACATGTGAAAGCATGATAATTCTAGCAAGTCAAGGAACTAGACATGGCATTGAGCACAATTGAAATACTAAAAGCTCAAACAGGGTAATAAGCAAAGCTTCATCAATTTTAAAAGACAAGCAGAAAAGCTTATATAACAATGCATCTTTTTGGTTTTTCATATGAATGCAAAGATGAAACAATGAAATGCACACAAACTAAAAGATCAAAAAGAACAAAAGAAGATCAAGAAAAGATCAAATGAACAAGGTAAAAGCAGAAAAGATCAAACTCCTCAAACCAAACCGTAGGGATAAATTACCCCTAACTCACTTCTCAAGGTGGCAAACCTAGTTGGATCTAAAGGCTTGGTGAGGATATCACCAACCGAGCCTTGGACTCACGAAATGTAGCACAATATCACCCTTCTCGACATGATCTCTAAGAAAGTGATAGCGAATGTCTATGTGCTTGGTCCTAGAGTGTTGCACAGGTTTTTAGCAATGTTAATCGCGAAGTGTTATCACGTAAAAGAGGAACACTATCAAAAGCCAACCTAAAATCCTAAGAGTGGACACCATCCACAAAATCGACTACAAAGAACTAGCTTAGACTACATATTCACTTCAAGCAGATGGATTGTGCAATAGAAGATTGCTTCCTAGAAGACCAAGAGACAAGAGAAGTGCCTAGGAAGTGACAAGTGCGAGGTACTCTTCCTATCTAGCCGACGACCCAAGAAAATCGAATCGAAAACCCCGAATGGACAAGGACGACGGCGGGAATACCAAATGCCATAACTTTGGAGGGTAGAGTGTAAATACCAAGATCGTTTAACGACTTGGCGATGGGAAGTCCTGAGACGCTGAAACCTCGCATGCAGGCATCGAGAAGTGGATGTCCGGTCTTGAGGCCGTCAGTGCATGAAGGGAGCCAATCATCTTTGCGGTACTCGCGTTGATCCATGGCTTCTCCTTCCTCATCCGATCCAAAGCGACCGGTCGCCATGGGAGTGGCGACGACTGCGATCACCATCTCGAGCGCTTGAGCGGATCCTTGGTGTGCCGTCGATGGATGAATATCCCTTCCTTGCATTGCTTGATTTGAAGCCCTGAAAGTAGTTGAGTTCTCCCATCATACTCATCTCAAATTCTGGACATGGTCTCTAAAAGTGGAAACAAGAGCATGAGAAGAACCACCAAAGATAATATCATCTACATAAATCGAGCAAGCGAGGAAGTCATTGCCACGCCTAAGGATGAACAGGTCTTGTCTACCTTACCCATCTCAAAATCATTCTTAAGTAAAGGTCTTAAGTCTATCATACCATGCTCTAGGGGCTTGCTTAAGACCATACAAGGCTTTGGATAGCTTGAAAACATGATGTGGATGCTTGGGATTCTCA
Source organism: Ampelocalamus luodianensis (assembly GCA_036346255.1). NCBI lineage: Eukaryota > Viridiplantae > Streptophyta > Magnoliopsida > Poales > Poaceae > Ampelocalamus > Ampelocalamus luodianensis. Next base: position 21,899,354 of record CM070635.1, read on the forward strand.
AAGCACGGGGTTGTCTAACATACACTTCCTCCTCTATAAAACCATTCAAAAGGCACTCTTAACATCCATCCGATATAATCTAAAGCCCTTAGAAGCAAGCAAATGCAAGCGAGAATGCGAATGGCTTCCAATCTAGCAACAGAGCAAATGTCTCATCAAAGTCTAACCCCTCAACTTGGCTAAAACCCCGAGCTACCAATCTAGCCTTGTTTCTAACCACGTAACCATCCTCATTTTGTTTATTTTTGAACACCCAACGGTTCCTATCACATTATGACCACTAGGAGGTTCTACTAGATTCTGACCTTATTCCTCTCAAAATTCTCTAACTCCTCATGCATGGCATTAACCCACTAGAATCGATAACGCATGTGATATATCGCGGGTTGAAAGAAGCAACAAATGCAGAATGAGAGTAGAGACTTGGATCGTGATACGGAGCGAGTGACTCGCTCATTAAGATTACCAATCATCGATCCAGGAGGATGATGCCTCTGAATATGAAGTGGAGCGCACTGGGAGACAATATCTCCTCAACCTCCGCAGTCTGCTGATGAAGAAGATGCGGCAGAGCCTCAATTGGAGGTGAAGCGATGAGAGGTGTTACTGGAACTTGGACAGAGCCTCGAGCGCAGTGGAGGACAAATATCGCCTCATCATCTTCCTCCACAAAAATGCTTTCACACTGTATCACTCAAATGTCGGATCTAGCCTGTGGCTAGTCTCATCAAAAGTGACATTGCATGTCTCCGGACAATGTTAGTTTCAACATTAAAAATCAAAACCCCTCGAATGTGCGGGATAACCTGAAATAAACCATCAAAAGTCCTTGATTCAAATTTATCTAGGTTTCTGTCTTGAGAATGAAACACTTAGCTCCAAACACTCGAAAATGAGAAGCAGAGGGTTTTCTACCAAAACGAAGCTCATATGAAGTCTTGCCCAAAGAAGGTCTCAAGTAGACACGATTTGCAATATGGCAAGTCAGAAATAGCTGCCCAAAACCTCCTCGGTGTGCTATACTCATCTAGCATTGTCCTAGCCATCTCGACTAAGGTTCTGTTCTTCCTTTCCACAACGCCATTACCGTTGAGGGACGTGTGGAGAAGAGAATCGATGCTCAATTCCGCCAAAGACAAAAAGAGGCAAACGAGGCATTCTTGAACTCCGTGCCATTGTCATCATGGATCGCTCTCAAGGCACCGTAAAATTGAAGCCAAACGAAGAACAAGATCACGATAAAACCAAAAGCTTCATCCTTCAAGCAAGAAAGAACACCCAAGTGTATCTCGAGAAATCATCAACTATGACAAGAATGTACCACTTGCCACCAATTGATCGAACCTAGCGGGACCAACAAGATCCATATGAAGCAACCGTCGGTCAGTACCATGACCAAAGTCACTGAAGGGTGTGAGGCGGCAACTTGCTTGCCATGCCTACTGTACGCGACATACAAAGATCCTTGACGGCTTTGAGTTTGGGCAACCTCTCATGAGATCAAGGTTGCTAACTCGCGTCGATGATCAAAACCAATGTGCCCCAAACGTCGGTGCAAAGCGAACTCGAGAAGAAGGTGTAAACAAACATTTAAGAGAACCACCAAAGATTCGTAAAAATCAGCTCCAAAGATCCTAGCAACTCTATAAATCCCAAAAACGAGCTCACCGTGAGTAATCAAGCACCGACAAGCATTTTCTTAAATATTGTCTCATAACCATCATCAAGAAGTTGTGAGACAGAGTAAGTTAAACCTAAGCTTGTCCACAAGGGCGACGTCCTTTAGGATGAAATTGTCATTCACCCTAATTGTTCTGTGCCTTCAATCCGCCCTTGAGTATTGTCTCCAAAGGTGATGAGGACATCACCTATCGACCGCGTGAAGGAGGTGAACCATTTTGAGTCTCCGGTCATGTGGCGTGAATGTAATGAGTCGACGAACCATGTGTCCTTCCTTCGCGGTGATCACGAAAATCAAGGTACAAAGAACGATGTGTCTCAATCATCAAGTTAGTTAAACATGACTTGGGAACCCAAGATCGAGACACACGATCGCGAGTAGTATGCAAAGCGAAGTGCTATCCTTGACTCTATTTGAAATTACATTGTGAGCAATGGTTACTCTAACATGAGAGTTATCCTGTCTAGGAGCATGAGCATGATTAGCATGTGAAATAAATCCTAAACCAAAGTTTCTTCCTTTCTAAATTACCATGTCTCACAAAAGCTCTAGGTTGATTAGATGACATTCTAGCAAGATTTTTCTTAGCATTTTTCAACCTACGCCAACAGAACTCAACTAAATGCCCATTTTTCTTACAATAGGTGCAATGGTACTTGGTACCACTGGGAGAAGCACCTTTTGGTCGAGCAGATGGTTGGGCAAAGCACTGCAGATTTGAAAGTGATCTTTGCAGGTTGGGTATCAAATTCAACTAAGCCATTTCTCAAAATTTGAATATCATTAGATTTATCACAGGCAAAGTTGTATCCTAACCCTTGCTTCTTATAGGGAGTTTTTGACTTGTCAAGAATCATGTTTAACTGTTTCTTACCTTTAGAAAATCTTTCTAATGTGTCATTAAGGTAAGCAATTTCTTTTCTAAGGTTAACACATGAATCACAAGTTTTAGCATAAAACCTCTTCTTATAAGGAGCAACTTCAAGCTTAAGAACTTCACATGAAGCACAAGTAGTGCACTAATACTGCCCTTAAGCTTGGCATATTTAGCTCTAGTTGCTTCTACAACATCATGTAATTCACGTTCACGCTCTAAGCGCATGCAGAGCAAGAGCTAGATTCAACCACATCAGAAGCAACCAACGTGCTAGACTTTAAGCATTTTTCGCAAGGAGCAGATTTAACTTCAATTAACTCAGTTCTAGCATTTTCAAGTTGTTGCAAAGCAGTATCATGAGCAGATTGCGCTTAGCTAATTCGTAATGTAAAGCATAGCGGGATGAACATTCATCGATTCAAGACTCTTAGCATTCACAAGTTCTAATGTGAGTTTCTTTACTTGTGACTCTAACTCCTCATTCTTAGTCATGATGAACTTTAAAGCTTTATCCCGACCTAGCATTTGCTCATGACGCTTCACATCTAGCAAAGAGAACATCATAAGAAGGAGATACCTCATTGTTGTCATTGATGTCGTCTGAGTCGACCATGAAGCACATGGTGAAGTCCTTGGCCTTCCCTTCTTGTCTTGAGAGAGCTCCTCCTCCTTGTCCTCCTCGCTCCCGAGTCCACATCACTCAAGGATCGATCTCCAAGAGCGGCAAGAACCGGTGAGCGACCTTCCGAGCTTGGCATCATCAAACTGGACTTGCGCCCTTGAGGCTTCTTCCAAGCGGCTTTTCATCCTTGTGGTTGCTCTTACCTTTCGACAGGGCAATTTGTCGGATGTGATTAAGCTCTCCACACTCATAACAAGTCACAGGCCGCTCTTTTGTTTCTCATATTGTTGTAGGCCCTGTGAACTTCTTAATCAAAAGCGCCATCTCGTGCTCGTGAATACTCTCAAGATCCTCTTCTTGAATTGCGATAAAGAAGCAAGTGAAAAACGTAAGAGGACTCAAACGACCCATCGAGGCTCTCTTGAGCGGGTCGCTACCAAAGCCATGTTACCCTTCTTAGAATGGTGACACGGATCTCATGAGTCTTGAGCTTGCTATAGAGCGCCTCCAAAGTCGATCGAGAAGTTGACATTTTCCGAATGGCGGTAGCCTTTATCTCCCACTCCTGGTGTTGATTGCGGCCGGAGATGGATGGCATTTTCGCATCGTAAATTCAATACCAACAGACTTCATCCGATTTATCACGTGTTGAAGCGATCGAAAATGTCATCGATGCTCTCACTAGGACGCATCTCGAATTTGTTATATTCTCTTTATAGACTGGCGACGACTTGTTTGATTTGGGAAGAACCTCATGATAGGTTTCAGAGTCTTCCAAATCTCATGTGCGATCTCGAGATTGCAAATCCTATCATATTCTCGCTACCAAGCCCACCATCTGAAAATTCTTTGCCTTACGGTCATTAGCCAAAGAGCTTGAGAAAGTGGCGTAGCAACCTCGTGCAAGATAAGCGGCCTCAACAGACTTCCCAAATACCTCGTGGTTCGCTCTCAAGAAAGACACGCATGCGGTTCTTCCAAAAGGCATAGTCGTGCCCATCGAAGATATGCGGTTTGGAAGAGTACTTATCCATCGCCAAAGTTCGGTGACCTGTTAAGATCAAGATTGAACTAACCGTGCTCGATACCACTTGTTGGACCGAAAAGGCGACTAGAGGGGTGAATAGGAGCACGAACTCTTTTCTCCCAAATTGAATTCAATACGAATCTCACTCCAATAGCTATGAAAGCTATGAAGATCAATCAATCATGCATGGAAGACTTGTATTGAATCAACTCAAAACCCCAAAGTAAAATCAACACAAAAGCAAACACGAAGACAGGCGGTCGACTCTCTCACGGGCGGCGGGCGACCGTCGGTGGCGGTCGATCGATCCGATCCGTCGAGCCGATACCAGCGGTCGACTGCTCCTCGAGCGGTCGGACCGATTTCACGAGGTCGACCTCTCGCTCGATGAACGAAAACACCGGCAAACCAAACGCAAATTGATCAAACTTTTGATTCGTATGCGTCCAAACTTCGTGAAACTTGACACACAACTTCCTAAGGATGTCAGAACCTATTCCAAGCAACAATTGTGATAATTCTTGCTCGTGTTCGACCTTTTACCGCTTGAGCGGTTAGGTCAAAACCGAGGAAAACGAAAATATGATCTTAAGACTTGCACGTGGGTGATTGATGATCTTGATGATCCTAGATGTATTCTCACACGCCACAAGAAGCTAAATCACGTTAAGAAACTACAATAACTCATGGATCAAACAAAGACTCAATTCATCAAAAGAGAGAAAGAAAGCACATGAACTCACTTTTGAAGAAACTTTCTTTGGATTGATTTGATCTGGTTTACACCACTCCATCAATGGATGGCAAAGACTCAATACATGAGCACGAAATCAAATCCAACTCTCAAGAACCCTAACCTCCGCTCCTCCTCTCCCTAAGCAAATTAGGTTTCAAAACAATGAAAGGGTCGAAGGGGTGCTGCCACCTCCTCCTCTATTTATAGTGGAGGCTTAGGGTTTCTAATAGAGTCTCCTAATGGGCTCCGTTAAGGCCCAAAACAAGCGGTGACACACGCACGCATTTTAAAGCGCCGTGTTCATGTTGTGCGGCACTCGCTGTTCGCCACGTGTAGGTTGATCCAACGGCCTCATCATGTCGGCAAGTCTCTCCCATCCGGCCCCACCGAAACCACCATGGCACTTGCACCGCACCCCGTCGCTTGATTCATCCGGCCGCACCAACCGCCTGCTCGTCACCTTTGTCCATCTTGCACCATACTTGAGTCCAATGACTTCACCCGCATCGCCGATCGCTTTGAACCTCCGCTCTCCAAGCCAAGTTCTTCACAAACTAAATTCAAAATACTATGAAATCAAATAAACTCCAAATTAAAATTGAATGGGCCGAAATTTCAATCGAATTCGGAAATTTAAAACGATGAAAAAGATATGGCTCTCTAAGATTGGAATTCACATGAAATGATGAAAAGCTTTACGGAATATTCTCGCCCGAAAATATTAGAAAAAGAATGAGTGTATGATATGAGCATGGGACCGAATGGGTTCAAGAATTTATGGATTTCTAGAATTAAAATAATTCCGAATGAAATAAGGTAGAGAGAGTGACAAGGTGGGACCAATAAGATAAAGGATTTTTCAAGAATTAAATTAATTCTCGAAAATAGGATTAGGGGTTGACATGTGGGCCACTGGTCTATGGACTAGGTCCACGGAGATATGCTAGTCCACGGTGGACCGAGCTCATGGCTAGGGTTTGACCAAGGTTGACTGACATACGAGACCCGCATGTAAGAGAGATAAATAATTAGGATTTTAATTGGGAGGATGACATGTGGGGTCAACATGAAAATAGATAGATATATATATATATATATAATATATATATATATATATATATATATATATATGGGTTATGGATGATAAGTGGGATAAGTGGGTCGATATGTAAGTGAGAGAAGGAGGAAATAACAACAGAGAGCAACAATAGAACCGAACCAAAACTCACGCATCGACTTCAGCATGAATAGTAAATGGTTACAAAGTTGATTCTTGCGCAAGGTGGTGACGACGAACGGAGGCGAACCAACTTCGCGAAGGGCAAACGGAAAGGAAACGACGAGCGGAGATGATGACGCGTCCGACGCCGAGATTCGGATCCATGCGACGGCAAACGACGCCAAGAACGGCGACGACGGCAGCCTCACGCGCGTATAACACTTCGGTGATGCTGCGAAAAGGGAGGTGAGCACGGCGAGAACGCGCGACGCGAACTCAACGGTGGTGGAGTTGAAGGCGGGATCAACGGTTGCGAGTAATTGGCCGGAGAAGGATGACGAACAAGAGGCGAGAGAACGCCGATTCTCGCGCACGGTGGATGAAACTTGAATCTACAAGAGGGGAAAATAGGTATTGACGAGGGGCACAAGATGATGTGGTCGGATTTTGGAAAACTCACCGAGAAGCGAGGAACGCGATGAACACGTTTCGGCTTTAGGGCTTGACGTGGCCGATGGTGCTCCGGTGATCTTCGGGCGAAGAGAAAGGAACCATGACGTAGAACGCGACGATGCGAAGCCAACGCCGCAGACGGTTCGGCCGGGGGACATCGGATGAAGGCGCAGTTCGCCAGGAGAAGAACTTCAGTTGGAGCTCGGTTTTTTGGAGATTGCGACGAAAATAGCTCGGTTTGGAGGAAACCAAATCAGGGGATTGGAAGAGGAGATCAAGACGGACGCGTGAGCGCAAACGGCTCGCTTTTATATGTACCGTAGAGGAAGATATGATTTTTGAAAAATTTTCGGTTGTTGACGTACAGAACACGAGCTCTCTGTTCGCTCGGCTCTGGAGGAAAACGATGATGAACAGTGTTTCGCGATTACTGTAGCATGTGGGTAGGAGAGAGAAAAAGCTGATTTTTGGAATTAAAATAAAAGACCGAAAATCAAGGAGGTCAAATAGATAGCAAACAAATCCGAAAAAAATCTCAAAAAATACCCAAAAATTCCTTGAAAAACAAGGAAGCCAAATAACACAAGTTTTTATTTAATTAATATTTATATTAGTCAAATTAAATATTTTTAATTTAGAAAAATTCCCGATTAAGCTTTATTAATTCAAATAAAATTGGTGAAATTTTCCAGGGACCTAAACTACTCAAAAGATTTTTGAAAAGCCAAATTTTGGGACGTTATATAAATGCATCTATGCGGACACCGCTGTTCTGGTTAGTGCTTTTTATATCCTGCGCATGCGTATAGAATGTGTACCCATTTATGTCGTATCCTTGCCATATCACAACTGTAAATATTGGCCCTTTTGCCAACCATATCAGCATATCACTTGACGAGCTCCTAGCGAGTCGCTCCTTCAACCATTGGTTGAACCGACTGTTGTGTTGTCTCGTGATCCAAACATCCGGCCACTCTGGATTCTGTTGCCGAAGCACATCCTTGTGTTGGTTGATATATGGGGACACTTCAGTCATGTGTTGCAAGACCGTGAAATGGGCTTGATTATATGCTCTCATCTCTAGAGTGATTGCTTTCCTTACGATAATCCCGATACCCTCGAGCCTCCCCTCATGGCAAGATCGAGGCACACCTATTGGTTCAACCTGAGCCATGTAATCGACGCTGAACTCAATGACCTTTTCGGTTGCATAACCTTCGACGATGCTGCCCTCCGGCCGAGATCGATTCCGTACATAGGACTTGAGAATTCCCATAAACCTCTCGAATGGGTACATGCTATGTAGGAACACGGGCCCGCACATCTTTATCTCCCTCACAATGTGAACAATGAGATGGACCATGATATCGAAAAACGACGGAGGAAAATACATCTCAAGATGACATAGAGTCATCACCACCTTGTCCTGCAGAGCATCTAGTCCTTCGGGATCGATGACCTTCTGAGCAATTGTGTTAAAGAAATAACACAACCTCATGATTGTTTCTCGGACCTTAATCGGCAAAATACTTCTAATTGCAACAAGGAGCATCTGTGTCATCAACACATGATAATCATGAGACTTCATACCAATTAACTTCAAATCTTCCATCGAAACAAATTTCTTCATGTTGGAAGAGTAACCAGACGGAACTTTCACACCATGCAAGCACTGGCACAGTTTAGTTCTCTCGGCCTTGGACAGAGTGTAACAAGCAGGGGGAAGGTACGTTCATCCTTTATCAGTCTTTGTCAGTACTAACTCAGGTCTGATGTCCATATCAACCAAGTCAAGCCGTGTATTGACACCATCCTTTGTTTTGTCACGAATGTTCAGTAAGAGACCAATCAAGCTGTCACATACATTCTTCTCTACGTGCATAACGTCGATGCAGTGGCGAACTTCTAGGTGCTCCCAATAAGGTAAGTTCTAAAATATTGATCTCTTCTTCCAGATGTTCTTCTCATGGGTCCTCGATTTATGTCCCTTTTCGAGCACAACATCTAAATCCTTAACCATATTATAGACCTCTTTTCCGCTTAAATGCCTTAGAGCTGAACTATCCTCCTTCTCTCCATCGAATTGTTTCTTCATCCTGCGGGATGGGAGCCCTCCGGAGGAATCTACGGTGACGCATGTACACAGTTTTTTGTGAGTGTTTCAGCCACACACTCTCAATATTATCTAAACAGTGAGTACATGCTTTAGCCCCTTTTGTACTCTAACCCGACAGGTTAGCAAGGGTAGGATAATCATTTATGGTGCAGAACAACAAGGAGCGTACAATGAAGTACTCTTGTTTGTACGCATTCCATACCTGTACCCCTTCGATCCACAGTATTTTTAGATCTTCAATCAATGGTGCTAGGTACACATTAATATCATTCCCAGGTTGCTTCGGCCCTTGGATAAGTATCGATAGCAAAATATACTTCTGCTTCATACACAACCAAGGAGGAAGGTTGTACATACAGAGAGCCACGGGCCAAGTGCTATGTCGGCTACTCATGTTACTGAAAGGATTCATTCCATCTGTACTCAATCCAAACCTTATATTCCTCGATTTCGCACTGAAGTCTGCAAACCTCCTATCGATGTTTCTCCACTGGGTGGAATCAGCGGGGTGTCTTAGCTTTCCATCCTACATACGCTCCTCCGAGTACCAACACAACAGTTTTGCCTCCTTTGGGTTCACAAAAAACCGCTTCAAACGGGGAATTATAGGAAGATACCACGCCACCTTAGCATGAGGTCCTTTCTTCACCTCGATTCCCTTGCTGTCATCTGATTGATTCTTACGCTTGTATCGGGATGCGTTGCACACCGGACATACATGTATGTCTGCGTACTCTTTATGGTAGAGGATACAGTCATTCGGATATGCATGTATTTTTTCTACTTTCATTCCCAACGGACAAAGAACATTCTTGGCTCTGTAGGTGGTTTTGGGCAACTCATTTCCATCCGAAAGCGTGTCCGCTAAGAGACCTAACAGCGCTGTGAAACTCTTGACGGACCAACCGTTGCTTGCCTTTAATTTCAGCAGTTCAAACACAGATGACAACCTTGTGTATTCCGGCTTGTAGCCCGGGAACAAAGGCTTCTCCGAGTCCTTCATCAAGCCCTCGAATTTACCAAACTCTCTCTCTCACTATAGTTCACTTCTGCATCGTGAAGCATCTGATCCAGATTGTCATCGTGCAGCCTATTCGAATCGAAACCATAATCGGTATCATCCGGCGACATATCGTTGACTTCGTTGGCGATGTCGTTATTACTACCTTCTTTTATAATCTGCTCTTCACCGTGATTGGTCCAATGTGTATACCCCTTTTTGAAACCCCTTCGAATCAAATATGATTCAATCTGTACTTAGTTGTCAAACATCTTAGATTCTCGCAATCAATACATGGACAATACATATATTCCGCCCCTTTATTCAACATATCCCTCTCGGCAGCTCTTGTAAAAGCACACACACCATTAATGTACTCTTCACTCACACGGTTCTTAGCGTACATCCAGCTTCGGTCCATCACACAGTTCATGTTGAAAACCCTAAAAATAAATAACTGGATGACCATGGTCTTCACTAGCGATTTCGGCGTAAACGCCCGAAACTACTCAAATTAAAAGATGCTTATGCTCTAGTAGCTCACCTCGATCACAAGGAAGGTGTCAACGAAGTCAGCCGGGGAAGGTCCAAGGCGGTTGGTCGTCGGTGAACAAAGGCAATGGCAAAGAAGCTCCCAAAGGATGTGTCTTGGTGGAAATAAATCAAACGGCACATGCACGGCTTTAGGGGACATATAGGTGGGGAAATCAACCTTGGTGGGGTCGAGCACTCACCGAGAAGAGTTGGCATCGATGCGGCGGCGGTGACTCGGCGTGGCGATAATAGTGAAATGGACCACACGATCGAGTGGGCTCAGTGAGGTGAGGCGATACTAAAACCGGGCACAGAGTGGCGCCGATGGACTCACCGTAGCGCCAGAGATGGAGAAGAAGACGTTGAGGAGTACACTGCAACGGATGATATAAGTAAGCGAGCAAAACAACGCATCGTCTGTGATGGGATAATTATCACAGACGGTTTTGGTGGAAACCGCTCGTGACATGCGAATATCACACGGTTATTATTAAGAACCGCTGCGTGAAATATCACGAGCGGTTTCAACAAAACCATCTGTGATATGTAGCAATATCACAGACGGTTATTATTAAGAACCGTCTGTGATATTTTACAAACGGTTTTCATTATGAACCGTCTGTGATATTACCTATTCACAGACGGTTTTTAGCGCAGCCAGTAACACAGACGGTCTCTAAACCAAAACCGACTGTGATGTCATGTAATACAGACGGTTTTGGTCAACCGTTTATGATGAGGTGTCCAGTATTAGCCTTTTTGTAGTAGTGCTTAGAGGTATTAAACTTCTCTGCCTTTGCTTGATCCTGAAACATACCCTTCAGATTCACAATCATATTGTAAGCATTCGTGGTCTCATATTGCTTCTGAAGCTCAGAGTTCATGGTAGCAAGCATTAGGCAATGCACATCGACTACGTTATTGCAATGCTTCTCAAAAGCATTCTTTTCAGCACGAGGTGCATCGGCACTCGGTTCCTCGAGATAGGGACCCTCTAGAATATATTCCTTCTTTTTTTGTTTGAGAACAATTCTCAGATTACGAAACCAGTCAATGAAATTTAAACCATTCAACTTTTCCTTTTCAAGAATAGATCTCAAATTAAAGGTAGGTGCACAAGAAGTAGTAGGTGCCATGATCTACAACAGAATATGTAAAAATTCAGCACTATATTTATGTAAAATCTTCTATTAAACAATTTAATAAAAGATACTTCCACTATAAATCATGTTTCCCTCAAACAACATATAGTGAGTTCAAGATCCATAAACCATTAAGTCCTAGTGAGCTTTGGCATCACTGCTAGAAACTTAGTGATTTTAGGTAAGCATCTCTTTGCTAATCATATATGACTCTTGTTTGATCGGTGACATCTCCATGCACTTCTGACTAATACTATGCCCTAAGGCCCAAAACTGTTTTGATAGCCTTGTTAAGTAAAACCAACACTATGCATATGGGTGTCCGACACCCACCCCCATCTTATTAAGATAATTAATGACACCCTACTTTGGTAGACCTGCTAATTAACAATCAAAATCGTGATAGGTGCAACAATTGGAAATGCATCAATTTTACTTAATTTTTCCTGAGGGATACTACTCTATCATGTTAAAACATCTAATGACAAAACATGATCAAATAGCATAACATGAATAAACACAAACATTTACAGATAATCATATTAAACTATAAAATAGTATGACCCTTAACATATCGATCTCCATCAGCATGCTTCCTATTCTCTGGCCTCCATGCTTGAAGTCTCTAACCGTATTTATCTACTAAGCAATTACTCCTAAAAGCTAGTAATGAATTACATAGGATAATTTCAAGCATCACATGTCGGCACGCAGACCGTTATACAATAATATGTAGCTTGATGGCTATCTCACAGCATGACACGCAAGCCATGAAAATCCATTCATGTATCACATACACAATGGGTCATACTATTCACATCAAACCTTACAAAAACAATTTATGCATAGAATCTAATTCTAAAGGGTGACATGAACACATACTACCTATAATGCATGGTACGATTACCCAATAGGCCAAAAATCCTTTAGAGAATCAGCAGCGGAAACAACATCAAAGTATAACACGTGGAACTCCCACGATATGCTCACTGGCAATCAACTGTGGGCTCGCAACATAGTTCTTGGCCTTCTTGGTCTTCGGTCTTAATCAACACCCATGACTATCCCCCAAGCAGGCCTACGACTAGTTCTTGGGCGAAGGTTGTAATCGTGCAGTGCAGGCGACGCTGGTTGGAATTCACGACCAGATGCCACCATGTTGCGCAAAAGGGATCAGCCCCAGCAGCCCAAGGTGTAAACAGTTCTCGGTGTGAACAGTCCTCGTGGTAAACAGTCTCGTGGTGAACAGTCCTCATGGTGAATAGTCCTCGGTACGAACAGTATTCGCAAATGCCCCAGTAGTCTTCTCTTATGCTTAATGGCTAAAAGAACATAAATAACGAGCATGAGTACACAACCGTACTCGCGAGCCAACACACAATGCAATTATCATAGATGCAAGGTTAGTCAAGGGAGTTGTAGAGTTCTTTTATTTGCCCAAATCCATGTCTAAAATAGATTAAGTAGTAGCAAATCCTGAGACTCAGCATTTTTGCAAACCAGTTTCATAAACGAGTTTTCAACTGTAAAGTATGCTCAGGTTATCCCGTAATTACCATTGGTCTCAGACGAGGCCTTTTCAAATCCCTGGGTTCCCACCCCATCTTTTCATTCCATCCACAAATTGGTTTTTATAAAACTAAAATCTAGTTCAAGCGAGTTCTCAGCACCGCTCTTGACCGTAAGCATGGCTATCCAGAAAGTTTTCTTACTCTGCAGAGTTTGCACACTTTACCCACAAGAGATAAATCAACTTATACTTGAAGGGATACAGGTAGGGTACGATAGCAACAATTTAAAAATTCTACCACGTAAACCAGAAAGCCAAGCAAGAAGATGATGATAGATCGTTACCACCAAACATGCAGTGGAGCAGAAGAAGTGTCGAAGCAGCCTGGTCCAACGATGAGCGCGTCGATGTAGTGGTCGTAGTCGATCGTCCAACGCCCTCATGAATCGATCGTCTCCTCCCACAACCTCTGAAGTTCCTTGTGAAGATCATGGATCGTCCTCAAGTGCAACATCAACTATAGTAGCACATCTACGGTATCCACACATCCAGGGAAAGAACAACTGGACGTCGGTGTGCTAGCACCAAGTCGCATGGCAGGGCTCTCTCGGGAAATGGCGGCTAGGGTTTTGGTGGAGTAATTCATGTCTGTCGCATATCCCCAATAGCCTCAAGCATCTCCTTATATAGTGCCCCGTGATGGATCCTATCCGAACACGTTTGACAATTGTATTCGTACTGGTTTGTTTCAACCCATTAAGTGTGTGACCCATTAGGTTCATGTGTAATCAGTTGTGACTCGAAAACCCTTTTCTGACCACGAGTCGTAGTGGTCCCTAGCAGGACATAGCGATTCTCGAATACACACAAATTATATCGGACGAACCTTAATGCAACATGATATATGACCAGGTCCTCATCACTTACGACCAGCTCGTATCTCGTCACGACCAGTCCATATTTAAGTACGACTAGTTCGTAACTCCTTACGACCAGTCTGAAACTGTGTACGACTAGTTCATATTTTGTCTCGACTAGTTCGTAACTCCTTACGACCATGTTTTGACCAATCTATGATTACGTTCGACTAGTCTATGACCAGCTCGTATCTCCACACGATCAGTTTATAACTGATCAAACTAAGCGACCTACTCGTGTATTCTCCCTTTGCCTCACGATATCTGATTTGAACTCCAGGTGAGATGTTGTGTCATCCATGGACTGTTCAGTACTTTCTCGATCAAGTGTCGGATAACCTTATGCGGTTAAACTCTTTGACCATGAGTGGCATGACTGCACTTTCTTTATCCGACCACTTCAATGGGCCCGAAGATATCTCTCCCGTTATGTTAGGAGTGTCAAATCCCATATCCGACCAGTCACATCCCTTCGCATGTTTCATAACATACCTGAAAATTACCTTTATAACTACACAGTTACGAGTAGCGTTTGGCAACCCCTAAGAGTGCTACATATAGGAAACTATGCTGATCTTAGGTCTAAGAATTATACATCATCATTGCTTGAGACCAACTAATGACACATAGAATTATAACAATCACAGTAGTGTCTCAAGGTGGGTCTATCCAACCCCATGTTCTCTAACATGTATTCACATTATTGATTCGATATCCCCATATCCATGACCAGTGAAACTTGGTCATGAATCAATACATGTGCTAGTCGTAGAGTCACTAGTGTTCCGACTAGTGACATCGACTAGGGATACCATTTAGAACGACATCATATAAGTTAAAGAGTTTCACCAACAAGTCACATACTTATTAATCTTTATAACCAATGATTCATTCAAGGAATAGAATAACATTTATTCAGTAACTCATAAACATAGACGTGATACAATCATCTCTATGATTGTCTCTAGAGCATATCACCAATAATACGGCCCCGACACACTTCCGTAGGTGTGTGGCTAATGTTGATTATCACAAGGCCTTTACAATGTTCCACCTCATTGCAATTTCGCATCGCTAGGTATCACCTCCTTCGTACTCTCCCTGGTCACCCGGAGGTCTCCCTTTAGCGCCATGCGATTCTCATGGCTTCGTTCTGCCCCAGCAATCCACCCGCATCCACCAACGTCGAAGCCGCACCGAAGCGAAACAAATTAGTTAGTCAGGTCGTATGTGTTACTGACTTGTGGTTGCACTATTTTACCTGAGAGGTTATCATAGGATTCTGTCCTTAATTGACTCGGGTGGTACATCCACATACCCATATCCTCTCGTGCCCCAGGCATCAACCACTCTTTCCAGCCACCCGAGTTGAAATTTGTTTTTGGTTTTTATTTCGTTTTGAAAATAATCCTTTCATCCAACATACTAGCCAGGCTCCGAGTTTCGACTGCCCAAATTCATTTTTAAATGAGTGAATGATGTCGGGCAATTTAATGCCTGGATGACAATATATCTAAGCAAGACTAAACATGACACTTAAATACAGACCTATTAACTAGTATGTAATCCATTAAGTTTAGGGTGACAAAGGATAGTGTCCAAGTTCAAGGATTGGAAGTTTATACACAATTATGGTTAAGGCATTACCTATGACTAGACCAAATATAGTTGCATAAATCATAGCAATGCAATTTCATAATTTAAAGCAACATAATTTGCAAAGAGTAGGTACAATATGATTAAAGTGTTGACTCGTCTTTCTCAATATTCTGATAAAGCTCTATATCCTGATATTCGCCCTTCTCGATATCCTGGTAATAATCTCGCTCAACGTGCTGATAATCATCCTGTTCAATAGCCTGACCAACTTGATCTTGTTGGGATTGTTGTCCCATCACAGCGTTAGAGTCTAACTACGCAGACTACGATTAAACCCAAGAGCAACTGAAAACAACCAATGAAATTCAATAAGTCCAAATACATGCAAATAAACGAAACAGTTCAAATGAGTGCAAACATATCTAATGACAACTCGATAGAACGACCAGGCCATATCCTTCAATATGGCGTGGAAGACTCCCTGATCGACCAGGCCTACACGTTTGTAAGCCTCATCGAGAATAGGGACTGGTTGTAGAAGGACTTACGACGAGGGAATGGTCGTAGAAAGACTTACGACTAGGGGATGGTTGTAGAAAGGATTACGACGACAGGCTGATCGTAGGAGGACTCACGATCAGGGAGTAGTCGTAGAGAAGCTCGCGATTTGGGACTGGTTGTAGAGGAACTTGCGACCAGGTGGTGGTCATAGTGAGGCTTACGACCAGGGACTAGTCGTAAAGAAACTTACGATGACAGATTGATCGTAGGAGGACCTACGATTAGGGGATAGTCGTACAAACCCTTAGGACTAGGGATTGGTCATAGAAGATACAATGGTTGTAGATGCTGTAGTGATCGTAGATGCTACAATGGTCGTGGGATTTGCAGGAGTCGTAAGCTACAGTGGTCGTAGGAGCTACAGTGGTCGAGGAGCTGCAGTGGTCGTATAAGCTATAGTGGTCGTAGGATCTACAGTGGTCGTAGGAGCTGCAATGGTCGTATAAGCTAAAGTGGTCGTAGCAACTACAGTGGTCATAGGACTACAGTGGTGGTAAGAGCTAGAACACCCGAACGAAGTGGCAGTCTGAGTCAATAAGTTGGCCTAGTATTTTGGATCATGAAGAGGTTCCAGGTGGTCGTGGCATGGGAATAGGCCCTGGTGGAGTTAGTAGGTGCGTGGAGTACAGGTCGTGCGACCTTATGTGTAGGAGGCTTATTTAATCCGAGTACTTCTTGTAAAAGGAAATGAAGCACAATAGAGATTGAGTGATTTAATCCCAAGGAGTTTCCTCTCTGTGTATATTTAACCAGAGATACGAGAGAGACTAGTGGATAGTTTCTAAGAGAGAGAGAGAGGATTGAGTGATCCAATCCCAACATGGAATACTTCAGATTAAAGCGGATAACTCTGAGAGAGAGA
Organism: Ampelocalamus luodianensis; assembly: GCA_036346255.1. Lineage (NCBI taxonomy): Eukaryota > Viridiplantae > Streptophyta > Magnoliopsida > Poales > Poaceae > Ampelocalamus > Ampelocalamus luodianensis. Next base: position 21,916,210 of record CM070635.1, read on the forward strand.
GAGAGAGAGAGAGAATCTTCATAGGAACATTTCTCAATGGTTATTTAGCGAGGAGTGATTACCTGGTTAGGTGATACTCTCAGATCCTCTTTCGAGTTATGAATGGTCCTTGAAGTTAGCCATTATTGTTGGATTTGAGCACATATGTGTCTTACACACATACGGGCAAGATCTTAGACCAGAAGCCTTAGACCAGCGTGGTCGAAGTCTTAGACCAGGGTGGTCGAAGTAATCTAGTTGAAGCCATAGACCATTGTAGTCAAGGCGTAAACCAGTATGGTCGAACTAATCTGGCCGAATTGTGTGGTCGGAACTTAGTGGTCGAACTGAGTGGTCGGAACTGAGTGGTCGAACTGAGTGGTCGAAACTCAGTGGTTGAAACTGAGTGGTCGGAACTCAGTGGTTGGAATTGAGTGATCAAATGAGTGGTCGAAACTGAGTGGTAAAAACTCAGTGGTCGAAATACAGTGGTTGAAAGAGTGGTCGAAACTGTGTGGTCAAACACAGTGGTCGAGAATGAGTGGTCGAACTGTGGGGTCGACACAGTGGTTGGAACTGTGGTTGTGGTCGTAGCTCTACAGTACTCGTGGGTGCTACAGTACTCATGGGTGCTTCAGTACTCGTGGGTGCTTCAGTACTCGTAGGTGTCGTAGTACTCGTAGGGCTATAATGCTCGCGAATGCTAGAGTACTCGTAGGGCTACAATACTCATAGGGTTGTAGTACTCGTATGTGCTACAGTGTCGTAGTAGCTGTGCGGTCGGAGGAAGTTTGATTAGGTATAGTCGATGGAGGTTTGACTATATGTGAAGACTACACGATCATGTGGTCCGAAGATAGTTCGACTAGGCGTAGTTGAAAGAGAGGTACGACTAGGTGTAGTCGTATGAGGTATGACTAGGTGTAGTAAGAGGAGGTACGACTAATAGTAGTCGTAGTTACGACTGGGGTGGTCGTAAGAGATACGGCTGGTGTAGTCGTGGTAGACGCGACTATGTGTAGTTGAAGAAGGTGCGACTATGTGTAGTCGGAAAAAGGGGTATGACCCACTAGTCAGAAAGGGGACTACCAGGTCCAGAGAAGGATATGACTACTCGACGTGGTCGCAAGAAAGCTACGACTACACAACGTGGTCATAGGAAGACTACAACGGCTCAACGTGGTCGTAGGAAGGATACAAGAAGAATACGACTGCTCAATGTGGATGTAGGAAGGATACAAGAAGAATACGACTGCTTGTAGTCGGAGGGGATACGACTACGTGTAGTCGGAAGTATGACTGGATGTAGTTGTAGGAGGTACAACTAGAAGTAGTTGAAGGATTTACGATTACCTGTAGTCGAAAAAGGGTTTGACTACCTATAGTCCAAAAAAGGGTTTGACTACCTGTAGTGCCTAGTCGGAGGTGGTACGACTACATGTAGTCGAAGGAGTTTTGACTATGCATGGTCGTAGAAGGCACGACTATAAGTAGTCGAAGGGGTTTCGACTACGTGGACGTAGAGGATCCGACTGTGTAGTCGAATGAGTTTCGGCTACGTGGTCATGGAGGATTCGACTGGGCGTAGTCGAAACAACTACATGGTCGAAAGAAAGAAGGATTCGATCACAGAACAGGGGTTGAGAGAAAGCAGACTTCGACTACTCAACGGTGGTTGAAAGAAAGAAGAGAGGTTCGACTGCTCGACGCGATCGAAAGAACCAGAAAAAGAACAAGGAAGCTAGAATGAGAAGCCTTTGGGCCACTAGGAACGTACCGGTACGCCACGGAGGGAATGAGTTTAGCCAAAGCTGGTCTGGCGTCTGCAGACCGCGACAGTGAGAGAAGCTCCACGCCACAACGGTGGCCTAGGGAAGGAGAATAGTCTTCAGCCTTCAAGATAGCTCCAGAGAAGCAATTAGATGGTCCTGGGGAAACGTCTTGGGGGAACTCCACGCCGGCGGGGTCAACTTGACTGCTAGGGCGGTATCAATGGTAGTTCCGATGGGTGTCGCGGCGAAGGCGGCGTTGTGGTGGTGCTCAGCCGAACCTGGAGCTCTCACTCATTGTGAGAGAGAGGAGGCGGAGCTAGCAAATAGTGTGACGAGGAAAGCGGTGAAAGGGCTCAGAGTTGTCAAGTAAAAGCGATTTGGCACAGCCCGACAAGGCAGAGTGGTGATGATGTTGATAGGGTTGACAGCAAAGTGCTGCGGAGTGACGGGTAGTAATGGCCGAGTGATGGAAATTGGCCAGCGCGCGGGGCGAAAGAAGGTGCAAGACGTAGCTACCCTGGTCTTTAGTCAAAGGGTCTAGCGGCACCGGGTTTGACTAGCTGCTGGTTGGAGGAACAAGCGAGGGGGGGGGGACGGCGCGAGCGCTGGCTCGACTGGACAAGAAGGGAGAAAGGAATGTGCGGGAGCTGGTCGGGTCAGACCAAAACCAGACTAAACAATACTAGCCAAAGGGAAAAGAGAGAGAGAGAGAGAGAGAGAGAGAGAGAGAGAGAGCTAGGAATATTTGGGAAAAGGCAGAATACACGAATTTTAGATTTGCTAAAATTCAGATATTTGCTCGAAGGAATTTTGACACGATGATAGATAAAAATCTAGCATCAATTAGACAATTCTAATTGGACTTGTGCTAGCACCAGAGAAAATATACTCAAACAACTCTCAAAAATGCAATCAGGAAGAGCAACACGAGCTATTACATAAAAAGTTTTAAAAATTCCATATTTTTGCATTTATGGATTTTTGGGCTGTTACAATGAACCCATATGGCGACGGTGACTGGGGTGCAGTTTAGGAGGAAGGAAATGGAGACGGTGGAGGTGTAGAATGGTGGAGATAGTGAGAGGAGAACAGTGATGCTCGAATTGCCACGACAGTGCCCCTAGCTAGAGAATAAGGCCACATCGTACATGGCGGGACATCACGGCGTTCAGAAAATCCAGACTTGGAGCGTCAGCACTACGCTAGAGTACCAGGGGCTTGACGGCGACGTGGCGCCATGGAGGTCGCTAAAGCGATGGTCTTCACGGGCGTTGGCGTGGATCTAAGCGCCGCCTTCCCTCACACCAGAGAATATCAAGCGAGGTGTTCAAGGACTGGGCAATGGCGTGGAGGAACAGGAGTAAGGTGAGGAGGGACGGCGGGTGCGTCGTTGTTGGCGACTGGTGAGGAAGGGCTCGTCTCGTCGGTGAGATGGTGATGGTGTGATTATAGACCGTGGGTTGCAAACCATATGGAATCCATGGATTGAACCCATATGGAACCACAAATATTCAACCCAAACCAACTCAAACCAAACCAATTCACAAGCAAACCCAACCCAATCCAACCCATTTTGCTTATAATTCCATTTGAACCCATCCAATTGTACCCATTCTTTAAACCCAACCCACTCAACCCCTTTGAACCCAAACCATTAGCAGCCCTAGTTACAACGGAACTCAAATCTTATAGAAAAAATATTTTTCTTTAACACATAAAGCAAATCAAGCAATTAAAAGATGGTGATACATATATCTACAAGCATCTTATTAATGCAACATGGTAGAATAAGAATTTCATGTGACAATTATGGAAATGAATAGTAGCAAACAATATCTTTCCATAGTTTACTTCAATACTTATACCTATACACAAGATATCATTTCTTATTGCAGTCATCTACTGGCTGGTACAACAAAGTTTTCCACAAAATGGAATCATGATAATACTTGGAAAATATGCGAATTGTAAATTAGGATGTTTGTTGCAGTACTTCGTAGATGAAGGAGGTAGCCGTCGTGCTGTCATCAAGACTCGCCGTCGGTGGAGAAGCGGCGCCTCCCTTAGTTGGCGTCCATGGCTAGCCACCACGCTACAGCCGCCCGCCGCACCCATCGTCAGTGTGTGTTGGGAGGGGTAGAGAAGGGGATGCAAGGAACGGAGGTGGATGCGAGGAGCGGAGGTGCGCGCGGTCGGGTGGGGCGTTGTGGGGTGTGACTGACACGGTGGTCCCAATAGAGGTGGATGCGAGGAGCAGAGGTGCACGCAAGTCGGGCGGGGCGGGGCGGGGCGTCACTAACACGGTGGTCCCACTACGTGGGTTCATAGCTTTCTTATGTAATGAGGGTGGGATGATTTGTCCCACTACACGGGGGTAAACCCTTCTTTTATTAGTTAAGATATAACCTCTACGGAGGAGGGGACCATACCAGCTTACGTAGGGTAAACTTGTTCAAACTTCAGCTGGGCCAGTCTTCGGGTCGGGTCTGTAAAAGCCCGAGCACTGCCCAAAGCTCGACATTTGTACATTCTTCAAGCTTGAAGCCCAGCCCGACCAAAATAATGCGTTCAAATCCCGAACGGGAGAATTGACTATTTGCCACAGTTTACAGGTGGTTTCGACAATTTGTCATTATGTTCGTTGCAATTAACCATTTACCACACCTTTCCTTTCCCCTTGTTGTTTTGCCATTTTTTAGTATTTAAATCTTTTTCTAGTCTTGTTGGCCCTGGCCCACATAGCCACAGATGATTTTACCCTATTGGTCAAGTCCGGGACAGGTATGCAGCTGGGTTGAGCCATCCTGGACTAGACCCACCATGCCTCATCCACCTCACTCCATCCTCTCTCTCACGACCACCACCTCACTCCCTCCTCTTTCTCGCATCCACCTGGGCGACTAGGGCAACAGGCCAAATCTGGCGACGGTGAAGGGTGCATCAGGTATCCTCCCCTTCCGATGGCCTTGCTCTTTGCCTTTCCTTTCATACTTTGTTTTCTGGAGTTTCATTTTGATAGATCTGTTGAATGCCTGAAACCCTAGGTTGGTGGATGGATCCGATTTGAGCTTGATGGAGGAGTCGGTTGGTGGAGGAGCGCACAGTGAAGGAGTTGGTTGTTGGAGGAGCATGCACAATGGACCCAAAATGGTATGTAAATTCCCTCTGGTCTTGTTGGATGGACCGTTTTTGCGCCCTTTCCCTCCCCGATCTTAGTTGACTCGAACGGAGTACAGAACAGAGTAGTACGCCCCCTAACTTAAATTTTATTTCTTCCCATATTGAGTAGACTTGATCCTGAAAGAGCATTTACACAAGCTGTTAAAGTTCCACTGTATATTGCAAGGCTTGATGATAGTAGCTAATGCGGATAAGAATGGCAAGATCTAGAATAGGTTATCGATTTGCGTGGATTTACGTTCGGTAAGTTGATGGAACAGTTGGGAGAGAGGACAAGTTGTGGTTCATCTTAGGAGGCCTACGTATGGTGCAATGATATAGAGTGTGGTGGTGGGATGGAAAGGGTTCTACACACCTTCTAATTGTTGAAGGTATTTAATAGTCACAACAGAACGAAATGGGTTTACTTCTTAATGGAAATAGTAGACAAAGTTGCCTATCTATTTAGCTAGTCTAATGTTATAGTAGACCCCTTGGTGAATGAGTGTGCTGAGACTTCCACTACAGTAGCAGTACCAGATGTTGCTCCAGCAGCAGCCGTGGACGAGGTCGAGGCCCAAGGAAATGACTTGTCCTCACCGATTAGGGTGGACTGATCAACTATTGAAATTGCTCAAGGACCTCATGAATTGGACAGATATGTTCCTACGGGTGAGGATGAAATGTTTGTTTTTTAGGCTTGAGGGATAAGTATGACATAGCTAGGGATGAGGCTCACAAAGATAGGGCAGAGGCTGAAAGATGCAGGGCTGAGTCTGGTGGTGCACCTACAACCACAGTGGATGGCACTGAAGGTGCAACTATTCCTATGGACGATGACATACTTGAGAAGCAGCACATCAAGTATGACAGGGATCATCCAAAGATGGAGAAAGGCAGCTTGTTTCCTTCCATGAAAGTTTTTAGACTAGCCATTAGACAATATGCTATAAATGAGGAGTTTGACATAGGCACTGAGAAATCTAACCCCACAAGGTTTATTGGGAAATGTAGAGCTAAACGATGCCCTTGGAGAATTGTAGTTCGCATGACTTTAGATAAGAAAGCTATCAGGGTACTAACTTTGTTGCTAACTCTTACTCTTGTACATGAACTATTGTCATTCTTTGTTTGTACTTACTGGTTTCTATTGTTTATCCAACTCTCCAAGATAGTCAATGAACATAAGTGTTATTCAAGATGGGAGCCAAGAAGATGCAAGAAAAGCTGCAGGATGGTTACAATATCACCATAGGTTATGACAAAGTATGGAAGGGGAGACAAAAGACAGTTATGGCATATTAGCAAAATGTTTTTGAGTACCACATGAACAAGATTCTGATAGCATTCCCTCAAATGGCTGACTACCTTCAAAGGCATCACAAATTGATGTGGATGAGATGTGCTTTCATCCCAAACATCAAAGTGTGACTATATTAACAATAACCTTGCTGAGTCCTTAACAGTTGGGTGAGAGATGTAAAGGATCTACCTCTTGATGAACTTGCAAACAAGTTAAGGGAGATGGTTATGAGGCTTTTTGAGAAGAGAAGGATTGGGGAAAAGCTGCAGGGGATGATTCTACCAGCTCTCCTACAATAATTGAGGATCAAGTCAAGGGGATTAGGTCACTTGAAGGATCAAGCATCTACCAATTGGAGTGCGCAGCTGAGGGACACTAACAATAATAACCTTAGACATGTTGTGAACACAGCTAGTCATGAGTGCACTTTCCTTGAGTGGCAGCACACAAGTAAGCCTTGTGAGCATGCATTGGTATTTCTAACATCTCTGAGGAATGTCAATATGAAGGATTATGTACATGAGTACTACTCATTAGAAAGGTTTAGAGTTGCTTATGAAGGGGAAATTGAAACACTGATAGACAAGTCTCAATGGCCAAATGTTGATATTGGCTTTCAGCTGCTACCTCCACTAGCCAAAAGGTCTGTTGGAAGGCCTAGGAAATTGAGGATTAGAAATTGCTCGGAAAAGGGGGTAGGGGGGGGGGTAAAGAAAAGCAAACAGTTCAAATGGTGGCCAAAACAAAGTGTAAGATGTGAGAGTCAGCATAGGCAAGAAGGATGTCCACTGAATGGGATAAATAAAAGATACAGACAACCTAGTTCAATGTTTTCTTGCTATGTGTTTCAAACTGATACATTAACTTGTAATGTTTGCCTTCATACAGGAAAAGAAAACCAAGAAAGAACACAACAAGAATAAAAGGTGCAAGCACATTAAGAGTAGGAGGTCCAAGCATTTCACCTGCTTCTCTACCAAGGAGGTCAATGATCACCATGCCTGCTTTACTTAATGAAAGCCTTGGTCCTGTCACATGAAGGTTAAGTACTAAATTTTCATATGCATTTGTGACTAAATCATCTTGTTGCAAGCAACTTACACTAGCTTAGGGAGGTGAAACATCACATCTCCAGTAACTACCACATCTCCAGCAAGACCTATCAAGAAGATGACTCGAAAGAAGAAAAAGAAGACCTAAGATTGCCGGCAGAACTTGTCATTATGTTACGTTCTATGTTATGTTGTGAGTCCAGAACTGTTTCAGATGTGAACTCGGCCCAAGGATTCCAAAATTTCATTTAGGGAGAACCTACTATTATGTTATGTTTTGTGTTATGTTATGAGTCTAGAACTGTTTGTATTATGTGCCAATGACAGTCCATAGCTATATCAAATGAAAACTAGGTATTGTCATGTGATGATCGTTTATCAAATTATTCTTGAATTGGTTACCTCTTTTGCTTATTTGACACTTTTATCTACCTCGTTTCGACTTTCCTCAACACCTTTAATTTTTTTTGACAGAAAACAGGAAGGGCAGAACCCTTACTGTGGAGATATATTAAAAAAGAATATGTACAAGGTTAAGAATTTACAAAAGAGCACTAAGTAAAATTAGCCAAAATCTCTCAACCAACAGAAGAACTCCTCCCGGAGCGAGGGTTTGACCCGATGGATAACCATGGCAAAAGCTTCCTTAAACTCTAACTTCCAATTGGGAACCTTGGTTTACTGTTTTGCTCTGTTTCTTCTTCTCCCACAAACCTTGGTTTACTTTGTCAGTCTTCTGCCCCATGTGTTTTTTCAGTGTTGAATACTGCAATACCCATTCCTTCTTGCCCAACAACCACATTAGCACAGTAAACAAATGTAATAGCTTAAGTTGATTTGTTGCACATGTAATTAGGAGCTTATAATCACCTGAAGAAAAAAAATATATTAGTTGCTTGATCTATGGACTGCATACCTATATATTTGTTAACTGGAACTATACACCTCCCATGCAACAAGCGGTTAATAGGTGGTGTGTTATAACATGACTCCAGGAAGGTAATAATATCTCGTGGACATCGAAATGTATTAGTAAATTACAAGCGAACCTATCAGCCATGGACATTTACCATAAGCATGACAATAGCATCACATAAGCATAATTATCCATAAGCAGACAATAGCATCCATTTACTAACAAAGTCTGCATTACATAAGCATAGCAATAGCATCACATAAGCATAATCATTCATAAGCAGACAATAGCATCCATTTACCAACAAAGTCAACATTGCATAAGCATCCATAAGCATACATTACCATCCATAAGCATTGCATACATAGGGCACTAGCTACTTCACTAACACAATGATAACAACTAGGAAAACAAGCACAACAAGTACTGCATTCACAACCATTTGCATCTCTGCTATTTTGGTGAGCTTGCTCAGCTTCGCATCCCTGTTGAAAGTGAAGGCCTTCAACGTAGACATGTCACTAGCCAGCGACCCAACCTCAGGCTTCAACCAAGCAATGCTGATCTTCATGCCGTCCAGCTCACCCTTCATTGAATCGTAGCCTTCCTAGAGCTCAGAGGTTACTTCAAGCAGATCTGGAATGGTGTCTCCTTAGAGTAGGTTGTTGATGAGGACATCAACTGTAATACTCCGGAAGTGTGAGAAGTCAAGAATCGGGTTAATTAAATTTAATCGGTAGAGAATTATTTAATCGGGGAAGAGTTTAATTTCAGAATTCAGCAAAGACAAGAAAAGAGAGGGGTTTTTCTGTGTTTTCTCACCTACTTGGGCTCGGGCCTTGGCCCATCTGGCCTGTAGTGGCCGGCCAAAGGGGAGGAGCCACCTCCCAAACCCTAGCCGCCTCCCTTTCTCTCCTCCCACTTGCAGCCGCCTTCTCCTCACCCTTGGCCGAATCCTCCCCTCTCCCTTGCGCCTCCCCCCTGCCCTGGTGCTGCTCCCTCGCGATTCCCCTTCGTCTAGGCTGCTGCCCCTTGCGCAAGAAGGAAAAGAGAAGAAGGAGAAGAAGGAGAGGAAGGAGAAGAAGGAGGGAAAGGAGAAGAAGAACTCGCGTGGGGATTGGTTCAGCAAGCTAGCGGTTCTACAAGGGTAACGAGATGCCTTCCCCGCTGTTTGATCCATAGTAGATGCGAAACCGATTAGAATTGTTGGTTAATTGTTGGGCTGCAGAAGATTCAATTCTGTCCAGTATCTTGCGTGGGTTTTTCGTGTATTTAGAGGCTGAATTTTAAGATTCCATCTCCTAGAGTTATGTGGGTTATGTCGTTATCTTTCAGTAGCCGCGAAGATCACTCGATTCCGAGGTCTGAGTCAAAAGTTATGGTCGATTTAGTATCTGCTGCCAGAAATCTGACGAGAATAAACTGTCTGGATATTTCCTAAAATATGATAGGGAAATTGGAAGAATCTGAAAGTTCACCCAACTAGGTTATTGTAGGTAATTCGATAACCTTTTCAGATTGATAAAGAACGGTCAATTCGGAGTTACCTATTAAAATTTATGGTCATTTTAGTTTTGCTGTTCGATTGTGTAGGCAGTTTCTGTACTGAAAGTTCAGACAATGGTTAGCCTAATATTTTGGCCGAATTGGTTTATCGTGTCAACTAGAGTATTGTAGATTATTCAGTTAAGAATCTACAGAAATTGGGTTTACCTCTTTTTGACTTCCAGTTCATGAGTTATGTCATTTACCGTGCTGCTGTCCAGAATCAGTATATGGCAGGAAACGTTGTTTTCAGTTTCAGCTTTGTAAACTCGTTTTGAGTCGTCAAGTAAGCGATGTAGAATGCCGATTAGTAGCGCTGAGTATATTATGTCTTAATTGAAATTATTTTACCTGTTTAGGAGGTGAAGCCTCAGGTTTAGGTGTATCATCTTTGCCGGCTAATGCGTCGCATCGTGGAAGGCAAGTAAATGTAGCGGTTGTGCTACGGTTTAACCCGTTTTTCTTACTACTTGCACTATGCATGATTGACGTAGTGTTAAATGATATGCCATGGTTACATGTTTCCTAAGTAAGAATGTGGTAGCAAGATATTAATCAATTGCTATGTTTGGATGAGTTTGGGTAGTATTGTGGTAATTCGCGTAATGAGCCAAATGCGGAATATGAGAATAAACTCAAGGTGGACATGTTGATAATTCATTGTGGTTATTTTCATGATGATCATGTGGTGGTCTATGTGATAGAGTTTCATCTAGATCGATTGATTTTGATCTTGGTGAATCGGGTGTGGGTTATGTGGTAATGGTCTTATGACACGTTGGTATTGTGCTTAATGAGACACATGTGGATTATGAGAAAATATTCATGATGAGTACGTTGTTGATCTCCGTGGTTAAATTCTTGTGGTTTATGATTATCATATCATATCATTCATGACATATCATGACATTTGCATTGTGGATGTCGCCATTATAGCCGCGATCAGTACAGTACAACATCGTGCATTGTCAGAGACGATGCATACCTTTACCTTGTTGGGTAAAGGTGCGAGTGGAGCATAGCATACATATGCATTACATTGTGGAAAGATCATTTGCATTCTTATGCAAGATATTGAGGTGAATTTATTTTGCAATCAAACGCAACTTCATAGTTGCAATGTGGAAATTGACTCATGAGAGTCTCGGTGGAATGAGTAATGTGGTTGTGGTTGTGGAATGGGGTTTATCCCTTGTGGTATGGTAGAGGTTGTGATTGTGGCATGAGATTCTTCTCTCTTGTGGTAATCGTTGGTAGCAGATTGTGGATGTGAGAAATAGTAAAGTTATGAGGTAAAACATGTTAATACTCTATTGTCATTGGTAGTGGTAGTGGTGAATAATATGAAGCGATTGATCAAGATTTTGTTGTTAATATTTTACTATCTTTGGTAGTAAATATGGTTGAGGCTATAATTGTGTTCATTATGAGAATTGGATATTGATGCTTAATATCTTTGCGATTAAATTAGCTTGTAAATGAATGTGGATTCACATTATGGATGTGGACATATTGATACTTTAATGATGTTGTATATTTATTTGTAGTCCGATTAGCTGTTAAGCAGTTTACTTGCGAGATTTTATCTCACCCTTGTTTTCCCCTACAGGTGATTGTTGAGCATTCATGGATGGGTAGAGCGGCACCACAATAATGCACTTGGTTCATCAACTCATGTTGTAATAAAGACGATGAAATTCTAGCCAAATGCTTAACTATTTGTGGATGATTATGTTGTTAAATAAGGATGGACTTGTGAACCATTCTTTGTTTAATCTGCTAGAGGTTGTTTAATTATTGAACTTGTTACCGTCATCTTTATTCCCTTAGTTGTTTATGCTTCCGCTTAGTGCTTCTTGTCTAGAGTTGCTGCCGAATTAATTTTGTCTTGAAATTATTGGCTAGCTGTAGAGTGGTTAAGTAGCATTCCAGGGTATTGTGGATCCTGGGGTGTTACATCAACCCTTCGAATACGACCACTACTCCACCTCCAACCGGGCGATTCGACTGCCATCAATTCGGCTGCGTCAAACGCTACTCCAACGTGCCGATAAATTTGCTTCACTTATATCTAGTGCTGCGCCACCTTACATTGGGCCGAGGGCCTTGTATCAATTATTGGGTCCAAAGGACAGCCACCACCTTAGGATATTTGGGCCGGCCACCTCCCTGGCCCATATGGCAACCTAGGGTTATTGTTCATGTGGTACTGTTCACGCGTGAACAATACCCGCGCCGCCTCTCCCTCCTCCTATAGATAGTGGCCATCTTCCCTCTAATTCCTCGGATTTTGTTTAGTTAAAAGTTAGCTTCTATGCAACTTCGTGTATTGGTTTGTGTCGACTAGACTAACCATAATATCGCTTCGGAATCCTAATTTATCAAGTATTTCATTCATATTTGCAATTTCAGATTGCTTATTTATCTTGTTCTTGCGTGCTTCTTCGGTGTATGCAGGAATCGATCTTCGTGATCAGGTCAACCGGGTATTCATGCACGGTTGATAACGACTTGTCGAGCAGTTCAGCAATTGCGTGGTTTTGGGCCTTGCGTGTTCGTAGCCAGGATCGTGAGAGTTGAGCGACTACCACCGAACGTATCTTCTCATCGAAAGATCGGGCCAAAAATAGGACCTTCGGGCTCATTAGTTGTGTCCTCATGAACAAGACCAATATCCACTAGGTACTACTGGTACTTGTCAATCCACAAGAAAAAAGTTTAACTATTGGGCACCTGCCAAGCACGAAATCTATCCAATTTAGCCATAGTGCAACCCTAATCAGTACCAATTTCTCCCAAATTTCTCCAAAATCGCACAACCCTAAAATCCTAGCCTTGTGATATCCAACCCTATTTAGTACCAATTGAAACAAATCTTGAAAAAGGAGATGAGAATTTACAGCGGATCGATTCCTCAAACACTTGACAAAAATCTTCCTAAGGTTGTTCTTCATCTTCGAGGTGAGCTCTACCACCTTCTCTACTCCGCACCTAGGGCAGTTGATGAGGGGCAAACCACTATCCCCGTGCCCCAACAAGAACACACAACTAGGGGTAGAGCGGTGATAGAGGAGCTCCCCTCAAACATCGCGACTAGGCACGGGTAGGATGACCGCCACCCTGGTCGTTGACGTTGTCGCGAGAGAGAGGAGGAAGAGAGGTGGTGGTCGCAAGAGAGAGGATGAAACCAGGTGCATGAGGCATGATGGGTTTGGTCCAGGATGGCTCAACCCAGCCACATAGCTATCTCGAACCTGACCAGGAGGGCAAAATCATCCATGGCCATATGGGCCAGGGCCAACAAGACCAGAAAAGATTTAAATACTCAAAACTAGCAAACCAACAAGGGGCAAGGAAAGGTGTAGCAAATGACCAATTGTAACGAACATAATGACAAGTTATCGAAACCACCTGTAAGAGTGGCAAGTAGTCAATTCTCCCAATCCCGAACATCTATACATATACTAATTGGAGGCTCTCCTAGAGGCCCCCATATTAATCCTAGGAGGTGAAAAAGGGTCAAAATTCCTACATTAATCGAAGAAAAATAAAAAAAGCTAAAAACTCCCACATTAATAAGAGAAATCTAACCATCCAATTCAAGCTTATGATGCAACCTGCGGCTTGGATTTTTTTGGTATTCGGCAGCCTAATGGACTCCGATTCAAGGAGGCTAAAACGAAGCAATTGCATGTATGTGTGGTTACATATAGGTTTTGGGAGGCGCTGCACTACTACTCGGCGATCTTAATTCGACTATCCGGCAGCCTGATGGACTCCGATTCAAGGAGGCTAAAAGGAAGCAATTGCATGTATGCGTGGTTGCATACTTGCATATAGGTTTTTGGAGGCGCTGCACTACTACTCGGTGATCTTAATTCGACTCGCTGGACGTGACGTTGCCGGCGGACTCGGCTCCGCGGATGAAGGTGGAGCAGTGGATTCTGGCGCCGGAGATCCACAACGCTGTGGCATGCGAGGGTGCCGAGCGGGTGGCGAGGCACGAGCGGCTGGACTTGTGGCGGCGCGTCATGGAAGGCTGCGGGTTCCAGGTGGTGCCACTCTGCCCAGCCGCCGTCGGCCAGAGCCAGGTCCTCCTCGCCCTATACGGCGCCGGCGATGGGTACCAGCTCACCGAGGACAAGGGGTGTGTCCTCCTCAATTAACAGGACCGCGCCATCATTGCTGCCTCGACGTGGCGGTGTTGATCGATGAATGCATGGCCGGTTGGAGACGAGGGAGAAGAGGGGCTACCAGGCGGCGTTATTCCGTTTGTGCATTAGGTTTCTCTCTTGCATGTAGGTTATTTGGTTTCTTGGTTAAACAAAGGTTGCATGGTGCCAAATCTGTATGGACACATAATAAGTGAAAAAGCTATAAATTTTGAAAAAAATAGTTATAGAAAATCACATATTGATTAAAGAAAAAAATTAAATATGCTAATCTGTCACTAATTTATTTAGATTTGTTTTAGATAATAGCTTGGATTAGATATAATAATAGAGTTTGATACAAATTGTAGCAAAGAGTCTGCTTGAAGTTATATCTACGTACAAATTGCAGTGAAAATTTAAATTCCGAAGTTAAAGTTGTCATCATGAAAAATTAGATCTTTGATTTTTTTTTCAAAATTTTAACAGTTCACAACTCATGAGTAAAATTTCAAAATTAAAACTTTATCATCCACATTTAAAAAACTTTGGTGTTAAAAACTAAAAAAAAATAGCAATAAAAAACATTTTTTAAAACATGTAGCCCGTGCGATGCACGGGTTGATGACTAGTATATACTAAAGACCTGCAACAAAGAGTCTATTGGACACATTAACAAACAAAGAATCTGTCCATAAAGTTAACAACCATTCAACCGCACACTCATTTTTACAAGCACCTTTAGTACAATACACAAGTATCAGACCATGAACCAAGCAACGATGGAGACACGGCTGTGCAAACCAAGCAATCAACGATGGCATACAAACTTATGGGCATGAGGCTATGTAGCACCATAGTAGTAGTGACAGAGACATGGTTAGCGACCTTTCGAGTGCGGTGGTGAGGAATTGGAGAGGAAGGCTGGGAGGCAGAGTTGACGGGGAAGAGCTCGAGGACGATGTTGATCGGGAGCAAGGGTCTGTGGGAGGCGAGCGCTTGTGTGAGCCTATGAGGGACGAGACCTTTGCTCCTTGTCCAACGCTCCTTGCCGTTGGACAAATCTCTGGGCAACAGATCGGCCGACCGAAGGCGACGGGGAAGGACTCCTGCACTCCAGATCCAATTTTGCTTTCCAAGATGAGAATTGGGAATGGAATATTTTTATATGGCGACTAGATTGGGGAGTTTTTGGCCTAAATGGCACTATTGCGTGTGCTTTTGATGGAAGTAGAGCCTCTTGCGCCATATTGCCAAAAAATGGCAGCTTGGCCGCATGTTTGGACAAGCGGTGTGCCGACACATGTTGCCTCCACACACCCACTGCCCGGGCAAGCCGCGTCCGCGCATCCCTCGCCCGGAAAAGCCTTGTCCATGTGCCCCCCACCTGAACAAGCCTCATCCACACGCCCAACGCCCGGACAAGCCTCCTCCGCCCAAGTGTTGCCCGAACATGGGTCTCGCCCCCCTTGCTTGGAATGCTGCGGCCCGACAGTGCCTCTGGATTTTCCGCCACCATCACACTGCGCTGTCTACGAGAATTGCCTTCGTGCGGCTATAAATACCAGAGTCGCTCTCGCTCTCGGCCATTCTCAATTGCGTTTTCGTTCTCGTTCTCGCTGCTCGTCACTGAGAACACAGAGAATAGAATGAAATATTTTTGGAGATTAAAGTTTAAAGCAGTTCTTAGGATCGTACTTGTATTGAATGGTCCCCATGAAGGGTGGGTAATTTTTTGTCCACTGCATTTGTCGTTATTACTGTAGTTGTAGTTAATTAGTCTTATTCAGCTAGTCCTAATTAATGTAGCATGTAGTTGTAATCAAATAATTGTTAATAATTTAGCCGTAGTTTATTACTGCTTATTATTAAGAGGTAATAAATTAGTCGTAACTAATGTATTGGTAATTAATTAACGCTTAATAATTAGAGGTAATTAATTAGGCTTTATATTTGGGTATAAAGTAGTTAGTGGTTAAAAATTAGTGGTAATTAATCATTTGTAATTAGTTTAGTGATAATTAGTTAGGCATAATTAATTTAGTGGAAATTAACTAGTCATAATTAATTTAGTTCTATTGAATCAGTGGTATTTAATAAATCGTAATTGTTTGAGTTGTAGTTTATTAGTAGTAATTACACTAGTGGAAATGGAGTGGTTGAATTTACGTGGCCATAATTACTTTGTTGGTAAGTAACGACTCGTAGTTAATTAGTGGTGACTAAATAAACATAATTAATTATGATTAATTATGTATGTGCGTAGTTAGTCATTCTGAATTAATTAATCTTAATCAAGTCAGTGTGAATTACTTAGATGTAATGAATTACTCCTAAGTATTTTTTTTTGGCAAGTAATCAATTTGTTGCTCATTAATTAATTATTTGTATTTCATTACTCGTATCTAATTGATTACTTGCATGTAGTATGTCGTAATTATTTGTGTCGTGGGTAATTAATGGCTAATAATTACTTGCAATTAATTAGTTTAGTCATATTAACTTAGTGCTAACTACATACCATGTTTCTTGTATCGCGTACCGTAAATCAGGTTGATGTGGCTTTAGGTAATTTCGAACATACAAGATTTGGTAGTGTTTTATGGTGACAGTCTCGCATGGGTCGAACCCGATGGGTTGGACCTGTCGAGATACCAATACAAGGTGGTCCGAGCGGAGGGGCTCGATGCGATGAATATTCACGAGCTTAGGAGTTGCATCGGAGGGAATTCGACATGGAGCCAATGATGAAGAAACTTGTTATTGAGGAGATCACCTACACGAATAGGGGAGGGTAGGGCATAGGAAGCTAGTCAAGGTGAATGGAAGCATAGCATGGGGCTAGTACATGCAGATTCCTTCCCAGCCTGAGACTGCGATTTACGGGAAACCAATGGTGTACATGAATTTCATATGCAGGGCACGGGAAACCTTGATGATGCCCGTGCCTCGGGAAGTGGGCAACCGCAGGCAGGGCTTGAAGACAGTAGCACGAAATGTGCTATTGTGGAGGAAGCCCATGAGAGAAGACTTGTACATAATTTTGTGCAAAATGAGGGGGCGAAACTGTGGTAGTCGGCCCGCATTAACTGCCACGAGTATCTACCGGACCAACCTCTCACATTTACCCAAGCTCGGATGGTAGCGAGGAGGACGCACACCAGGGTGGTGGTCCAACCGGTGGAATTGTGTCATCGGAGGTGCCTTATGTGGCATCAAGACTTGATGATATCAAAGTGCGTTCACTTGTACTGCTGCTAGAAGAAGGGTCCCAATGGTGGTTTGATGACGACACCCTTTTAGTTGGGCAATACTTCCCTAGCATGGTACGCCTTGTCCATTAGCTATGTGTACCAGGTGCACCAGTCTCACCTAAGGCATTACACAGTGAAGTGCGTAGTGGAAGGTTGCCCTAGCAAGGTCAGTGCTCACCGAGCAAAGTTCTTTGGCTTTGTCTTCATGGTCAAGGCGGTGACCGAACACACTTGCGAGCTAAGCGAGCTGCTGCAGCACAAGACATTACGCAGTGAAGTGCATAGTTGAAGGTTGCCCTGGCAAGGTTAGTACTCACCGAGCAAAGTTCTTCGGCTCGGTCTTCAAAGTCAAGGCGGTGATCGAACACACTTGCGAGCTTAGCGAGCCGCAGCAACAGCATCGGAGTGTGACTTCCGCATATGTGGCAAGCCTCATCAGCCACCTAGTTGCGAGGACGTGTCTATCTCCCCCAAGATGTTGCTATCGTAAGTCACCAATCTGGATGGTTATGCAGTCAGCTACAACAAGGTTCGACGAGCCAAACTGAAGGTTATTGAGTCGATGTACAGGACATATGAAGAGGCGTACAGCCTTGTGCCGAGAATGCTTCACCAGATTGCCAAACCAAACCCCAGCACGTACATAAATAAGCTTGAAAGTGAAGATGATGATGGAGACCGCAACTTCTTCATATTGGACCGGGTGTTCTAAGCTTTCGCCCAGGCCATAGAGGGCTTCATGTTCTGTCATTCCGTGATCACAATGGATGACACTTTCCTCACGAGGAGGTACAAGGGCAGCATTCTCACCGTGGTAGCGACCGATGTGAATGACCAACTTCTACCTATTGCTTTTGCCATTGTAGAGAATGAGAACACATCCAGTTGGCTGTGGTTCCTAGTGAATGTGAAGCGGGTGGTTGTGGGAGACCAGCCTAACGTATGCCTTATCACAGACTATAATGCTGGGTTGTTGTCAGCTTTGAACACCATGAAGAATGGGATATAACCCCTTCACCAGTGGAACGACATGGTAACCCGGTGGTGCATGAGGTATCTTGCACAGAACTTCTTCACATGGTTCCATAATCAAGAGCTTATGAAGATATTTAAGACGTTGTGCTTGTAGAACTAGAGGCAGAAGTTTGAGACCATTTGGACAAATATCGAACATCGGGCTACGAGGCATACAAGGGAGTCCCCTCTAGGGACAGCAGGCCGCGAGCAGGCAATCCAGGAGCACCATAAGTTTCACACAGTGGATTAATCTCTATGCTCCTGAGTTGGAGAAATAGTCCTTGCTCTATGACAAAGATAGTGCAAGGTACGACATTATGACGACCAACATGTCTGAGGTGTACAGCAGCATGCTCAAAGGTGTGGGTGCCTCCCTATCACCGCGATCATTGAGGAGACATGGAATCGCACAGTCGGTTACTTCATCAATAGAGCCACCGTAGCAAGGCAACAGCTGGAACAAGGGAAGCAGTGGTCTGAGAACATGCAGAGGTATATGGACGAGAAGATGCAGAAGGTCCGAATGCACGACAGTCGGGTGATCGATGGCCTCAGGAGGAAGTATGAGATTAGGCTGTGGCAAAAATATGTCAACGGTCATGCCAGGGGAAAAAGAAACATGCATGCACCCTAAGTAATGTGGCTACATGCATGTGCAACAAGCCTAGCTGTGTTGCCTTTTCGGTCTGCAAAGTTAGCGTCGTAGTGTGCAGTCTTTACGCTCTAAAAAGGTGGGGTAGCCAACTATGGTCTTTTTAGTCTTATAAGGTAGTATCGCAGTGTGTAGTCATCTTGGTATGCAAAAGTGTCAAATCTAAGTTCATACGCGAATCCCTTGTCATGTTATGTTCATATAGATTCAGTTGCCAAAAGTTGAAGACATCTTGCTGTAACACCCCAGCCCGACGTGAGCCTGGAATGCTACTAAAGAAACATTAAACAAAACTAAACTAGAACACTTTACTAAATTTTGGCAGAACTTCTCTTGTATAGCTAGCTATACGGGGGTTCCAACATATAAAAGAGAATCATAACTCAATATTTCTTCATCCAAAATCCTCTCTAAGCATTAGAATCATGAACATAAACAAAGATTTCTAAAGTATGCTACTCATCTTTATTACAAACTCAATGCATGAAGCCTATCCATAATCAAAACTTAAGCAGCTTGCTTATTTAATAATTGACATTCCAAAATTTAATCAACTATTATTGATGTATGGCAGTGTGTGTATTCAACTCAGGTCTACTCCCTCTCATGTATGACGTTCTTGCAACGGTATCTAAAACACAACAAAAGCAAAGGTGAGTTCAAGAACTCAGCAAGTACCACAAAAAGAAACACTAACTTCACAATTACAGCATCAACATCCAAATCTAAACTTTGCTCGAAAACATATCTCATGATGTATGAATGCAGACATGCAATACATCTTTTCTCTTTTTCACTCTTTTGCGCATTACACCGGTAATGCGGGGTATGCAACTATCGCTGCGTACCCATGCCTGTGCTCGCAAACGCAGGGACCAATTGCCCAATACTTCGCAAGTAAAGGGGACCTCGAGCCCACACTACACAAGTGTCGGGACCTTAAGCCCATCGTTTACATGACGGGGACCTCTCCTCAATGCCCACATTCCACGAATATGGAGACCTCAAATGTGCAATCCTGATCACCACGCGATCAGGTCTTATGTATGCTCTCATAGTGCACATGAACAATTTCAGTTTTTCATTAAACATGAACAACATCAGCACTGTTTATGAATAACAACCATTCGTCTCATAAGCATACGTCATCTTTAACCAGCATATCGCACTATCAAGGAACCGCAGCTAATACATTCCAAATACTAGCATGTATCACAAGCATACATCATCTACAGCCAGCATATCATACCATCAATCAACCACAACTAATATATTCCAAATACTAGCATGTACATAAGCATACATCATCTACAGCCAGCATATCATACCATCAATCAACCACAGCTAATATATACCAAATACTAGCAAGCATTGTCAAACCATCCATAACTACTCTACCAAGCAGGGTACTTGTCTCAACCGCGAGAGAACAGAGGGTGCGAAGAAGGTGCTGCCTCCGAGACCAGTCCCCCACCTAGATTCATTTAAAAACATACTAAGACAACAGTAATGGACCAAACAACTATAAAAGTAAACACAAACTTGCAATAGTTCTTTTATCGCTAGCCCAACTCCAAATCCTAAACGTCGTTCTGTCCCCTCTGTGGACAGTCATGTTCTAAAATTCATATCTCTTAGTACAGGAGTCCAAATGAAGTGTTATTAGACTTCATTGAAAGGTTATCAAATTTTCCAACTAAACCTAGTTGGTGAGCCCTCCTGATTCGACCATCTAATACCCCTATCATGCCAAATAACAGAACATCAATACTCACGTCGGGTTCTCTAGACAGCACACTAAAACCACCATAACTGTTGCTACGAAAGTCCAAATCTTGAGTTTTTATCTCTCTGAAACGGTATGGAAATTACCTATATTTTTCATTATATCGTGATCCTCTAATTTTCTCTTTAACTAACGGCTTAACCCAGTTTTCTACAAACTGTCTAGATGCTGACAGATTAGCAGGACAGCAACACTAAACAAATCATAAATTTTGATCCGTACGTCAGAATCAGGTGAACTCGGCGGCCACCGAAAGATAAGAATATAATCTAAATAACTCTAGGAGATCAAAACTCCTAATTCGGCCTCTAAGATTGCGAAAATGCCCACGCAACAACCTGGATAGATTAATGTGAACAGCAGACCGACATTGATCCAATCAAATATATTCGATTTCTCCTCTACGACTAAACAACCAACGATAATCGAGAATCATTACCCTTGTAGAACC
The DNA here is from genome assembly GCA_036346255.1 of Ampelocalamus luodianensis. Taxonomy (NCBI): domain Eukaryota; kingdom Viridiplantae; phylum Streptophyta; class Magnoliopsida; order Poales; family Poaceae; genus Ampelocalamus; species Ampelocalamus luodianensis. The sequence continues at coordinate 21,937,247 of CM070635.1, forward strand.
TTAGGGAGACGCTGAACGATCCCCCACGAGGAAGATCCCTCGTCCCTCCTTTCAGCCAACCAATCTGCAGTCCTTCCTTCTCCTTCCTTTGCGAACACCGGCAGCGGGAAGGAGCGGCTCCAAGAGGCAAGGCACTGTAGTAGTGGCACTGTAGCAGCAACACTGTAGCTACAGTGCTGGCCTAGGGGTTTCCCCTTATTTTATAGGTGGTCGGCCCCCCATATGCCTCTTGGGCCAAGGCCCGAGGCCCAGGTTGCCGAAGAAAAGCGAAAAACCCCGCTTTCTTAATTCTATTCTTCTCTTTTGAATGATTTCTTCCTTAGAATAAATCGGGGTATTACATTCTACCCCCCTTAACAGGATTCGACCCCGAATCTAAACGCCGATCTACACGAAAGAAAACTGCGATTGGAAACTAACAACAGATACCAATATGATCAACTCTTGTTAAAACTCGCTCACGCGAGTCTCCAACTCCCAAGTGGCCTCTCTCTCGGACTGAGGACCACAACACAATGACCCGAAACAACGTCTGTTCTAACGCTCAACCCCACATTTCCAGGTACACTCGTCGAAAGAGACTCGAGGGTAAGATCCTACTCGATGGTCAACGTCTTTAACCAAATCTCAAACTTTGAATGACTCAATTACTCACTCAGCACCAGAACAACCCAAATGTCGCGTACTCCGCGTATGGACCCAAGACGGTCCTAGCGATACGCCAACTAGCGAAAACAGCCCAACGTACTTTGGGCTAACCTCCCCAATGGTACCGAACCACACAACAAGCTCATAGATCACGAAACTCTTGTTCCACCTCTCAATTGAACTTTTCACCGAACCAGGATCACCCTCTTTAACCAGAGACACACAATAGAACCCTCTTTAAGCAAACTCTTTTACCGACAAAACACATCTGAAAATGAAAGATTCACAACGCAACTATGCGTTACCAGCTCGGTACTACAGAGTCAAATCCAGAAATCAAAATTTCATCAAGAAAACCCTTCTACTTTACAAGTGGCAGTTTGCGAATAAACGTCATGAAAACCAAAGGAGGAATCATTTTAAATGCCTAAATCAAAAACTTCATTTATTCTTCCTGAATCGATAAGAACCACACATACCAAAATCGAGTCAAACTCAACTTGCGAAAGACATTGATCAACAGCACAAAACTGAAACGAGAATCAGGAAAACGATTCACTTCTTGAGGAAGCATCAATTTATCAGTTTCTCTTCTATGACTAAAATTTCTCTCAAACTTTGGGATTTCAATTCATCGCATAACATACTAACTCATCTCTCTTAACTTGGCATTCGCGACGCTATGCTCAAGCCGAAATACATCATCCACACTTCTGTACAGAGGCTCCATCGACTCCACCAAAACTTTCTCTCAACAACTCCTCTACGGACAGGATTAATTTTGACAGATGACTTCCAATGCATCTCAAAATAGATCACTCACGCAATCACATCACCTCAATCTTTTAAGAATAACAACTTGGAATTCTCAACTCTCACATTCATATACTTCATCAAAAAGGGTTCTATCAATGATCATCCCACTGTTCGAAATCCACCCTTAATCTACTTCCTCTACACATAATCATTGGGCGACCAAAGTCCTAGCATAAAAATGCGAAGCCCAAATTAAACACTAAGACTCCTACAACGAACTTCTCATATAGAAATAGGGAAAACCTCAAATTAAATCCCTAAAATTCTCACAATCTAACATACTCGCGCAATAACATCAACATGAAACATTTTCTCAACTCAATTATATGTATAAGGATTCTAACTCTTAGAGAGTTAGTCCAAGTCATTTCTGACAATAATCCAACAATCTCGGTTATCTCAATAATCACTTTAACCATCAGATCGCTTCGCTAATCTTACTCTTATTACAACACCATCATATTTTAACTGCACAACCGTGCAAGGTACCCAATCGCGACACTCTAATATTTTGATCAAGGTTTCCATACTTTGGATAATTCTATGTTCCATTGAAACGAACAAAAGAACTTGGCCCACGTCTCGCTGTAGATTCTACTAGCTGTAACCATGCAATCAGTTTAGCCTCCAAAGACAACATTCTATTGAGATAAAGTCCTCTCAACGAATTATATTCCAAAAATTAATTCATTCTAGTGTTCCTCAATTAACTTGCAATCTAAGATCTCACAACAACAATTAACAAACCCTTTGAAAGACCCCTGTGACACGAATCGGTGAATCCTTTCTCAGAAGCAAAGCAAATGAAAACAATTTTCACCACTTAGAAAAACATTTACCACTCGCAGTGAACAGAGGGCCAAGGGGAAAAAGTTAGTTGGCAAAGAACTCAGATGTCAAAAGGGAAAGTCAACAGTTGAGGGCATAAGTCTCGCACGAAGGAAAGATCGAACCCCAAATAAGAAGAAGGTATTGCCTTTGAAAATTGATAAAATCTTATGCAACAAATGCATAAGGTTTAAGCATACTCAAATAATTGCGAGTTGCGAAACGTGACTTAAATCTCAAATACTTACTTCACTCCTTCTTTTAACAAGGAAAGGCATTTTCTGTGATTACTACATCACTTTGCCAGCTTAAACATGATAAGCTCTTAAAACCCAAATTACAGGAACCACTTAAGAACCAATAAAATCTCTCATCATAACACTTTGCTCGAAACAACCTCAATCACCACATAACGCAAGAGGTCCATTGATCACAAACGCAAAACTCGAAACACTTTCACTGAATCAAAATTACGAAAGACGATCAAATTACTTTATTTCTAAAAGAATCATCACCACACACACAAGTCACAATCTCTAGCAGATAATCTTACTAACATCAAGAATGATACACTCTGAACACAAATTTTTATCATCGACTATTCCATTAGAAAGCCCCAAAGTTTCACCATATTGTTCCATACTATCTTTTCATCCCATCTTCAAAACGAGAGCATACCAAAACCATACAACCTCACTACATCAACCTCTTAAGTTTAGAAGGGGTCTACTACACAATTGAAAAGGTCCTACCAACACCCTTTCATCAAAGGCATGCTTTTATCTGATATTTCTACCATCATGTAAACATTGTTCATCCATTAAATCCCATCAATTTATCTCTTAGTGATGCTCATCACCAGACATTAATAGACATTATTTGCACCTAGCAATTACTTATAATTACTAAGTTTCCACAAAAAGGTTACTCCAAGATTAGTACCCACTAAAACAATAATCTAACTCCTTTTGAACTTAACTATCCCAAAAGGTTAGATTAATCCATTGAGACACGTTAATCTAATTTACCAAGGAAGTTTATCAAAAGTATCACTCTTAATCATCGACTCAATTACATCAATGTTCTACACCTCTTATTAACTCTTTTTTTTACAACTAGGTATAACCATACTCTTAATCACAGCTCCTCGAGAACTACTACAAGACACTTTCAAATTAATCACTTTCCTTTCAAGGATCTTTGTTAGGATCGATCATGCACACACTGCAGACCTAACCTGATAACCCATATCATATCCATTAATTGCTTTGATTATAACCTCTCACTTAACCAAGACAACACAACACTAAAAGGTTTACCATCTTCTTTCATAAAAGAGATTCATTAATCTTCATCACTCAAAGTACACAAAAGAGATACATTGAGTCAAAGCCTCCACGTACTAAAGGACTTGCAAAAAGAAACTTTCATTAACCAAAAACATCACACAAATAAATGGATCAAATTTTCCAATGAGAAAGACATAACTCCAATTTAAAGGTCAAACTTGACAATCAACTAAGTTCACCAGCCGCAAGAATAACTCATCGGTTGGGGAAACAATGATTGCTTTACAGAATAAATCAAGCCAATGGAAACATATCGACATGAATAAAACTACAAACCGAAGAAAGATTCGTCAAACCCAACTGGACAAGAGTGACCAAATTAAATTCAAGGAAGAGAACAACCCTTCTAACGATAATCTCTATTATCAAACTACGAACGGGGATGTAGCCTGGTAAAGCCCAGAGCCACAACACGATCTCAACCTCTCAACATGGGTTATCCCCACACATAATAATCATATAGTCACTTAATGAGCAGTCATACTCAAATCATATCAGCAATCAACAATAAGATAAAGCGGAAACGTAAATGCAATGCTTTGCCCATTCCCATCCTACTGTGCACCAGTGTGTCAAATTTTTAAGTTGATTAGCCATTAGCAAATTTTAATTAATCTAGTCACCATGGACCTACAACCCGCTCTGATACCAACTGTAACACCCCAGCCCGACGTGAGCCTGGAATGCTACTAAAGAAACATTAAACAAAACTAAACTAGAACACTTTACTAAATTTCGGCAGAACTTCTCTTGTATAGATAGCTATACGGGGGTTCCAACATATAAAAGAGAATCATAACTCAATATTTCTTCATCCAAAATCATCTCTAAGCATTAGAATCATGAACATAAACAAAGATTTCTAAAGTATGCTACTCATCTTTATTACAAACTCAATGCATGAAGCCTATCCATAATCAAAACTTAAGCAGCTTACTTATTTAATAATTGACATTCCAAAATTTAATCAACTATTATTGATGTATGGCAGTGTGTGTATTCCACTCAGGTCTACTCCCTCCCATGCATGACGTTCTTGCAATGGTACCTAAAACACAACAAAAGCAAGGGTCAGTTCAAGAACTCAGCAAGTACCCCAAAAAGAAACATTAACTTCACAATTACAGCATCAACATCCAAATCTAAACTTTGCTCGAAAACATATCTCATGATGTATGAATGCAGACATGCAATGCATCTTTTCTCTTTTCCACTCTTTTGCGCATTACACCGGTAATGCGGGGTATGCAACCGTCGCTGCGTACCCATGCCTGTGCTTGCAAGCGCAGGGACGAATTGCCCAATACTCCGCAAGTAAAGGGGACCTCGAGCCCACACTCCACAAGTGTGGGGACCTTAAGCCCATCGTTTACATGACGGGGACCTCTCCTCAATGCCCACATTCCACGAATGTGGGGACTTAAAATGTGCAATCCTGATCACCACGCGATCAGGTCTTATGTATGCTCTCACAGTGCACATGAACAATGTCAGTTTTTCATTAAACATGAACAACATCAGCACTGTTTATGAATAACAACCATTCGTATCATAAGCATATGTCATCTTTAACCAGCATATCACACTATCAAGGAACCGTAGCTAATACATTCCAAATACTAGCATGTATCATAAGCATACATCATCTACAGCCAGCATATCATACCATCAATCAACCACAGCTAATATATACCAAATGCTAGCATGTACATAAGCATACATCATCTACAACCAGCATATCATACCATCAATCAACCACAGCTAATATATACCAAATACTAGCAAGCATTGTCAAACCATCCATAATTACTCTACCAAGCAGGGTACTTGCCTCAACTGCGAGAGAATAGAGGGCGCAAAGAAGGTGCTGCGTCCGAGACCAGTCCCCCACCTAGATTCATTTAAAAACATACTAAGACAATAGTAATGGACCAAACAACTATAAAAGTAAACACAAACTTGCAATAGTTCTTTTATCGCGAGCCCAACTCCAAATCCTAAACGTCGTTCTATCCCCTCTGTGGACAATCGTGTCCTAAAATTCACATCTTTTAGTACAGGAGTCCAAATGAAGTGTTATTGGACTTCATTGAAAGGTTATCAAATTCTCCAACTAAACCTAGTTGGTGAGCCCTCCTGATTCGGCCATCTAATACCCCTATCATGCCAAATAACAGAACATCAATACTCACGTCGGGTTCTCTGGATAGCACACTAAAACCACCATAACATTTGCTACGAAAGTTGAAATCTTGAGTTCTTTATCTCTCTGAAAAGGTATGGAAATTACCTACATTTTTTATTATATCGAGATCCTCTGATTGCCTCTTTAACTAATGGCTTAACCCAGTTTTCTACAAACTGTCTAGATGCTGACAGATTAGCAGGACATCAAATAACTTTTGATTTGTACGTCGGAATCTGGTGAACTTGGCGGCCACCGAAATCTAAGAACATAATCTAAATAACTCTAGGAGATCAAAACTCCTAATTCGGCCTCTAAGATCGCGAAAACGCCCACGCAACAATCTGGACAGATTGATGTGAACAACAGACCGACATTGATCCAATCAAATATATTCGATTTCTCCTCTACGACTAAGCAACCAACAATAATCGAGAATCATTACCCTTGTAGAACCTTAGGGAGACGTTGAATGATCCCCCACGAGGAAGATCCCTCGTCCCTCCTTTCGGCCAACCAATCTGCAGTCCTTCCTTCTCCTTCCTTTGCGAACACCGGTAGCGGGAAGGAGCGGCTCCAAGAGGCAAGGCACTGTAGCGGCGACACTATAGCTACAGTGCCAGCCTAGGATTTTCCCCTTCTTTTATAGGTGGCGGCCCCCATAGGCCTCCTAGGCCAAGGCCCGAGGCCCAGGTTGCCGAAGAAAAGCGAAAAATCCCTCTTTCTTAATTCTATTATTCTCTTTTGAATGATTTCTTCCTTAGAATAAATCGAGGTATTACACTTGCAATTCATAAAAAACATACAACATCATTCATACATAAATGCCTTATGTAGACAACCACTACTACTTAGTACTTATTGAACACACTACTAGTAGGATACCCACACATAAGTTTCTCGAGCCACTTCAAGTGGTCAAGAATCTTGTCAAAGCACTCATCTGCAGGTGGCATGTTCACTATTGGACCATATGGAACTACAGGCGGACGTTCAACTGCTCTTTCAACCATGGCACCAACAAAGTCAGCCCACTGAAAGCGCTAGCAACCGCTGGCCTGAAAAACCACACCGAATAGTGAAAAAGAAATGACAAACAAACCCAAAATCTAAATACCAACATTCACAAAAATCAAACTCACCGAGAAATATGGATACTTGTAGAACGCCTCCTGTTTTCTTTAGTGTTGAGAACAAGACATTTGCCTAGATGCCGCATTTCGGGCAGTTCACGGGCCTTGCACTCACCAGCACCACCGCTCTTTGGCTCATTAAACTAGACGACTGAGACATGGCGCTGAGTAGAGTTCTAAGACAAGTGTAAGTAGGTTAGAAGAGAGAGGGATGGAGTTTAGTTGTTTGGATGGGCTTTTGTAGTGGTAGGGTTTGGGATGCTGGATAAAATTTTTAATATTAAATTTAGGCAAATCGTCAATCGAAATGGCGACAGGGACCCCACAAGTCTTAGTCACTATTCCAAATGGCGACACAATCTCCCCTATAAAAGACCCCAAAATTCGGGCAAAACTCACTTTTATTCAGAAAACGAGAAAGAGGAGAGGGAAGGGAGAGGAGCAGAGAGGAGTAGATGGGAGGAGATGAGCTAGCGAAGCGCTGCCCATTCAGTTGGGTATGTTTGAGGTATTTTTTTAACTTAATGGATTACATAGTTTTAGATGTATGGTTATATAGTGTAGTATATTGTAGATAATCCTTTTCGGTGGGTAGTTTAGTTTTAGATATATTGTAAATCGTAGAAATCTTATTTATGGTGCAGTACGTCAAATATATTAGACGCAACCAATTTAAAAATTTACTACGACCAGGAGACTATTCTAGAGGGTCTTTGAGGGGATTGATTTGCGTTATTTCCAATCGGTGATCAACCCTAACAAGACTAGAGCAGCGTACATAGGGCACTGTGATGCGGTGGTTGTTGCACACATTCAATTTGGACCATGTTGTGTATGATCTGAGATTGGATTGGCTTGTCAACCGAGCACTACATGGCACATATTGGGAGTTAGTGTAGCTCAAGGGAACTAGGTCATAGCATCCATATGTACGTCGGGCAAGGGAGGAAAGGTGAGATTTGGTCCTTCTAGCCTAGGCATATGCCAAGGCCATTCTTGCATCAGCAGCTGAACAAGAAAGTGGTGGTGATGCCGAAGAAGTTAGGGACTACAGCGCGGTAGGGGGTTTAGGAGATGCTGATGTTGTCAATGAAGACCGTGTGGAAGGAGCTCCTTTGGTCAGGCAAGCTAATGGGATTGCTGGCGAAGGTGAGGAGACCAAAGGCCTAGTTCAAAGGATGGATCTCGAAGACTAGTAATACTAAGCATTGTCAGAAGATAAAGGATCCGACGAGGAGGATGCTATGGAACAATAGATGGTTCCATTCGAGTGGAACACATACCAATTTGACAACCTTATCGTCAACAAAGGCTCTCATGTACCATGGGAGTATGACCAAAATGAGGTCAGGCAAGGAGCCATGTACAAATGCAAGAAAGCCATGCAGGAGGCTGTCAAATTCTGGGTCTTGTTAGTGCGGCATACATTCACAGTAGTGAAGTCTAACCCAAGATACTACAACGTGAAGTGCAACACAGAGGGATGCTCTTGGCGAGTGTATGCATTCTAGCCTAAGTGGGACACCTACTAGAAATGCTCTATAGTAGTCCCTCACACATGTGTCGTCGCTGAATGAACGCGGTCCCACAAGAACCTATCATCAGGGACTTCATCGCAAACATCATGCATGGTGAGATTATGGATAATCTTGATTTCAAGCCACAATCCACCATTCGAGCAATAGAGGCAAGGTTCCAGTACACAATCAGTTATGCTAAGGTGTGGAAGGCAAAGCAAAAGGCATTGGAATCAAGGTTCAGTACGTTCGAGGACTCCTATCACAACCTACTCGGCCAACTCCGAGTAATACATGATAGAAATCTCGACACTCATGTCGACATTCAAGATGGCACACACCCGCATTGGGAAGAGAAGAGGGTACTAAAGCGATCATTCTACACATTTGGTCCATGCATCAATGCATTCTAGTATTGCCATCTAATCTTTTGCGTGGATGGCACATTTTTGACTGAGAAGTACAAGGGGTAGATACTTACTGCAATAGCGACAAACGAGAACAAACAGATTCTTCGCATGGCCTTCGCATTCGTTGAAAGCGAGAACACAGACATTTGGTTGTGGTTTCTGAGGACGTGAAAATTTTTGTTGTATAAGGTCATCCTAATATATGTGTCATACATGATCGACAAACGGGCCTGTTGAGTGCAATAGCCCAGCTACAACAAGGGGAGAACGAGCCACTTCCATGGGTGGATCTGCAGAGCAGGTGGTGCATGAGGCACCTGGGTGCAAACTTCTACAAGCAGTTCCACAATAAGGACTTGATGAACTAGTTCAAACGGCTGTGCAACCAGAACTAGAAGAGAAAGTTTGATGTACTTTGAAAGATTTTGGATGAGTGGGCCTGGGAGCACAGAAGGGAGGTAGCAAAAAAGCCCACTACAAGCGCTGATCATGATCCCGAGTCATTGCCACAATTACCCACAAATGGTTCTAGTGTGACGAGGAAGATAGGGGCACATGTGAAATGCATCTCAGACTGGATTAAACACGAGTCTAAGGAGAAGTGGTCACTACTACATGACAAGGATGGTGCTCGATATGGTGTCATGACAACCAATCTAACCAAGGTGTAGAATTGGGTCATGTGCGGCGCTAGTGTAACACCCTGGCTATTCGGAAGCCAAGATGTCACCTAAATCATCTAACATACATCCATAATGCGGAAGAATTTGAATAATATCAACTAATGATATAAAGAAATCACTACTTAATAGAACCATGGCATGACAATAGTCTGAAATCAAGCAAGTGTAACGAAGGATGATCGGAGATCACAAGCAATACATAATCAATCATAACATGGAGAAGGTATCCTTCCTTCACCATTTAAACTTATTTATTACAGTTCACCACTTAACGAATGAGAGATAAAAAACTAAATCATATTGTTGAACTTGAATATGGTGAATTGCATGATTAGTGCGTGTCTACTCCCTCCCGATAGAGCCAGCATAAATGATCACCTAAAATAAAACAAACAAAGCAAGAATGAGTCCATGACTCAGCAAGTACAGTGAATAAATGAATATACCACAAATACGAACAAGACCTCATCATTAAAGAATGCGAACATACCCCGAATGAGTATATGGATGAATAGAATGAATGAATCTAATGAAAAGAATGGACTGAACACATGCTTATACTGGTATAGCTAGTGACACACCCGTCGGTGTGCACTTAAGCCCGTATTTAACCAAAATACGGGGATCCCAATCCCGTATGAAGAACGTTTCATACGGGTGTCCAAAACTACCCACATTGGACTGGTGGGTCTTACGTGCCCATACTGGAATTGATGGGTCTTATAATCCACTCCCGTGGAAGGCACATGAAACAGGATGCATGAACTGAAGAATGAATTATGAACGACATCGTATATATACTCATGTATATAACACATAAGAAAAGAACATAAACTTTGAATATTCTCGTGGATATAAAAAAAACACAATACAGTCATCAAGCATGTATCATACTCCAAACATATGAACATCAAAGTACTTGCCTTCCGCGAAGCGCTGCGGTAGTAGGTAAAGAAGATGTGCCTAAACCGAAGTCTCTCTGCCTACAGAAGTAAGTACTCGAAATAAATACAACATATAACAGAGCGCTTTCAATAACGTTCTACAACGCCTTCCCGATAACCCACAATTAACTAGTTAGCTCTAATCTAAAAACAGACTACTCAGGCACAACCCGAAACTGGACAGCAGAGCGGTAAAAATCATATCTATTGGTCTGGAACTCGGAATGAGATGAGACCAATTTCTATGGATTCTTAACTGACATATCTACAATACTCTAGTTGACAAGGTAACCCAATTCGGCCAATTTAATTTACTAACAGATAACTGAAACAGCAGAACAGAATCTATCTACATAAATAAGACAGCAGTAAGAAAACGATAATAACTTTTAATCTACAACTCCGAATTGAGCGTTCTTTAACAATATCAAAAGCTAAGACCAAGGCCTACAATAACCTAGTTGGGTGAAAGCCCTGAATTTTCCATTAACACCCTCATATTTTAAAAGACAACTTGACAGTTTAATCTCGTCAGGATTCTGGACAGCAGAGACGAAAACTAACATAACTTTTGATCCGTATGTCGGAATTCAGTGTTCTTGGCGGCCACCGAAAGCTAAGAACAGAACCTACATAACTCTAGGAGATCAACACTTCTGATTCGGCCTCTAAGAACCCAAAATCGTCCACGCAACAATCTGGACAGATTGAAAAATACTGCAGACCGACTCTGATCTAAACAACTAGAAACGATTTCTCCTCTACGACTAATAAAACGATGAGGATCGGCATTCGTTACCCTTGAAGAAACCAGGACATAGGCGGAAGAACCTTGGAGAAGATGATCTTCCTCCTCCTCATCTCCTTTGGCCGAACAACCTGATGTCCCTTCTTGATTCCTCGCGAAGACCGGCAACGGGAGCACTCCGTGGGCGAGATGCGGAGGCACCACAGCAGGGGCAGCCACCATGGAGGGAGGGGCAGCACCAAAGAAAGATGAGGGGAGAGGAGGGGAGGCCAAGAAGGGGGAGGGGAGAAATTTCGGCCAAGGGGGGAAAGAAAAGGGGTGGTGGGGGCTAGGGTTTGAGAGGGGGAAAAAGGGGCGGCTTGGGCTGGGCCTTAGGGTGCCTCCCCTCCTCCTTAGCCCACACAAGGCCGGCCAAGGTTGCCTTGGCCTGGGCCGGAGGCCCAAGTCCTCAATTCTCCCAAAAACCCTGACTTTAAATTAATTTTTGCTCTCCCGAACAAGATTCTCGCTAAATTGAAATTTGGGGTATTACAGCTAGGTGACTCCCTTTAGTTGCTATTATGGAGGCAACTCTCCATGGTACTACAAAGTACTTTGTTGACTGAAGAAACAACATGTCGCTCTCCATGGCAAATGACAGAGTACAGTACCCCACCATGATTAGCAAATACATGGAGGAGAAGCAGGAAGGGTGAGATGCACCAGGCATTCAAGATGGGTGAAAGGGAGCTTCGCTTCAAGATACTATGTAGGGAGAAAAGACGTTGCGGGATAAACCGCAAGAGGATCATCCACGAGTGCATGCTGCGCCACGCTAGTTGCATATGCACCTACAACAAGCCTCTTCTTCTGCATAGGCCATGCTCACATGTCATGGCTGCATGTTCGACGGTAGCATAGCATCCCAGTCAGTATCTTTCCAAATATTTCACCAATGAAGAGGTGACACAGACCTAGAATGTAGAGTTGTATGGTTATGACGTGGTTGGTCATTTCGCTGGCTATCCTACCTGGGAGGAACTGATTTGGGCTGTGGATATCGCTAGGCTGAAGGCAAAGGTTGGCCGATGGCTGGTACGACGTTTTAGGAACGACATGGATGAAGCAGAAGTCAGGCGTCATACGAAGAAGTGCTCAATTTGCAGGGAGTCCAGACATACCTTCAAGAAATGCCCTACAAGAAATGCACGGGATGAATAGTCCGGGCGACGCCAAGGGTACCCCATCTGACCAACACACTCAAGGTGGGTACCGTGGAGGTCGACATGGCAGATGTTGAGGTAGTAGCCACTGGAATGGTTTGTCTTGTTGAAATATGTTGTGTTGAATGTTTTGTAATGTTATTGTGATTTATCGACAAACTATATGATGACGTTGTGCTAGAATGTTTTGTAACATCATTATGATTTGTTGAAAAACTATGTGATGATATTGTGCAGGAATGTTTTGTAACATCATTGTGATTTGTCGAAAAACTATGTGATGACATTTTTCTTAAAAATATGTTGTGCTAATGTTGTTTCTTATTACGGTCTGATTCTGTTCCTTATTATGTCGTGCTTCCAATTGTAATGTGTAACTTATCTTGTTTCTGAAACCAGCACCATTGTATTCGCCGGTGGCATCGTTGGTGGTGGTAGTTTAGTTGTTTGGTGCTGTGTGGCAGTTCAGACACTGCAGTGCAGCGGTCGGAAACAAGCAATCCAAAAAAAGTACAAAATTAAATAAAATAATACTAAATTTTTAGGCTGAATTCGATACACATAAATAAATAAAAAATACAGGACCCTGTCACCAATTGGAATGGTGACAGGGAAATTCTGCTGTTCCAACTATCGATAGTATCCTAATTTTGCAAAAAAAATAATCGACCTTTTATTTTTGTAATTTTTATTAAAATAATATTATTTAAAAAAATCCATGAAGTTAAGGCCTAATTTTCATGAGATCAAGATCAAAGCGGTGTATAATGTTATCCTATGTCTTGCCTTCCAAATTTTGCAAGGTACCCACCATACTGTCACACACATTCTTTTCAATGTGCATCACATCTAAATTATGTCTTATTATCAACCTCTTCCAATATGGCAGATGAAAACAAATACTCTTTTTTATTCCAAATTCCATACAGTGTGTTGAGCATTTTCTATTCTTGTTCTAATTTCAAAAATGCACCTGAAACAAAATGTCAACAACAATCCCATTCTGAATCAAAATTCCCTACATTGGTTTAAAATAATCTCAAATAAGTGCATCATCATTACATAAAGGACATATTGAGTAACCAATAAGCAATGTGAACAAAAGTGTTTATTTATCAAGTGCAATTATCAAGGCAGAAGTGTTGGGGAGGGTCCCTGCGCTCCTTGAGCCGACGATAACCTCGTGAAGGCATGACTCATCAGGGGATCCACCATGGACAAGGTATGGGGACCAACCTCGGTGAGGTGTGCCACATGGGGGATTCACCCGAATGATGTCAAGGGACCAACCTAGGACGAGATTCGAGGATCAACCCTGATGAGGCGTCACACATTAGGGGATCCACCCTAGACGAGGAATGAGGACCAACCTCGGCAAGGCGTGACACATCAGTAAATCCACTCTGGACCCGATCTGGGGTAGCCACGCATTAAGGACCCATCGACACCCGCATAGATGGAAGGCAGACGATGTCATGTATCTCGAACGTGGTGGGACTCACTTTATGCAATGGATGAAAATACCCTCGGATCAAGCTAAGCCCCGAGAGCAACGATGTAACTTTAGGGATCTCCCCCTCCCACCGTATAAATAGGACCCCTTGTAAATGGGGAGGAGAAGGCCACATGTAAATTCTACCACACATATACAATGCATCCGTATGACCCCCATGTGTGTGATTCTCATTAAGCTCCTCCGTCACATGCTCGGTGGACATGCATTCGACCAGGGGTGCCTACAAGTTTATTGTCCGATCTCGTATTGACGATAAAAAAGAAAGAAGCACACATTTATGTGCCCAATTAACATTGACCAAGCTACAAGCATTGAAATATGTATTGTAATGCCCAAGTTTTCAATGGAATTATGAATTTGAGAATTAATTTGAAATTATTTTGAAGTTTAAATGTAACATCCCAATTTTGGACTTGTGTTTCAAATGTAAGAAAATAAGTAGAAATTAAAACCTTTTCTTACATCATGTATTTCCTGTTTGTTCTACACAATTCCTTTACAAGAATTATGGAAATACAAAGTCACAAGTCTTTTGATCCAAAACCTTGTCTTCCAAAAACATTCATCTCAAATCTTGTGATCATCCTTTCTAAATATTTTTCCTAAGCTCCTGGGATGGTATGTGAGCTCTCTGAAAAATTTCACAATTTTAGAAATTATTTGAATATTTTTAGAGGGCAGTCAAACCTTAAACCAGAGCCTTGCATAATTTTTGGAGATTAATGCACTACATAAAAACCCCTGAAAATTTTACACAAGGTTAATATCTGAGTTAGCAAGCTCTAGTAAATATTTCATAATTTTTGGAGTTGTTTTTCTATCTCAAATAAATCCCCAAAGTCCCAGCTCAATTTAAAACCCAAAACCTGTTTTCACTGTTCGTTGGGTTCGAGTCAGACTCGGGCTCAAGCCACTTGACTTGGTCTAGTCAATTAACTGCACCCGGTCCGGCTTAAAAGCGCACTTTCAATCTCAGCCGTTGGATCCTGATCGCACGGCCCAGCTTTGCGAGAACATTCGGACGTCCGAATGCAATCTCTCATCGTGGCCGTTCATTTTTGATCCAAGGGTTCGCGATCCTCTCTGTTGATTTAAACTTCAGAAGCTCTGGGCGAACCCCAGCTGTTGGATTAAAATCGGACCGTCCGCATAGCCAGAAATGTTTGGATTTCCGATTGTTTTGATCGGTTTGAGCCATTGGATTAAAATCCAACGCTCACAATATCCCCCGTTGTGTTTAAACCTCAGGAGCTTCGAGAGATCTGAGCCGTCCATTTCTAAATCCAACGACTCACGTCGTCCTAGCCTTTTTCTCTGGTCATCTTCAACCTCCCGTCGTGCGTGAACAGAGAGAGGCATGGTGCTGTCAAATCGTGTTCCTCTGGCAACGTCTCCCTGGTCGGCATTAAGTGCTTGCAGGTGCTTTCGGCCGAGAGGCATGCCCTACTCCTACATCTCCATCATTTTGCTTTTCGGTCCATGTTTGTGTCATGGACTTAGCTCACCCGAGAGGCTCCTCTTGCCAAACCCTAATCCTTTAGCTATATAAGGTCCCAAAACCCATTCCTCGTGTTCTTTTACACCATCCAAAGCTCCTTCTTCATTTTTTGATCTTAACACACTAAAAACACAAAATCGCCATTAATGGCCGTGGAGCTCCTCTAAGGATCATGAAGCTCCAGTGGTTCTTCTTCAAATATTCTTGTACCCTTTTCAACTCCTTAATACCCTAATCATTTCCCCTCACTCAATTTTGGGTTTCATTTTCAGGATTTGACAAATTTGGGGTTTGTTCAAATTCGGCCGAAACCATCCCCTTTCTTCCTCAGCTCCGGTGAGTGCTCCATTTCTCAATTAATTGCTCATAAAGCTTCTATGGGCTATGTTGTAGCTATTTTGACCACCAGTGGTGATCATTTTGGCTCAGGTCTCTAATTTCATATCTTCTTCCTCGGGTCCGGCAAGATCCACCGTGGTCAAACCTTCTCCGACCATCTTTGAAGCTCATCTCGATCAAGGTAGCTTCTTATTAGTCCCTAGAGGTTGTGGCACTCGCTTCCTTGGACTGCAGCGGAGCTTTTTGCTATTTTCGCTTTTGGCAGTAAAAGCCCCCATCTTCATTTTCCGGTTCACCGGCGATTAGGGCCATCGCCGCCGGCGAGGTCACCGCCATCGGGATCGTAAGCCTATTGCGAACCCATTTTAGTCTTAAGATTGCGCCGCCGTGGCCGGAGCCGGCGGCGGCGAGCTCATCTTTGCCGCTCGGTTTTTGCCGGACGAGACTCCCTCTGTGCCGTGGTCGTTAAGACGCATTTAAGGTCTTAATCATTGGCAATCATTGGGAGTAATTAAGATGTCTTAAGCCGTCAGATTGTGTCACTGTCATGGGGGTCCACTCATTAAACTCCTCCCAGCGCTTTAAACCCATGTGCGTGAGTGCGTTGCGCTTTGTTGATCGTGGACCGTCGATCTTGTGATCAACGACCCAGATCTGGAGAAACGTTAGGACCGTCCGGTTTCCTAATCATCCTGGATCGTCTATCGCTTGATCTGCGGCTGCGATCGCGAGTGCATTCGGACTCCCCGAAGGGAGGTGCGCTCCGAGCCGTTCATCTTGAGATCTGCGGCTGTGGGTGGTCGAGGCATTCGCTCGGTCCGAATGTTTCCATCCACGTGAGCCGTTGGATCTAGATCCAACGGTGGGTTTCTTTTTGGAATCGCGCGCGTGCGTTGTTCTCCGTGCGTGTGGCGCGTTGGATTTCGCATCAACGGCCCACGAGCGTCCACGTCATTTATTTTTGTTAGGATTGGTTGTATTTCAGTAAGCATTTTCTTATCAACTGAAAACTGTATTAAAACTTTAGAAACTCATAACTAATTCATTTTAAATCCTTTTTAGATGTTTCCAACTGCATTAAATTCATGTTTCACTATAGTTTAATTTAAAAATACATTTAGACTTGTTTTTGCAGCAGACAATGTCATAAGCTTTATTAATTCATTTCTACCATTATTTAATGTTCTTGTAATTCTAGGAAAGCTTAGAAAATGTATAGCTAAATTGTTATAATTCCTTTTTAGTTGATTCCAGTTGGGATAAGTTCATGTTTAACTAAAATCTAATCTAAAAATGCATCTATATAAGTTTCGGTAACAGAGAGTTTTACAAACATTAATAACTTGATATCAGCCATTTTAAGAATATCCCAAAAATAGAATTAAAACTTGTAAAATGCATATCTTTTTCTGTATAATTTCAATTTGTGCAAAATCAATTTTGTTAAATTCCTCTGTTAGTGTACTTTAATATCAAATAGGTTTTGAACATGGTTATATTTCTGTAAAGTAACTTGTGCTAGGTTTACAACTTAGAAAAATCATAATTAAATCTTTATAACTTCAAATTTGGTAAACTCAACTTTGTTGTTCTTAGGATGTCATAACCTACCTGTCATAAAAATTTCAAACCTTAGATCATTCTAGAAATTTTTGTCATGAATAGTACCAGTAATTAATTTAGTTGGTTTTATAGGCTGAGAAAGTGTATTTTGGCCATAATTCTTTCATACTAAATCCAAATTGCATGATTTTTGTTCCTAAAATTGTCTAAAATCATCCCCTAGCTGCTGTATAAATTTCATTAGATTTGGATGTCTTTTGCTATTGGAGTTATTTGGTGTTCTTCGTTCTTATTGGTTTATCGCCTTTTCGCGTTAGGTTCCGAAGATAATATTGATATTGATTGTAAGCCACAGCCATCAGATCCTGCACTCCAGCACAGCAAGCAGATGTAGCATCATTTGATCATGTTGTTCCTACTATTTTCAAATTCTAATATATTGTTTGCAAATTCTACGTATGCATTGCTATGTTGTTTTAACTATTGTCGATAGTTAACCTAGTAGATGCATTATCAGTAGGCAAATATTTATCCTCTACTACTGAGCCTAGGTTTATCTTGCTGTGATTTTGGGTTCGTTGGATGAATCCTTGTCACTCAGTAGTTTACGAGTTTGTCGCTTAGCCATGCTTAGTTATCGGTAGAAATGGGCGGTTATCGACTTGTCGATAACCTTGATCACACAAACTTATTATGATCTCTATATTTCAGCTCTGTGCTATGTTCAAATTGCAAAACTAAAACTGAAAATAAAAATAATTTGGACTTGGGCACAATGGTAAGATGGTGTGATCTTTTGGGTGTGACTGGAATGGTGCCCGAGTCAATTAAGGACCGAACATCTTGTGAGTACCTGTTATCCAAGCAATTTGTGCGTGCTAACCACACTAGAGGGAATGGGACCTCTCTTGACTTAGTACTTTGGAGTGTGTTGACTACGAGTCGCAGGAGAGTGTGTGTGTGTTGCGTTGTGGTAAAATGAGATGGTTGTGTGTGGGAGCATTGTAGTTGTCCAAAGAGCTTTACCCCGTGGGGTAGTTGTCTTTTTGGCTTTACAATGTAAGCGTATGGATTTCTATCCATACGGGCGGCTCGTAGTTGATTCACAATATTGGAAATGTCTCGTAGGACTTAGCTGTGCCGACATACCTTTGGAATTGTGCTAAATCATGTGGCTTAAAGGCGGTCTGAAGTGTGGGTACATTAGTACATCCCTGCAGGGTTTTAAAACTATTTGAATAGTGTAACATCCCAATCTTGGGCTTGTGTTTCAAATGTAAGAAAATCAGTAGGAATTAAAACTTTTTCTTACATCATGTATTTCCTGTTGTGCCAAGCAATTCTTGTACAAGGGATTATGGAAATACATTGTCACAAGTCTAGTTGATCCAAATCTTGACATTCCAAAAACAATCTTGTCAAATTTTGTGATCATCCTCTGGAAATATTTTCCTAAGTCTCTGTGATGGTATGTGACCCCTCTGAAAAATTTCACAATTTTTAGAAATTGTTTGAATATTTTTAGAGGCAGTCAAACATGTTTGACTCTCAGTCAAACATTAAAACAGAGCCTTGCAGAATTTTTGGAGATTTATTCACAATATAAAAACCTCTGAAAATTTTACACAAGGTTAATATCTGGGTTAGCAAGCTCCTGTAAAAATTTCATAATTTTTGGAGTTAATTTGCTACCTCAAATAAATCATTCAAAGTCTCTGTTCTTATTTCAAACTCAAACTTGGTTTTACTGTTACTCGGGTTCGAGTCAGACTCGGGCTCGAGCCTTTTGATTCGGTCCAGTCAACTAACTGCACCGAGCCACTCTTTAAAACGCGCCTTGGATCTCAACCGTTGGATCTAAATCGCACGGCCCGCGCGCGTGTAAGACTTCGGACCTTCCGGTTGCAAGTTTGATTGTCGACCGTTAGATCTCCATCCAACCATCGAGATTTCCCGAAACCTTCGGACCCTCCGGTTGCATTTTTGAATCTGGGCCGTTGGATTAAGATCCAACGTCCGCGTGTCCTTTCGTTGTAAACCGCGTTTGCGACGTGGGGCTATCTGAGCCGTTCATTTCTAATCCGAGGGCTCGCATCCTCCCCGTTGTGTTTTAAAGCCCGGAGGCGTGGCGCCTTCGAAGCCGTCCGATTTAGATCGTGGGGCTCTGAATCGCCCGAGCTTTCTGCGCTGGTCATCTTCAACCTCCGCCGTGCGAAAGCGATTGCAAGGCATGGAGATGTCATTTCATGCTCCCTACGGCTACCCTAGTCGACATTATGGGTCGTGGGGGACATTTTCGGCCATGCCATGCCCTAGTGCACCAGCTATTATCTTTTCCATGTCGGCCGCGCATTGTGCTCTGTGTTTTGCCGCCCGAAAGATGTGTGGTGCAAACCCTAATGCTTTCATGGCTTTATAAGCACTCTCAATGCTTCCTAGTATCTCTTTAGACCACCACCAAGCTTCATTCACCGTGTTGGAGCTTAACACCTCAAAAATGGCAAATCGCCATTGTTGACCCGAAGAGCTCCATTGGTGTTCTTGGTGTTCCAGTGGTCCTCCTTCACGTTTCTTTGCCCTAACCTTATCTATTTACTTCCTTGAACATTTCCCCTCACTTAATTTTGGATTTGATTCTCAGGAATTGTCCAATTTGGGGTTTGTTCAAATTCGGCCGAAATTGGTCATCTTCTTCCTCAGCTCAGGTGAGTGCTCCATTTTCTAATTACTTGCTCATATAGCTTCTGTGAATCATTATGAAGCTATTTTGATGCTTTGGAATCACTCATTTGGCTCAGGGTATCTATCTCTGGTTTTCTTCTCCAAGTCCGGCGAGCTTTCACCGTGATCAAGCATCTCCGGCCATCTTTGAAGCTTCTCGTCCCTAAGGTAGCTTCTTATTAGTCCTTAGAAGCTTTGGCACCCGCACCCTAGGCTTGCAGTGGAGCTCATCGCGATTTTCGTGTTTAGCAATAAGCTCCCATTTTCGTTTTTCCGGCTAGCCGGCGTTCTAGTCCTTCGCCGCCGGTGAGAATGCTACCATTAGATTCGTTGTGCTATTGCGAATCCATTTTGGTCCTTGGTGGCGCGCGCTTGTATGGTGTCGCCGGCGATTCGCCGTGGAAATCGCTCGGGTTTTGCCGGCACAGCGCTCCCGTTTTCGTCACTTAATTAGGACACATTAATTGCTAATCATTAGTTATTAATTGTGTCTTAATCTTTGTCGTTGAGCCACTGACCAGTGGGCCCAATATCCTTAAATCACTCTCTGGTTCAATCCCGCACTGTTCCGACATCATTAATGTTAATCATGGCTTAATTAATATGTCGGCATTTAATCCACAATCGAAATCTCCTGCGGTCGCCGACTTGTGGGCAGGGGTTAAAATCAAATTTCAGAAGTCATTAGTGTTTATTTAATGTTAATCATTAATGGCATTAATTTGGTCTTAACCGTCTCTCTCAGTCGCTGACAAGTGGGCCCAGTGCACTGTGCACGTGGGTTAAACCAGCGCGTGGGTGACTCGAAGTCACTGACATGCGGTCCCACATGTCAGCACCTCTTTTTGAACTGCGATCAATATCTACCGTTCATTTTTAGATCTGTGGCCCAGATCTCTGTGTGCATTCGGACCCTCTGGATGCCTTGATCGTTCTCGACCGTCGATCTTGCGATCAACGGCTGAGATCGTGTGTGCAATCGGACCTTCCGACCGTTGGTGCGCTCTGGACCGTCCATCTGCAGATCTGCGGCTGGGGTTGGCCCAAGCAACCGCACCGTCCGGATGCATACACTCGTGTGAGCCGTTGGATCGTGATCCAACGGTGGGCTCCGATTAGGTTTCGCGCGCGTGCGCTGTTTTCGGCGCGCGTGAGCCGTAGGATGTTAGATCAAGGGTTGGGAGTTGTCCACGTCGTATTCTTTTATTTGGGTTGTTCTGTATTTCGGTAAGTATTTGTTTAACAACTGAAAATGATGTAAAAACTTTAGAAACTCATAACTAATTCATTTTAACTGCTTTTTAGATAATTCCAACGGTAATAAATTATGTTGTCACTTTAGTTTATCATAAAAATGGATTTTAGCTTGTTCCAGTAGCAGAAAATTGTATTCCTAGGAATAACTTGATTTCTGTCATTTTGAATATTCCAGAAATAGTTTTAACCTTGGAAAATGCATATCTTTTTCTGTATAAATCCAAATTGTGCAAAACCAATTTTGTTAAATTCGTCTGTTAGTATACTTTCATATAAAATATGATTTGAGCATGTTCATAATTCTGTAAAATGATTTGTATTAGATTTACAACTTAGAAAAATCATAAGTAAATGTGTATAACTCCAAAATTAGTAAATCCAACTTTGCTGTTATTAGGATGTCATAATCTACCTGCTATAAAAATTTCAGACCCTAGGTCACTCTAGAAAATTTCGTCATGAACAGTACTAATTATTAATTAGGTTGTTATAGGCTGAGAAGGAGCATTTTGCTCATATCTTTTGTATGCTTAGTCCAAATTGCATGATTCTGGTTCCTATCATTGTCTTATATCATTCCCTAGCTGTAGTATAAATTTTATTAGATTTGGATGTGTTTTGCTGTTGGAGTTTATTTGGTGTTCTTCGTTCTTATTTGCTTATCGCCTTTTCGCGTTAGGTTCCGAAGATAATATTATTAATCTTGATATTGAGCCACAGACCATCGGATCCTGCACTTGACCGAGCAAGCAGATGTAGCATTCATTTGATCATATTGTTCCTACTATTTTCAAAGTCTAATATATTGTTTGCAAATTCTATGTATGCATTGCTATGTTGTTTTAAACTATTGTCGATAGTTGGCCTACTAGATGCATTATCAGTAGGAAATGTTTATTCCTCTACTCTGAAGCCTAGGTTACTTGCTGTGATTTTGGGTTATTTGGATGGACCCTTGTCACTTAGTAGTTTACGTGTCATTATGCTTAGCCATGCTTAGCTATCGGTAGAAATGGCGATTATCGACTCGTCGATAACTTTGATCACACAAACTATTACTATGTGTATGTTTCACCTTGTGCTTTGTCTAAATTGCAAAACTAAAACTGAAAATGAAAACAATTTAGACTTGGGCACAATGGTAAGATGGTGTGATCTTTTGGGTGTGATTGGAATGGTGCCGGGTCAATTAAGGACCGAACTACTTGTGAGTATCATTATCCGAGCATTACGGTGCGTGCTAACCACACTAGAGGATATGGGACCTCTCTTAGCCAAGTACTTTGGGTTGTGTTAATTAATGAGTCGCGTGGTGGGTTGCATATTTGATTATATGCAACATGGACACGTTGTAGGAGGAGAACACCGCAGAGGCGGTGTATCTTGCTCCACGTATGGGTCCTTGTGATCCATATTTCGTCGGCAGATCACTAAGGATTAACCCCCATACGTGCGTCTCTTGATTAGCATATTCCATTGGAAAGGGTTCGTAGGACTTAGCGTCTTGGCATACCAAAGGAAGTGTGCTTAATAGCTTGGCAAAAAGCGATGCGAAGTGTGGGTACATTGGTACACCCTGCAGGATTAAAACTATTCGAATAGCCTCGTCTAGGTTATGGACACGCTTGGATAAGCTTTTCAAGAGTTAGACTACAACCTTTTAAAATTAAAACTTGATGGTGGTATGAATCGAGGATTCATGCTATGTTGTGGTGACTTTTGGGAAAGTCACTTCTAGGTGGATACTTGTTACTTATGTTTACTCATTGTTATTTAAATGCTTAAAACAGATTTTACAAACTGTTGTTCAATCTATTACAATATTGCAAATGAAACTTGCTTTATCGTCCAAAGAACCATATAACCACATTCCTTTGAATCTGACTTTCATGTAGCTATGTATAGGCTTGCTACTCGTAAGTCTTGCGAGTACATTTTGTACTCACCTGCATTGCTTGTGTTGTGCAGAGGATGATAGTGAGTCCGATGGACCTCACTTTTGTGAGTTGTCTTTGTGGCGGTTCTGGGCGATTAGCTTGGCGGCCGGTCGGTTGCCCTGTGGTGTTATGTGGCTAACCGGTCGTCTTTTGGTTTGAGCCATCTTATGGCAACTTTTGCTTCATTATTACTTATTTGGTACTTATGTCATTTGGCGGTCATTTGTGTTGTAATAACTTATAATATGTATGTCTTTTGGTAGACTTGTTTATTCTGTTGTATGGAAATGATGCATGCCTGGAATTGATGTATGTGTGCTGCTTGTTCTGGGAGGCACATATTCATCGAGACGCGGATTATTCTATTTGTGATACTAGAACCAGAGGAGGGTTAAGTATTACAAGTTTAATAAACCGAGGTCTCACAAATAGCCTCGTCCTAGGTTATGGACACGCTTGGGTAAGCTTTTCAAGAGTTAGACTACAACATTTTAAATTAAAACTTGATAGGTGTTATGAATTAGGGATTCATGCTATATGTGGTGGCTATTGGGTTAGTCACTTCTAGGTGGTTACTTGCTACTTATTGTTACTCGCTGTTATTTCAATGATTAAAACTGAATTGATAAATTGCTTTCAATCTATTACATTATTGCAAATGAAACATGCTTTATGCGTCCAAATAACCATATAGCCAACCTTCCTTTGATACAGCTTTCATGTAGCTATGTATAGGCTTGTTACTCGTAAGTCTTGCGAGTATATTATTGTACTCATCTGCATTGCTTATTGTGTGCAGAGGAAGAAGGTGAGCCCGAAGGGCCTCACTTTTGTGAGTTGTGCTGTGGCAGTGTGTGGGGCGATTAACTTGGCGGCCCGGTCGGTTGCCCTGTGGTGTTATGTGGCTAACCGGTCATATTTTGGTTTAAGCCATCTTATGGCACCTTTTGCTTCCGCTGATACTTAATACTTGTCATTTGGTCGGTCGGCTGTTCTGTAATAACTTATTATTATGTATATCTTTTGCTAGACTTGTTATATTATGTTGTATGGAAATGATGCATGCTTTTGTTTGATGTATGTGTGCTGCAATTTCTGGGAGGCACATGTCCATCGAGGCTCGGGTTATTCTGTTTGTCATACTAGAGCCAGTGGAAGGTTAAATATTACAAGCTTAATAAACCGGGGTCTCACATTAAACTTAAGTTTAAAATCTATAATTTAACTTGGAAATATGAGAGCATAGAAGTGTAGAGCTCATCGAGATGGTCGAAATCGACTATTTATTTGCTTGATTTGGAACTTGGGGTAAGAAGTTGTGGATATTAGAAGTTGAATGACCAAGATTAATTGGAAATTAAAAAAAGATGGGAATTGAGCCAGGCTGGCCCGAGCTGGCCCATGCCATCCCCATATTAAGGGGATGCCAGGGGCACTGTGCCCTACCTCTTTCCCCCACCGTAGCCACTGCTCCAAGCCCTAGTCGCTGCCGCAACAAGGCTTTCTTCTGCCACGACAAAGTTTTTTGCTGCAACAGTAGGCTGCTATGGTCGTGCTGCTGCCATGCCCTTGCTGCCATCTACTACTGTGGCAAGGGTTTTTGCTGCCGCGACAAGGTTTTAGCTGCCACCGATCGCTGCCATGGCAAGGAAAAACTCTACCGCGGCGAGGAAAACATCCACCTTAGCAAGGTTTTCACTGCCGTGGCAGAGGACTGGAGTAGATGAGAGTGGGAGACCAGAGGAGATGGCGCAAACAGCAAGGAAGGAAGAAAGAAAGATGAAAGGAGGAAGAAGAAGGAAAACCTAGGGCTTGGTGATCCACCGGTGTTCTTCATCCAATTTTCATGGGTAACAATCTGATTAACCTTAGTTTGATCTTATATTGATGTTTATTAAAGTTCTAGATTGGTTTGATCGTGGGAGATAGACGTTCCGTGATGCCCTAGTTCGTTAAACTGGTCTGGATAACCTTATGGGGATATTTTATGGTATCCCTGTCCAGAATCATGATTTCGTCTGGTTAGGAAACTAATAGATTATTTCCTTAGATTTACAGGAAGCTCTAGATCACTAAATTTGGATAAGTTAGTAAAACGTTATAGCCTCGGGAGTACTACTGTCCAAAAACCCATTGCCAATAGCAGTAGTCGTGTAGATTGATTAATTACATGTATTAGATGAAATAATTTAATTGTGGTCATAACTAGGATAAGCTAGATAATTCATGTTATGTTTCAGAAATATTATGTTTTACTATTTTTCATGTTGTAGAAAAATAGCTATGAAAAAGTGAAGTCTATTGTCTTGTCAAATTCCAATATAACCTTTGGAGTTGGAAATAGGAATCTAAATGGCAAAAAAGAGGATTTTTATAACTAAGATATTGTGGAGGAATTTTGTGTAGTTTCTAGAAAAAATATAGTTTACTGTATGTGGAGTCCAGAAGGGAAAGTTATGGTCATTTAATCACCGAAATAGTGGGTAGGTCATCCGGTGAAATGAAGTTAAGTGCATCAGGTTTGTGCGTAGGAGCGAGGTTGAAGTGTTTGATGATTTGGTACTGTTGTGGCATATTTTGAGTGTGTTATTGATATTTTTCCTAGGGAGCATTGCCTCAAGTATAGTGCCGCATTGTATTACTCAGTTTCTAGAAGCTAAAAGGCAAGTGCTTGGTAGAGTGGTGAACATCGGCTTGTCAACCCTTGTCTCTACCATTGAATTAATATGACATTTATTTATGATTTTTATTGCTGATTTAAATGCCATGATGATAATGATTCAATGAGGTTGTGACATGAAATATTAATGACATGATATGTTGATGATTTGAAGGATCAGTCATGGCGACTAGAGGGGGTGAATAGGTGCAAATTAAATTTCCCCCACTCAAACATTTCTTATCTTAAGCACTAGGTTCAAGAATACCAAGAACAGAAAAAATAGAACAAGAAATTCAGAAACATAGCCGCTAAGAAACCTCAAGAACTCAAGATAACTTAACTATAATTGATGAAACTTGAACCTCAGTAAGATGAGGTCCTCAGGATTATGATTCCAAAAGGAATTGCAAATTAAAGCGAGATCTTTCTTGCTCAAAGTTCACGTTGCATCAGAATAGTAGTTTCAAAAACTTGACCGTGAAGAAACCTTAAGAACTTAAGATCTATTTATTCAAAATCGATGAAACTTGGACCATAGAAAAATCAGGTCCTTAGGGTTATTATTCCAAAAGGAATTGCAGAATAACACCCACAGGAGAGATCTATCTTGCTCAGTGTTCACATTGCATCAGAACAACAGTTTTAGAAACTTGGCTGTGAAGAAACCTCAAGAACTCAAGATCTATTTATCCAAAATTGATGAAACTTGAACCATAGCAGTATGAGGTCCTCGGGGTTATTATTCCAAAAGGAATTGCAAAATTAATCCCAAGAGAGGGACCTTTCTTGCTCAAAGTCCACGTTGCATCAAAACAACAATTTCAATAACTTGGCTATGAAGAAACCTCAATAACTACTCACTCAAAATTGTTGAGACTTGAACCATGGCTAGGAAATGATTCCAAAGGAATTGCAAGGATATGCCCAAAATCTCAACCTTTCATGCAAATAGTTCAAGCTGCATCAAAAACAGTAATTTCAGCTCAAAAACACAGTTATTGCAAGCACAACTTGAACAAGAACAAATCTTAATGGAACTTGCTGGGTTGGGCATATCCTTGATGAACTCCTCAACCTCTTACATGTCATAGATCCAATAGAACTACATCAAGTAGAAGGAGGGGAAGAGAAGCTCAAGTTACAACAAAGAAAAGCTAGAAATTGCAAGAAATAACTTAAATTTCAGAACATGTATGAACTTGGAACTTTCATTGCTTTGAGAGAAAGGATTTCAAAGCCACACTTCCTAATGGGCAAAGCTTAAAGGAGTATAAGAAAAACCCTAAATCCTTCTCCAAGACTTAGTGGTAGAGGCATACCTCCACCCCTCTATTTATAGCCCTATGGAAACAACCTCAACCCTTGGATCACTTCAAGGGCTAAGATGAGCTCTCTCCACTCATTCATATCCACTTAGAATTCAGCCAACTCTATCCCTTGCCTAGAATACCCCTCTAAGCTAGCTACAATTACAACACATCACATAGCACGCATTACAAAGCGGCTATTACAAAATATGAGCCCTCGGCTCTACACAACTCAATGCACCCAATTTATCTAGCCCTAAACCATCTCCAAGAGTGCGCCACTATATTCTCCATCTCGAAGATTCCTGGTAATATGCCAATTACATCAATACCCTTATATTGACTTTGGTCAACATAAGCTACCTGGAGCTACCACACTGCTCCACCTTGACGGTCTGCACTCCTCGTTGACTTGTCACATCCATGCCTTGTGTCTCGAGCTCCGAACACCCTCTGAACGCCTCGCTGACACTTGGATACTGCTAAGTCACCTTGAGTCATCGCACGGACCCGTCTCACACCATATTCATGAAGACTCTATCTTCATGACTGGACTTGATCCCCGATGATCTCTTCGACCTCCATGATCATATTGGATGCCAAGCTCTCCAAGCTTACTCTCGATCCCACATCGATGATCACTCAAGCCATCAAGTTAACCTATAGTCAACAAAGGTGAAGAAATCGCTTCCTTAGCACAAGCATCATGCACTTGACCATCATTATTGAAAACATGCATCATAACATCCCATTCAACCTAGGTGAAACTCAAAACTTGACTTTGCAAACTTTAACAACTATCGAGCCTTCATCATTAAGTCCCATATGCTGTCAAATATTCATCACAACATGGAGATGGCCTCCACATGGTCTTTGATGATTTAATGAGATTATGATATGATTATGAAATTACCATGGGGATGACATTGTAATGTTAATAATGGATAATAAAAAATTGCATTATTTGCATGCATATGAGCCAAGGCGGTGAGTACTGCCATGTATATGGCTATTCCGGCGTGCTCCATGTTAAAGTCGTACAGAGGTAGGGGCCCCACCCTAAAGAAGGTGGGAGAAGAGTATGTCATCGATGGGTGAACACTCTGCTATGCCAGTACCAGCTGAAAGTATTGCATCATTGGCATTGCATACTTGAATATGAGAATGATATTGATGAGAATTGAGTACGTGAGAACGATATTGATGAGATTTGAGTACATGAAAGATAAGAATGACATTGATGATATTTTAACATGTTTATGTTGATAATGATGATTTAAATGATTAATAAACTATTTGTTTATCGTTCTATATTGTACTTGCTGAGTCGTGAACTCCCTCTTGCTTTGTTGTTGCTTTTCAGTAACCGTTGATGGCGGCATCCATGGGATGGAGTAGCACACGAATATCACATGCATCTATCACACATAATTTATCTATTAGATTCTTTTATATAATCTAGTGACATGATTGTTTCATTCAGGACTTATTCATGATTGGACTTGATTATCTTGGAACTGTTAGCTATCACTGGGGTTGATTTATTATTAGTTCAATTCAGTTTGATCTATTAAATGCTTAGTTTATTAATTGGATTCTTGTCTGCTTTAATAGTAGTTGATTATTAGTAGTTGCTATCATCCTATGTACCGGGAGCATGGTTCCAGCTAACTTGGGTGCAGCATCCCAAGCATTTCTCAGGTGCAGGTATCCCGAGCATTTCTTAGGCGCGTGTGCACTGAGCCGTCTTGGTAACATGTTACCAAGATGTGAATTTTTATTGTTTTGCAGTTACTTTGAGTTATTGTATCTCTTGTGACCTATTGATGGGATTTTATTCTATGTGTGCTTTCTGTAATTTATTGTTAATTAAGGTTTAAATTGGTAGCTACAGTAGTTTAGGTGACATTCTGGGCTCAGTATTGGGCCAAGGTGTTACATGTATTTTAGTTAAATGTTAACATGCTAAACTTCCCATACCACACAATAATTTTGTCCTTGATAAAGATTTTGGAGCGCACCGCCTGTCCTTTTGGTCATTAAAAAATGGAATTGTTCCTCCATGAATGTCTTGTTGGCGAGAAGCGAAGATGTCCCATATAGCAACATTTGTTCCATTAACAAGCCTATGGGACCGAGTATTGGTATTGTAATACCTCGTTTAATTAAAATATAAAGAGATTAATATAATAGAAAAGGTTTAGAGGAGGTAGTGGGCTGCTAGCCTAGGGCCCAAACTGTAATATCCCAAAAAAATATTTAAGTGAGAAGAAAGACTTTAGGGAGGAGAACTGGTTAGAGAGAGTGGATTTAACAGAAGGTTCAGGGGGATTTCTGTGTATTTCAGACAACCTGGGCTGTGGGCTCTCGGCCCACAGCATTTAGGCCCAAAGGGGGAAGGGGCAGCCACCATAAAAGGGAGGGGGGAATCCTAGGCGCCTCCCTTCCCCCTGGCCACCACTCCCACCTCCTCCCTGTGCCTCCTCCCCTCTGGCCAGCACCCATTGCTACACCCCTCACCTTGTGTGCCCTCCTTGCTGCTGGCCAAGTAGAAGGAAGGGGAAGGATCCCCATTGGTGGTCGCCGACCAAGAAGAAGGGAGGGGGAGAAGGGAGGGGGATCTCATGGTTTTTCTTGCAACCATCAGCGTGTTCTTCAAGGGTAACTCTTAGATTCCAGCCTCTTAGTCTTTTAGTTTTGTGATTTGGCGATATCGGGTAATAGATCGAGTATTGGCAGTCTGTACTACACTATAGTTTTCGAGTTATTAATTTCGAAATTAGGTTTGGTCACCTACAAGAGATTTGTGGGTAATGTCTTTACCTTTCAATAGAATCCTGGATCATGTCATTTGGATGAACAAATCTAGAGTTATGAATTTTACACCGCAGCTGTCTTGAAGTTCTGTCAGGATTTTGGTAGGTTGTAGTAATGAGATGATAAGAATTAGTTAATGAAATAATTAGAGGATCTCACCAACATGAATACTGTAGGTGATTTCATAAGATTTTCTGAGAGATAAAAAATATAATTTTTGGATGAACATACTAAAAGTTATGAATGTTTTAGTTCTGCTATCCAAAACATCTGCCAGGTTTTGGCAATTTTGATAATCTGTTTAGTAGGGATAGTGAATGATAAAATCTGGGAATGTCACCAACTAGTTTAATGTGGGTAATTTAGTAAGCTTTACAGAGAATCAAATAACACCATTTTTGGTAAACAGACGAAAAGTTACGATTTTTAGAAGGGGACTGTCCTATGTGGGACAGATCGATGTTCTTGGGAAGTGATGTTTGGGTTGCGCTAAGGAGTGTAGATAATTATATAATTTGTTTTAAACAATGTCGTATGCTCAGAAATGTCCTTTTAGTGTGGTTATTAAGATGTTCAGGCGGTGGTTTGAATTCGGGGGCAGCGCCCTCTTCGCATCGTCAAGCTTCACACGGTTGAGGCAAGTGTAATTAGTGGGTAGAAAAATTAAAGAGAATGTTCATGAATGCATGTATTATGATTATGTTCTTTATTCATGATTTTCATTGTTGGTCATTACATTCTCATGATGAATAAAATAATAGACTCATATGCATCATGTCATTATCCTTGAGACTTGGCTACATGATGGCTAAGTGTTGATTTTTGAGGTCCCTGTCATGCATTAGATGGGCATGAGGTCCCCTCACTCATAGAGTGTGGGCTTATGGTCCCTGTGCTAGAAGGCACATGCATGGGTATGCATCGACGGATGCATACTCCGCATTGTCGGTAATGCAAAGAGTAAAGAAAAGGTGCATTTGTGGCATTTGCATTTCATGAGCACATGAGCTGAATGATATGAAATATTATGAATGGTTGATTGTGGCAAAGATGAATTTTGGATTATTTTCTTATTTGTACTTTGCTGAGTTGTGGACTCACGCTTGTTGTTTGTTTATCTTTTAGGTACCTTTTATATGGACGTCATACATGGGAAGGGCTAGTAATAAGGATTGATGCACTCCACCACAAATAACTCCTTGAATGCTAAATTTTGAAATATGATATAATAATTGAGCAACCTGCTAAGATGGTATTATTTGGTTATGACGTTATGCACCTGTTACTTTGTAATAGAATCGACTAGTGTTTTCATAAAAGTTTCTATGATTATGATTTAAGTTGGATGTTTGGTATAATTGTTTATGTTATTATTAAATGTTAGAATCCCTTGTATGGATAACTATACAAAGAAGATTTTGCCCAAATTTAAAGTATTGATTTAGACTTTTAAATTGCTAATAGGTTGTTTCAGTAACTTTTTTTAGGCTCATGTTGGGCTGGGGTGTTACACAAACTGAGTCCACCTTGGACTCGGCAAGGGGAGGCCTGTGCAGCCGGCACATAAAAGGAGAAGGGGAAAGGCAGTCAGCCCTAGCTCTCTCCCCTTGAGCCAGCCTCTGCAACTGCCGAGCCGCCTGGCGTTCCAAGCCCTTCCACCCTAGCCTCCAACCCCTGGCCGCCTGCTCCTGCAGCTGCCGTTTCTTTCTCCTCTGTCGCACGACCAACCAGGCCAGCACTTGCTGCTCATGCCACTGCATGCACTAGCTACTGTCCTGTGCCATTGTGCTGTCCTATGATGCCCCTGTGAAGCCCTGTGTTGCCGCCTGCAGACCGAATCTTCTTGCTGCAAGTTTTCTTCGGCAGAGAGAGAGGTTGCTGATCTGCATGTACTGCTGCATGCATGTATTGCTGGCTAGCTGACTTGCCTGGTGCATGTTTTGTATGGGTGTATGTTGGGTTCAACAGTAGGGAGAGAGAGAAAAGGGAAGTGCTGCATACATGCTGGTTTTTTCTGCTGCTGCCGCAAGGGATTAGCAGAAGAAAGGAGAAGGAAGTGAGGAGAGGAAGAAGGAAGAGAGAAAGAAGGACCAGAGGATCTCACGGGAAAATCGGTGATTCCTCGTCGTGGTCTCCAAGGGTGATAATTTCTCCTTTGTTTTGTTTAGCAATTTCTGGTCGGGGGACAATCGATTAGTAGACCAGTTTGGTCTGTTGTTCTGTTGTATTGTAAATTCGGGTATTGGTTGTTCGTAATTTGGGAATTTCATCTCCTAGAAAATTGTAGAGGATCTTGATACATTTCTGTAGAATGTTTATTCATGTTATCGGATGACTAGATTTTAAGTTATGAATTTTGTAAGCTTACTGTCTCCTAAGTTTGTCGGGTTCTGGCAGTACGCATTAATCTATAGATTAAAAATAGAAGATGGGATAATTCGGGATTTGGATCTACATGGAAAGGGTAGGTAACTTCTTAGAGGTTCCAGAGAGTCCAAGAACATAATTTTTGAAAAGGTAGAACAGAAGTTATGATTTTTCGAAGACTGCAGCCCAGAACCGGGTTACTGTTGGAAGGAGCTGTGAGAAAACTTTAATTTGACAAAGTTATTGGCAGAATGGAATTTTTGGCATAACTAGGATATGGTGGATAATTTTTTGTAGTTTCTGAAAAGTCATAGATCATTATATTTGCACATGTGAATTAATAGATATGAAATTATTAAGTCTGTTGTCCAGAAGATGATAAATCTGTCTTCTAGGTTTAAAAACAGGGGTTTAGATAATTCAATATGAACTTTTGATTACCTAAGAAGTTGTGGGAAATTATGTATAGATTCCAGAATGATATGGTTTACTATTTTATGATGTAGGGGTTGAAAGTTATGATAATGTTAGTGCTAGGACAGCAGGGGGACTGTCTAGTAAAGAGGGAAAATTGTGGAATTTGAGAGCATGTAGAAGCGTTGTAGATTAAGTGTTGATTTGTGTTGCCGTAGCTTGTATTGAGTTGGGTATTTGCTATAGGCGGAGTGCCTTCAGGATTGGTATCACCCTCATATTATTCCGGTTGTCGCAATTAGAAAGGCAAGTGCATGGTAGAATAACATTGAATGTTTGGAATTTACATTTGGTTAAATGAATGCTTGTCATAATTATTTATGTGAAGTATGCCTATTTGATATTGCTCATATGTTTTCGATAATTTGATGATGATTATGGAAAACAATAATGAATATTCATTGCATTGCATATTGAGCATTCATGTTGGAATGATTTGACCCACGGGAGTGGGATGAGATCCCCATATGTAAGATATGGGCAATGAGGTCCCCGTATGAAAAATGACGGATAATGGGTCCCCGTATTTGAGAATGCGGGCATGAGTGAATACCGACGGATGTTACACTCCACTATACCGGTATAAGCAGAAGTGAAGTTAAGACATGATCACGAGTTTGCATTGCATTCATGAAAGATGAAAATGTGATCCGAGATAATGA